>OX608079.1:4942390-5014890 GCA_951509765.1 Sphenella marginata | reverse complement strand
GGAAATATACAGTTAGAAGTGGAAAATCTTTTCGGTATAATGCCTTTGGTTAAATACTTCCGCATCCGGTGTCGATATTGAAGTCTTGTTGTTATTGTAGATGTGTAGATATTGAAATTTAAAGCGGCTAGATGTTGAGTTATATAAATATATGAAATAGTTATGACTCCAGGCACGTCCGGTAAATAAATTTAAGTTACAAATTGTTACCGAAAATTCACAAATGTAGTTTTGTTGGTTATTTATGAGGGTTGCTAGGGTTGTTACGAATACGAGTTGAACGCAATCGGAATTGGATTTTCTTTTTTGAATGTTTTTTTTTTTTATCGGGATCGAAATCCATCTTTGATAAACGACAAAAGTGCCTTTTTGAGGTTTGCAATTACAAATGCGAATTTAAATAGTATTACAAAAATCCGTATCTGATTATTTGCCACATCCCTAAAGTCTATCGTACGATACCGCATATGCTTCATCCCAATCACTACTGGACGCAGTTAGTATATCAAAATAATTATATACTTATACATAATGGCTATCACAACATGCAATCAGTTTTATCTTCAGATTTGAGACCTACTGAGATTTGTAATGAACATAAGTCACCATCGAATTTCGCCCAATTTGTATGCGAACCCTTTTTTTGATGTACAAAAAATATTATCTTGCATGAACCCATATGTTCATAAATATTTACATTAAAATATTAAAATGTAAGCTATCGTGCCGCTATTGTCAACGCAACAACGAGGTCAATCTAAAAAGTTTTTGTTCCTAGCAGGAAAATATGTCAAACTCGACAATTGTTTGTACAACAATCTGCTCTGTTCTCTGTTTCATACTGCTGCTCTCATACATAACTATTCATATGCAGTTTAAAACTTCTGCTTAGGTAAAAGTTATGCTCGTATTTGCTTTCATGCAAGTGGATTGCTTTCTACATATTTACACGTCTGCTTGTTGAGACCATCACTCACTTTTACATTTCCTGTCTGAGATTTAGTGGGTTTTTGGTATCTACTTTTTGACATACTTACATGTCTCTTAAAAGTAATAATAAGATATCGAAGAAAACGTTTAGCGGCCTGCTCCATACTCAAAAATAGACGGCTTTTTGGAGGATCACCCTATTCGAAAATATTTCTAAGAAGGTCCTATATCGGAATTTGGTTCTAGAAACTATGTTTGCCTAGTACGTTTTCAGAGCTCAGGCTATTCTGTATTTTCAATAACCAGTAATAATAACCATAACCATAGCCATAACCTAAAAAATAATAACCATAATCATAGCCATAACAAAGAAAAAATCTGTAGCCATTACCAAAGCTATCGGCAAAGCAAATCCGATAGTTATAGCTATAACCCAGACTTTAACTATAACCATGATCGTAACCTAGCCGTAACCGTAACCCTAACTACAACCTTAACCTTAACCGTAACCATAACCGTAATCATAACTATACTCTTAACCATAACAATAACGTAACCATAACCATAACTATAATAGCAACCATAACCATTACCGCAATCATAACTATAACCGTAACCATAACAATAATGTAACCATAACCATAACCATAACAGCAGCCATAACTATGACCGTATTAAAAAAAATTAAATTATTTAGTTTCTTTTAAGTTAAAGTCACTTTTTCTATAATTTTCACTTTAGTTTTCATATTCCTTGGCCGTTTTTCTTTTTCTTTTAACACCAATGTTCCAGTTTGTTTGGTTTGATCGGTCTAGACAATATTTTTATTACTTAAAATGACTTAAAAATCACGTATCGCAACAAAAATTCAATACGTTTTCAGAGCCCATACAGATCTGTACCCGCAGTCGTTCTACTAGTTTCTGACATTGTGCAGGAACCAGGACTTTTACTCTTTGTAAAATAAATCTCTTGAAAAATTTTAAAATTAAAATATTTAAAAGCAGTTTGCTACACATTTTTTTCATTAAATAAGAATAACAACCAACGAAAACATGAGAAAAGTACACTTTGACAGCATAAACATATTTTCAATAACAATCCCTAAGGACACCGATAACCCTATCCACGATATTTGGTTAAAATACAATATAAATACTTACAAATACTACTTCAAATTAGTGACTTATTGATAAACTGAAATCAACTAGTAATTTCAGTTCTACCCAACATTCCGCATTCCACTGGCCATTGTTTTGAAAATCAATAAAAATAAGCTAAACCTCCGTTCAAACGTAAATGTAGTCAATATAGGGAGTGAACATGCTATAGAAACGTGTACGGATATTTGTGCTTATATTAGCTTTAGTGTGCGTGTGAAAGTACCCAACAAAAAAAAAAACGTGATTGCTTCTATGAAATATAAGGAAAATAACTGGGGTAAGGGGTTAGAAGTAATAACAGCCAAAGTCGAATTTGGGTAAAAATAAGAGCGACTTTCTTAAAAACAAAACAAATCAGCTAAATAACCTAACTGAAAGTAATTTAAAGGAAAAGGCAGGAGTTATTAAATTTTATTTTTTACTTTTCGAAAAATAACCAAAGTAAACTGGAGTTTTATAAAATAACTTACTTTGTACTGTAATAACAAAAACCACTTAAAATCTCTAATTTCCCGCAACTATTCGAAATTTCTTATGTTATAACATACTCGCTCAAATGAAATAAGCTTTATATAAGGTATGAATTATTTTTTTTGTTGGTTATCCCTTTTGTGTGAGCGCGTCGGTGGTCGTATTTTTGCGTGCCAGTTTTGTTTGCTTAGCTACTCTGGTGGTACTTACTTACTTTTCGTAATGTCAGCTCGATATTTCATTTTGGTTTTTCTTTGCCCGTTACTCCCATTGTTTAACCGTTTGTTATTGTTTAGGTATGCTTTTGTTATTTTATCAATGTCCTTGCTTTAGTGCTTGTTATTATGGACTAGGTTTATCGTTATTATCTACTTAAAACGTTGTTGCGCTTTTTGAGGTTCATTGTCCTGTTGAATTGTTTAGATATTCATTCAAATGTATTACGCAATTCACTTAGTGTGAGCGAGGGCAAGAATTTCGGTAAGCGGAAAATTTTGTGTGCACAAAGTTTGGTATGAAAAAATGACGACGATAAGTAGAGTACTTAAATAAATGTGCTAAAATGAATGAAGATATTTGAAAAAAAAAAAAAAATAATGAGTAGCTTTAAAGTTTTAAGTGGATGCTTAGCTCGAAGCCATAACGTAGTGTTTTTATGTGATTTTCTCATTTTTTTTATAAAGCTTTATATTCAAATTGCCAAATTCGCTTAACATAATATTGAGTAAGTAATACGGGAGCATTTTATATACTAAAAAAAATCTGTATGTACATTGACAAAATTTAAAAATTATAACCTCAGAACTTAACCATATCCGTTGCCATATCCGTAATCGTAGCCGTAACCATAGCTATTAGAATTAAACCCAATAAAAGCAAAACAATAAGCATAATAATAATAGCTGCATTAATGCTAACCATAGCTTCAATAAGCCTAAACTTATAATATAATAAACATAACCATAGCCATAACCTATAAAAATTATAACTATAACCATAGCCATTACAACAAAAAATTGCCTAGCCATAGCCAAAGCTATCAGCAAAGCAACACTTATATGTAAGTATAACCATAACGTTGACTTTAACCACATCCACATTAACCTAACCACATCTGTAATCATAACCGTAACCTTAACCGTAACCATAACTGTAGATATAATCATTACCATAATCATAACTGTTATCGTAATAATAACTATAACCGTAACCATAGCTATGACCGTACCCACAACCATAACCGTAACCATTACCATAATCATAAATATTACCTTGATTATAACTATAACTATAAACACATCTAGGAATGTAACCATAACTGTAACCATAACTATAACCATTAACATGACCGTAACCATAACCGGAACCATAACCGTAACCGTAATGAAAAAAATTTCATTATTCAGTTTCTTTAAAGTTAAAGCAATTTCTTCTATAACTTTCGCGTTTAGTTTGTATACCTTTGTCGTTACAAAATAAAAGCATCAACAATTTATGAACAAATTGACAAAATTTCAACTAAAAACTTGCTAACTAGTATAAAATTCCAGCCAAATCATTATAACGATACTTACATACATTAAATGTAAATTACTAACAACTGTCACTCAATCATGCCCATGATTGATTAAAGCTTGTTTATGGTATTTGCATTACTTTCCATATGTTGCTGATTGCATTTTCATTAAAGTGCTCTTAGTTGACCTCATTTTAAGTGATTTGTTTCTCCCAGCTACAGAATTTCTATACAAAAAGTTTATAATAGAAGCATATGAAGCGTTTATCGTTTTTAGTTTCCGTTGTTGTTTCTGTTTTTCAGTCAATGCTACCACTGCTTGTCAGGATATTGCTTTTCTTTTTTGTTTACTGCATGAAAATGAAAAATGATTTCGATAGCAAACAATTTTTGGGAAATTTTCCATTACAGTTTGAATAATAGTAAGTAATATACGGGGGGTATACCCAGTGGAGGAAGGAGGTATGAAGTACTCTTTTCTTCCTTGTCTTCTCTAGATTTTTGTTTGCCCTTTATTCGAAGCTCTCCTTTTCATTCTAGCCTTTCGAGAGAGGGGCAACTAAATAATTTCATAGTAACTAAAAAAAAAAAAACCAAACTCGTAGCAGAAAAACTTAGCTTCATATCCGAGCTGAACAGCTACTTACCACACTTACTGCTGGGTATACATTTTTAAGTATATATTGACATAGTTATTTATGTATACAAAAACGAATCGTCAAGAAAAATTAATTGTTCTGATACAAACATAAGTCGTTGTCATTAATCAACTTTTTTTTTCGCTGTTAATGAGCTGAACGATTTTCGGTTTTACGGCGCTTTATAAATAATTATATATAGAACTTTGGAAAAGACCGATTGTGCGTTATTACTTCTTAGCCACGTGTGAATTTGATAATGAGGAATGATAAGAAACTGAACTCAAAGTTTACCTTGATTGCCTATTATATATATCTATCGTCCTCCGGAAATAATTGCTATGGAAGAGGGCGTGATTTATTATCGATTTTGTTCATTTTATTAATGAAGGTTCCCCATATGAAGCGTAGTCTGTCACGCTGAAAGTAGTTTTGAAATTCTCTCCACCCAAAAATAAAACAACAAATATCGCCCACCCAAAAATTTAATTATTTTTCCTCCCGCCGCTTTTAAAATTAAATTTCCTTTTGTATATGTATTTGTTCTATTTTCAAATTGGTCTTAGTTTGCAGGTGTTGTGGCGTGCAATTGACGTTAGATTTTTTTTTATAAATTTTTTATGAACTTCATGAATAGCGAAGTAGCAATTTTCTAAGCTCACAACAACACACAACGGACCTCAAACGTCCCACATATGCGCTTGAACAGGTAGCTGAAAACAATAGATTCAATTTTTTGTTGTTATTTGCATGGCATATGTATGTAATACCCTGTAGGAAAAACAATGAATCACACCCACATCATCCTTAATCACTTGCACTGAACTGCTTTGTTGTTATAATTCCCCGCTCAATACATTTGGCAAGCATTTCTCATGTGGTATTTTAGTGCATTAATGCTTTAATAGCATTCTACAAAAACAAATAAAATTGTATGGCACGCAAATCAAGCGCATAAATTCGAAGTTAGAAAGCTAGCCTGTGTGTGTGTGTGTGTGGCCAACCTTAACCCACAATACACACAGCTCTTGCACTCACCACCATACGTTTAGTTATGTAAATTGCTGAATTTTTCTTTCTGCCTAACATTTGAGTGTGTGCTGTGGGAGTCTCTATCAAATTTGTAGTTGTTGTTGTACAGTTGCCATTGTTAGTTTGTTTTCAAGTGCTTATAAGTAACATTTTGTTGTTGTTGTTGTTTTTTTATTCCACATAAAAGTTGGTTTATTACTTTGTGGTTTGATTGCTGTATGGAATATTAGTTGACTAAGTTATTTAAACTCGGGGGGAGCTTTTGGTTGTTAATTGAGCTTAAGAGGAATACATATTTGGCTTTTGCTTTAGAAGGCAATTTTTTTTAAATCGTAAGCGTACTATTTTGCTTCTTGTTTTTTTAATTGTTTTCAAATTGGCTAAGTAGTTCTAAGGGAGTTCAAGAAAGCTCGGCTGCTTTACTCTGGAAACTCTACAAATTTTTGACAGAAAAGCTCGCTGAAGTGAAATTTCTACAATGGTTTGTATAACTCAACCGAGTTAGCCATGTCTTCTACTAGGAAAAGGCTAAATTTGTTATAGATCAGTAACTGTTGTTATAACGATAATAGAAGGGGAGAGAGAGGTGGATATTAGATTAAAATAAGAGGCAAGAGGTGCGAGGTAAGCGGCGAGATGACCTAGAAGGTTAAATTAGCGACAGTACGCCATGTGCAGAAAAGGATTACTGGGTTCCGGACCTATTAAATAAAAATTATCAATCTTAATCATTGTTAATCAAATTAAATTTTTGTTATTTTTGTAATAATTGATCAATTATGATAATCGAACATTTTTGGAATAATTAAACGATTACGATTAAATTTTGGGTTCGATTAATAAGGAGTTATTTCGTTTTCAAATTTAATCTTAGGACTAATAAAATTAATCATAATTTCAATTTGATTAACATTTTTGATTAATTGCTATTAAAAATTATTAATAACAATTTTTAAATATTTCAATATGAAAACGAAATAAATCTTCGAACACAAAATTGAGTCCTAATCGATTAATTACCCTAAAAACGTTCGATTATAATAATTAATCAATTAAATTAATAGAAGGATCTACGTATTCAATATATGGTTCGCTTTCATGTGCTTTATATTTTTTTTTAATTTTTAATTCAGTACCCAGCTGGGTTTACTGCTATTCATCAACTTCTTAAGTCTCCTTTTCAATCTATTCAATTATTAACAATTTCAGTTAATTAAAAACCAACCGCATGCCAAAATAGGCTCAGCTGCAACACTTTCGTTGGTATTTAATTAAATTAAATAATTTATGGTGAAAGTGAGGCACCACTTAAGCACACCAATAAACAAACACAACAAAAAAGCATTTGAATATGTGGAGCCAAATCCAATTCCAAATAATCAAAACTTACCTTTCTAACTCATGCTCACCGCATACTCGCACGAGTTTGTTTTATTTGTTCAATCAAATCGCATTTGTGCAGTTGATTATTTATTTCGCACTTACTTAACAGCTGCTGCAAACCCATTTCTTAGTCAAGCAATTCACAGCTTAGCACCTGTGGTACTCGTAGTTGTGTGAAAGGATTTAACTTAATATTTATAGCACTTGATGGTAAATCCTCTTGAGGTAGTTTGATCTACTCGCAAGCAAATAAATATGTTAAATTAAGGTATGTATGTAGGTGTATGGGTGTGTGGGTGTATGTGTGTGTGTGTGTGTATGTATGTGTGCAGTCATACACAGTTGAAATGTAAGATAAATAAGAAAACTTAGGATATGTTGATGAACTCAAACTATATTGGGTATAAATGTATGTAAAAGCTCAAAAGCTTTTGCGAACTTGTACGCTAAATAAATAATAAATACCCTGCCAACCAAGAAGGAGCTAAAAATCTGAGCACACAGTGTGTCTAGCAAACAGAAAAAGCGAATAAAAAAGTTTACAATTTGCTTTTCCGTGTAGACGAGAGGCTATCTTTGGACATTTGAGGCTCAAATATGAATTGGCATTGGTATTCAGGGGATAAATACACATACTATCACTCACTTCTGATGCAAAAGTCCCAAAACGTATGCTCCACATCGCCCAATAGAAGATACTACTTTTCAGCGCCCCGAAATATGGTGAGTGATATAGCTCCAGACTTGTAGATGTACACACTTGACGTGCAAGACCCGATTATCAAACAATACCATCAGTCATGAAACGTACCAGCCAGTGTCTTTGCAGCTTAAAACAAAGCAAGATGTCAGCTCGGTTAACAGACAGTTCATGGGAGCTCCACTGAAAGTAAGAAGATCATCAAGAACATACACCAAGCTTCGTTAATTCCTTTGTCAGCTGTCGTGCGACGAATGCGATCCTTCATTCTGATTCTGTTGCTACATTGTTGTTGTTGTTGTTTTTAGAAACAAAAACATTCCCCGAAGTAATGGTCCTTTGTAGGACATGTACCCCGTACTCTCTGGTACTCTTTCCGGTATTTGTCCGACTGTAATGGGAGCGATATGGTTTGACCAAGGAAGTCTCTTAAGTTATCTCATCCCTCCTGCTGCACATTTTGGTTGATATTTCGAAAACGGCTTTACTTATGGATCTGAAAACACTCATGAACACCTTTCATTTGATACCCATATCGCATAAAGACTTTCTGGGGTCACAAATGGTCCACAATGGTTTTGGGCGATAACTGGAACAGCCGGAATTTTTTTTTTTTTCTTTAGCATCTAATCATGTCATACACCTAAAGCGTTTATATTTCAAATCGCATTAAACTCGCTAAAGACGTTCCTCTCAGCTTGACGAACGTCACCCTGTATTTAGCAAATTCATTAAATCTCAGCTGTTTACAAATCACTGGTTCGAGTGCCGCCACCCACTTCCGGTGAGAACGCCTCACACAAAACAAATTATATTCTCACATGCCAAATCGAAAAACAACAAACATCATTTGAACTGCGCATGTCGCGTTTACATGTCAGTGTGGGCAAAAACAAATGTATATGGAGTCGAAAGGAAACAGCTGCTTTATAATTTTTGATTGAGAATGAATTTCAGTCACCTGGCGGCACTTAGTACGAACGCAAGTTAAATTATTGGAGCGTAGAAAAACAAAACGTTCGACGCGTGTGCGTGTCAAAGTCGAAAATATTTTAAGTGAATTAAAAATAGATATATAAACAAAAGTGTAGATATGTATGAAAGTACAAATTATGTTATGTTAGAGCTGTTGTTGTTAGTTACTAAAAACAATTTTATTACATGGCGGACACTTTTAAAAAAGGACTAAAAACATCGGAGTAGTTTGGCTTATATGAAGATAATGATTATACGGTAAATATTTTGTGCTTTTGAATAAATTTCAACAGAAGACATTCCTGGAAATTTTACCAGTTCAAGCTCTTTCGGTTTTGAGATAATACACTATAAAAAATATCACATTATTTTGGACTGAGACTGGTAGACCACCCTAGAAATATTTTTTGTCGAAACTCAAAATAAAAAAGCTTTCATTTGATATACAACTTGGCTATTCCCACTTAATCAAAGGAAAAACATAAATAGAAAATCTTACAAATTAGTTAATCGAAAAATGTTGGAGTCGTTTCAAAACTGAAGGGTGCTAATGGAAGTACGAAGCGGCGGACATTCGTAGAAACTATTATCTCACCAACCCCAACAGACTTTAGCACATTGGATGCTTTGGTTTCACTGTAGCTTATCACATTTGTCCCAGAGCATTGGCGTATCTAAGATAAATGATCCACATCTTCAGAAACCTCACTCAGGAATATCCCGGCCAGGAGCGCAGTGTTACGGATAGCTGGCTATAAGGGAATGATTGATCGGGGAAAGTAGTTGAAATGAACCCTTGTACTGGAATAAAAATACTGCAGTCCATTCTAGAGGTCACGTCACTTGCTTTAGCATAGGTTGAGGTCATTTTACTTGCAAATTGCAGTCATCAAGTTTTCCTTTGGGAACACCATGGCCTATGAGGAATGACTTGTTAATACATTTACAGTAGGCAAACGTAGTTTCGATGTTAACTCAGTCAGGATCTTTCCTCTCCGCCTCCTCTGCGACCGCATTCGATTGTTGACAGAAAAAGACCCTCTCGCCCGGCGCTTCTTTGTTCATTCGCACAAACGTGACCCAGTAATAAGTAGTCTTTCAAAAGCTCTATCGTCTGCTTAAAAACGAATGTAAATAAACATAAAAAAGAGTTCAAACGTTAGCCACATTAATTAATTAACGCAAAATATTATTTTTTTTTTTTCACCGAGCCAACACATACCTACTCGCAGTTGCTTTGTAAATAGCAGCTCAATGTCTCTTATGTCCGTAAGCAAATTTATGCACACAAGTGTAATTAACTAAATTACAGCAAAACATATGCATAACTAATTAAATTATTATTCACATATTTTTGTTGTTTTGCTCAATTAAGCACAATAACTTAATATAGAATTTAATATGAGTAAATGCAGGCATAACTTAAACAAATACGGAGTGACTTGGGTGCGATAAAAATAAATAAAGAAATGTCAAAAAAAAAAAAAAAAAATCTTATGTTTGTAGCTTCAACTGCACTTTTCACAAGACAGTGTTCAAATAATTTTTTTTTTTTTTTGTTAATATTTTGAAAAGCGCTCAAAACATCCTACAAGTTTATAATTCGGGTAAGTAGACCTGCTAACTTTGATTAGTAATTTAGTAATCAATTGATTGGACGGATTTTTTTTCATTAATTGTTAGGCTTATTTTAATTGTTTTCAAAAAGAGGCAATTACAAATTGATTATTTACGATTAAAAAAAAATAGTAAAAAAAAATAATTGCAAATTCACAAATTGACTACGATTAAAAAAAAACGAAAAATTATGATAAATAAATAACAAAAAACAAAAAAAATTTTAAATAATCGAAAAAAAGATATTTGATCAGTTATGATTATTTTAGATTTAATTTCATCATTTACCAAATCAAAAATAATCACAAATAATTAAAAAACTAAAAAAAACACTTAAAAAAATAATAATTAATCAAAAAAATGAAAAAAAATTAAAAATAATCAAAAGTAATGAAAAGTTATCTAAAAAAAAATCAAAAATAATCAAAAAAAACCTGTTTGATGACTTGTGGTTATTTTTGATCTAATTTTTAAATTCATTCGTAGTCAATATGATTGAAAAAATCAAAAATAATAATCATAAAGTTAAAAATAATCGAAAAAAACTCATTTTGATCAGCTATGATTATTTTAGATTTGGTGAATGATCAAATCAAATCAAAAATAGTTATAACTGATCAAAATATTTTCCGATTGTTTTAATTTTTGGTTTGATTTTTTTATGATTATTTTTGTTCTCCTTTTAATCGTAGTCAATTTGTGAATTTGTGAGATTTTTTTTTTTTATTAATTTTTAATTAATTGGGAAATGATCATCAAAATTTCAAAGT
This sequence comes from Sphenella marginata, assembly GCA_951509765.1. Lineage (NCBI taxonomy): Eukaryota > Metazoa > Arthropoda > Insecta > Diptera > Tephritidae > Sphenella > Sphenella marginata. Next base: position 5,003,695 of record OX608079.1, on the reverse strand, counting down.
AATGTTAATCAATCAAGTAATTTATTCTCGGGAAAATATTCAATCAAAATATTTAATCAAGTCGATAATGATTACAATTAATAAACATTATTTAACAGGTCTGGATTGAGGGTACTTCAGTCGGTATTTTATGAGGTACCGTAATCTACAACGACCCTAATGTATGCCAAAATATTTTATTCGCCCAAATAATTCAAATGATATATCCATCACATACATATGTGAAAAAATAATAACATACTGCAATATATATGTATGTAGTTGTAAGAAAGTGGAACATGTAAGTTGAAAAGTTGAGCCAAATGGCAAGTGTGGAAAACAGCTTCACGTCAATATAACTCAATAGCGATGCACGAGAGAGCGACGTGTTAACTGCAGCCAGCGGGATAAAGTCAATGGCTGCAGTGCAGTTCAATTTCTTTGTGAATTGATTGAAGTATTCGAAAGTACATTTCGATGGTTGAGTGGAAGATCGCCTTATTTCAAAATATGAAAAAAAAAAATGCGTAACTCAGAATTTCTTTCCTATCAGCATAGCTTTGTATAGTACTATCGATTAGTCCTCCAACATCAGTTCAATAGAAACTACTTTTAAGGTCTAATACTTTTCGTAAATTTTTTTTCGGCATAAGTGCATAAAATCACAATTGAAATTTTTTCCCAAAATTTAAAATTAATTTTTTTGTTGAAAAAAAGAAAAATGTCTCCATAATTTTAAAAAACAATTTGGCTCAGTCTAATAATTCCATTAAAACTTATTCCTCCAACACAAAAAAAAAAGATGTGAGCATTGAACATTAGTTACTCACTCTTTAGGTCTGTTATACATTAAATTAGACTAACCCCAAATTCACACCGAAAACTACCACAAACTGCTGCTGCCTTGTGCTTTATTAAATGGAAATAGAAGTGCATTCATTATTACTTCTAAACAACCAAAAAGTGTGTCTATTTGCTGTAAAAAACATTAAAGGCATGCCTTTGGAATTTTATGATTCCACACAACCAAACAAAAAAATATTTTTTTTTCTTTTCTCAAAGCCATCGCCTGCTTGTTGCCAGTAAACACTAATGTCTAAAGCAAACACGACGCTAAGATATATTTACAACCAACATTTCCCCCCCTAATTTATACTTGCTCCACGACGAGCAACATGAAATGACATCCTTAAGCAAATATTTAAAAGCTGTTTATCAGTAATTGGCAAGTTTGTTTAGAAGCTCATTCGCTTTTTAGCAGAGACGCAGCCTCCGTAAAGTCTTTTATCCAGTGGCTAATGGGAAAATAATCTTGCTTTGAAATCCAAATGACTCATGTAATTTAAGTCTTTAAATCGACGAATATTAGCAGAACATGATGGTTGGTGTTAAATTTTCAAAATGAGTGGATGCCTAAATAAACAAAGTTATTTAGAAATATTTCTAATGTTTTATTGAGAACATTTGATAAGACAAGAATGAAGTATAAGTATAATATGATTTATAATTTATAATTTATAATTTATAATTTATAATTTATAATTTATAATTTATAATTTATAATTTATAATTTATAATTTATAATTTATAATTTATAATTTATAATTTATAATTTATAATTTATAATTTATAATTTATAATTTATAATTTATAATTTATAATTTATAATTTATAATTTATAATTTATAATTTATAATTTATAATTTATAATTTATAATTTATAATTTATAATTTATAATTTATAATTTATAATTTATAATTTATAATTTATAATTTATAATTTACAATTTACAATTTACAATTTACAGTTTACAATTTACCAAATACAATTTACAATATACAATTTACAATTTACAATTTACAATTTACAATTTACAATTTACAATTTACAATTTGCAATTTACAATTTACAATTTACAATTTACAATTTACAATTTACAATTTACAATTTACAATTTACAATTTACAATTTACAATTTACAATTTACAATTTACAATTTACAATTTACAATTTACAATTTACAATTTACAATTTACAATTTACAATTTACAATTTACAATTTACAATTTACAATTTACAATTTACAATTTACAATTTACAATTTACAATTTACAATTTACAATTTACAATTTACAATTTACAATTTATAATTTACAATTTACAGTTTACAATTCATGGCTACTTACATAAATCTAGTTGTGCGACATATTTTATTTATCCGAGGTTTGACGGAAGCAACTGAAAGCTTACTAGTGCCAGCATTAATAGTTCGGACAAATTTTCTTACTACTTTATTATATTTAGGAGTTAATGCGTCAATTAGTTGTTAATTCGTCTTAACAAATCTAATAAACACTTAAAAGTCCTTTTCTGTCTTTAATTAAATATAGCGCGCTTACTTCCATATGGAGGAATTTCTTAAATGTGGAATCATGGATGCTATACATATGTGGTATTTCTACTCATGTTGGCAAAAGTATGTATATATACATATGTATATTTGTACGCAATTACGAGCACTTTCTGAATGCATGCGCGTAAATATGTATACTGCCCTATTTGCATTGTTGTGGTTAACCTCTTTTCATCACCCACATAACGACTCCCTGATTACTACTATGACAACAAAACACAACAAATACAATAATAACTATTTGCACTAGTATGAAATATATGAACGTATGCATATATAGAATACGAGTATGTATGTATATGAATATGAGCGCTCGTCAAACTTTATGCAGACTACGTGTGTTATACTTGTGAGATGGGAATAAGTCCAATGCGTGTGTACTCGTACTTTCGAAAAAAAATTATATTGACATTGACATATTTTAATTTTACGAAGAGTATTTTTGTTTTGGTACAAATGTACTTTTTGTTCTAATTTCTTGATTTGATACTTTAATGGTGTTTCTGTATATCCAGGCTATGATACCTTCATCGTAAATATCTTTATGGTTATGGTTATGGTTACGGTTATGGTTGTGGTTATGGTTATGATTATGGTCATGGTTATGTTTTTGGTTACGCTTATGGTGGTGGTTAAGGTTAATGTGATGGTTATAATTATGGTTATGGTTATGGATATGGCTGTGGTAATGGTTATGGTAATGTTTATGGTTATGCTTATGTTTATGTTTATGGTTGATTGGTGGATTATAAATATCGTAACCTATCCCGTTACCTTCACCGTAAGTAACTTTTTAGTTATGGTTATGGTTACGGTTATGGTTGTGGTTATGATTACGCTTAAAGTTATGGTTATGGATGATAGATTTTAATTTTCCTAATGTTTTTGATTCTGATTATCGTTATGGTTATGGTTATGTTTATGGTTATGATTATGTTTATGTATACGGTTATGGTTATGGTTTTATTGAATCTAATCTATGTACATGCAATGTATTTATTTGTGTGCATGTGAAAAGTTGTCAAGCAATTGTCGACGTTTGAGTGGTTGGTCCCCCCATTTTCACCCTGTCTTAGAACTTGTTTCCTGTACACCCCATGGAAGAATACGACTCAAAGCTAACATAGTTGCATTTTTAACTGGAGACTTCTATTTTAATCAAACTTTTTAGTAAACCAAATAAGCACCTTAACAAACGTCTTACTTTAAAACTTTTACCTTAACCAGCTCTTATTTGTAAGTCTTTATTAAAAGCTTGTGGCACATACTACATACCTATGTATATCTATATGTATGTATGTCCATCTCATGTACTTCCATGTTGTAAATATTTCAATTTGTAAACGAGCTAACAGTCTTTAGAAACTATTTCGACACATTTTACTTGAACAAAAGTAGTTGCTATGCTTAAGTTCGTGTAAAATCTTGTTGCAGCCTGATATAGTCAGAATTTTGAAAATGTAAATTTCTCAACACATTCTTTTGCTGCCAACTTTGTACGAAAAAAGTTTGTTGCATTAAAACAACTTTGGCAAAAGTAAAAGCGTAGGAAATATGTTAAATTGTGAAAAAAGTGTTTGCTGAAAAAAATGCAAAAGAAAATTTTAGTTTGCCGCAATTTTAGAGAAGAAAAATATGTGAACCAAGACATAAAAGTGGAGGAGACTGAAACGTATGTCTTTGTATTTAAATTTTGTTAAACATGATTGTGGTAGTATTTTTATGGGAAAAAATTACAAAAATTGTTTTGCAGACTGCCATGTGAAACTTCTCAATAAGGTCCAAAGGTGGTGCCGAAAAGGCCTAATAACTGTCAAGAGATGATTCTTCAATGAACTCGAAAAAGTCATGAAAAAATCCCCAAATCGTTCTGAAAATAGTCCCGAAATTATTCCGAACAGTCTCTAAATGATCCCTAAAGAGTCAGAAAAAATTCTAGAATTATCTGAAGCCTTATTTGCTACAGTTTTGCTGTTGTTACTGCTTAAAGTCGACACACTTTTTATGGGACCTCTCCAAGAGCTAGCGTTTTATTTCAATTTTATTACTAGGGTGTCATATATGTATATATTTTAGTTTTGTGTCGAAGCACATCTCCACGAAACCACAACCAAGTTCATTCGAAACTTTTGTCCTTATGAGCTCAGTTTACATTTTTTTTAACTAATTGCCCCTGGTGAGTTATTCATGTTTGGTTAAAAAGTCTGCAACGTAAAGAATATCGAGTAATATTTTCTTTACATGTGCTTTCACGTAAATTCAAAACAGCAATCCATCAAGCTTAAGGCAATTCTCACTGTAATCACTTGCCATTTGTCAGCTGCCATTTTAAGTTTGAACACCAACACACAATCTACCATTGACTAAAGGTGTAAAATCCTTAAAGAGTATTAAATTTGATATTTAACTTCAATTTATTCATTGGCTTAGCTTTATGGCTGCTCAAGTGATAAAAAGTGAATGTTGCGCTACCACACCAAAGGAAATTTTATCCAAACCGGTTTACGTAAATGGTTTCGAATATGCAAATTAACAATTCTCGTTGGAAGGTGTTGTTACTAAGCTTAATTTCATGCATATTTTGAGCATAGATATTGTCGAGCTTTGATGTTTAAACTTCAAAATGTTATGTTATCAGCTTTAGTCAAGCAGATATAAAACGCTTTTCAAAATGTCGTAGTACACGCTTCAAAATTTGAGTAAAATTTTAAGCTTTTTAAATAAAATTAAATAAAGAAAAATAAAATAAAATAAAATAAAATAAAATAAAATAAAATAAAATAAAATAAAATAAAATAAAATTAAATTAAATAAAATAAAATAAAATAAAATCAAATAAAATAAAATAAAATAAAATAAAATAAAATAAAATAAAATAAAATAAAATAAAATAAAATAAAATAAAATAAAATAAAATAAAATAAAATAAAATAAAATAAAATAAAATAAAATAAAATAAAATAAAATAAAATAAAATAAAATAAAATAAAATAAAATAAAATAAAATAAAATAAAATAAAATAAAATAAAATAAAATAAAATAAAATAAAATTAAATAAAATAAAATAAAATAAAATAAAATAAAGAAAAATAAAATAAAATAAAATAAAATAAAATAAAATAAAATAAAATAAAATAAAATAAAATAAAATAAAATAAAATAAAATAAAATAAAATAAAATAAAATAAAATAAAATAAAATAAAATAAAATAAAATAAAATAAAATAAAATAGAATAAAATGAAATAAAATAAAATAAAATAAAATGAAATAAAATAAAATAAAAATAAATTAAATTAAATATAAAATTATATAAAAAAAATAAAAAAAAAAAATAAAATAAAATAAACTCTAATAAATGGTTTACAAAGCACACATTTTTCACCGTGTACACATATCCTTGCCCTTTGCTGCCTGTATGAATGTGGAGCTTGCACAAACTAAATATAAATGTTGTGGGGTTTGACATGAACTACCTTCAAACACCTTTGCATATTGTGTGGAACTACAATAAGCTGAGTGTTAATGTCACGTATACGCCGTGTCACACGTAGGTTCAAGTATATACACATACGCGTAGTTGGATTTCTTTTAGAAAAAAAAAAAATTGTATTTTATAAATAACTTAAACACATTAATTTGCATGAGTGTTGGGGTTTGAGTTTCAGTTGGTTGGATTTAACATTGTATAAAATTTGTTGGTACATACATATATAAACATTTAAATATTTGCGTACTTTTTTTAACCAAAATATTTACACTCACCCCATTATGTCTACTACAACGCTGCTGATCACAATGGCATTTCATAATTTCGCACTTTCAATATTTACGCTCAAAATTTACACAAAACGCTGGTTCCCTCCTTTTGCTGGGTGTGTAGGCTACATTTGTATTTGATGAACTAACGCTTCTAATTTGCAACAAAATGGAATCTATGGCCATCATTGGTTAGACCATTGAGCGCATATTTTTGTTAGCTAGAAGTTGGTCAACAAAACCTTTGTAATCTCACTCAATGCGGCATACAATTTTATGAACCCCTCGGTTGTGGTTAGCGGTAAAGCAAAGCACCACAAATGAAAAACTTAGTTTGAGCTAAAATTTTACAAAACACAAATAATTCGGGGTTTTTGAGGTTATACTTTTGTTCAAATTTACAGCCATTGCTTCACGCTTGCCACATTTTTTTTTTTTTTTTTTGTTATTTTGTTTTGATTTTCTGAAAATTGCGAAATGTTCTGCAATGCTGCGAGTCATCAGCAAAGTGTCCCCCAAAATAAATGGAAATGTTTACCTAGGAAATGTGAACAAAATGTAGCCAAATTTGTTTGTGAGTAGAATGTTCGCCGTAGAATGTACGCTAAGTAGATATTTGACATTCAGAGCGGGTGCGGATATGCAAAGAATTGGCACATTGATGTGGTTGTTTTTGTAATTTGTGTTCCATTGAAATTGTGTGCTCTTGCGGTATGACAAGGGAATTGTGATCAGCGCGATTTGGTGAGCATTGGTTGGAGGTTTGGTGAGAATGTATGGTAGGAATGCGTGTGGTACATGACGTATACGTAACTTTTTTGGGCAGTCGAGACATGGAGTTTTTTTAGTTTCAAAACTTAACTTTTCTAGCTGTTAAATTTTAGTGCTGCCAAGTTAATTAAAATTCCAAAAATTTTTTTTCAATTTAGTTGATATTTTGAGGCTTTGATGAAGGTGTGAAAATACATTTTTTATGAAGAAAAATACACCAGAAGTTGAAAGGCATGATAGGAACTTTTGAAGGCAAAGAAGCTTTAGAGTGACGAAATTTTCTTTGAATATTTCTTATAAAACTGCGAAGCTGTACTGGAAATCCACAGTAGATTCAAGCCTTCTGAGCCCCTTAATTTTCAGTGTTTCAACCAATTTAAATGACGTCACATACAAGTATGGTAAAAAAATTGCAGCTTTAAACCGAATACAGACCTGCTCTTACTCGCTTCCCTTTTCTCACTTACGCAAAATTAAAATTAACATACTTCATAGCATTGACTGCCACTTATTTTGTTGTTTTGCTTATTTGTTTTATTTTTAGTTGATTTTCTGAAAATTGTAAATTGCCCTTCAGCGCTTCGAGTCATCAGCGAGTTTCCAACAAAATGAAGTAAAATGAAATGTTTACCTGTCAAATGTATACAAAAAGTAGCAAATTTGTGCTCGCTGGTGTTTGGCATTAGCTGTGCTGCAAATTGGCGGCGAACGAATGTATGGCATGAGCAATTGACATATTGATGTGGTTGTTTGAAATTTGTGTTCTACTTAAATTGTGTGTTAACTCAATAACACGAGGGAATTGTGATCGGCGCAATTAAACTTCGTGTGAATTGGTTGATACTGAAATTGTGAGGTTGCGATAGGTGATACATGGCGTATACGTAACAAAAAGAAAAAACATGTATATCCATAGATCTACAGTAGTGTGCCATACAATAGCAGCGAAATGAAATTGCATATCGTTCGACGAAATAAAAAGAAATTAATAAGTTTAGATTAAGCTCAGCAAAGTTAATTATACTTTAAAAAATGGCCACCAAAAACTGCAGAATTTCTAGAGAATTTCCGAGTGTGACGTTTTGTTGACCCAATCTTAACTAGTCATAAATTATTTATCATATTTTCAGCTTTTAATAAACCGCAAATATCAACCATGCAAAACATTTTTTTTGGGTTTCAAATTTCTTATAAAACTTTCGACGCAACGTGTCCTTCAGCCACTCAGAAATGGTAATAAGAGCACAATGAATGCAATACGAGAAAAAAGGGAATAGTTTAAGTTTAATAAAGTTTTACCACACAGCAACACTGGTGCAAAAACAACCAAACCAACCAAATTATTGGCGTAAATGTAACAATGCTTTTTATTGCTACAACAACTCGAATGCTAAAAATTGTTTTTGTTAGCAAACTTGTTGAAGCGATTCGTGTTCTGCAATTTCTTGTGGCTTGCAATGAGTTGAAAAGAATGTTGTAAAACTAGTGAATATTATTAAGCATAAGTAATTTGTAACGTAGCTGCTGCTTTTTCTTTTTGGCAAATTGCCACTTGAGCGTTTTTATAAACTTTTGTTTGGCATTGCAACCATTTTATTTTATTTTATTTTATTTTATTTTATTTTATTTTATTTTATTTTATTTTATTTTATTTTATTTTATTTTATTTTATATTATTTTATTTTATTTCATTTTATTTTATTTCCTTTCATTTTATTTTATTTTATTTTATTTTATTTTAATCATTTTATTTTATTTTATTTTATTTCATTTCATTTCGTTTTATTTTATTTTATTTTATTTTATTTTATTTTATTTTATTTTATTTTATTTTATTTTATTTTATTTTATTTTATTTTATTTTATTTTATTTTATTTTATTTTATTTTATTTTATTTTATTTTATTTTATTTTATTTTATTTTATTTTATTTTATTTTATTTTATTTTATTTTATTTTATTTTATTTTATTTCATTTTATTTTATTTTATTTTATTTCATTTCATTTCGTTTTATTTTATTTTATTTTATTTTATTTTATTTTATTTTATTTTATTTTATTTTATTTTATTTTATTTTATTTTATTTTATTTTATTTTATTTTATTTTATTTTATTTTATTTTATTTTATTTTATTTTATTTTATTTTATTTTATTTTATTTTATTTTATTTTATTTTATTTTATTTTATTTTATTTTATTTTATTTTATTTTATTTTATTTTATTTTATTTTAGTTTATTTTCGCAAAGTCGCATATTGTATACTAAACTAATTTAATATTAGCTTCCAAATACACAAAGAAATGAAAGGGTATTTAATTAAAGCATTTAGCTGGCTTCAAAGATATTTAGATCTTTCTTTTAAAAGCTGTCTCATATCGAAGTTACGCTGTAGCCTCGAACAGGTGCCTTTGGCAATATAATGACATAGAAAAATTTTACAGAGCATCTGCTGTCATACATACATTCACGGCTGTATATGCAAAAGTGTCTGTGGTAAATTTATGTGCATCTAACAATTCATACTTGCCACACACATAACGCTCTACATTGCATCGCTTGCTCACCTTATGAAATACGCTTACGATATGAAAGGATAAAAATAACGAATGAAAGCAGGCAGCATCGCTATAATTAGTTTAGCACAGCTCAGTGAGCAGTTATATGAATAGAAACAAAACAAACCGCAAAGAGGTCATACATACACGCATACATTCATTCGTAAAAATATGGTTGCAGAAAATCGTGTGACTTACTCCTAAAGAGAGTGGTAGGCGATTAATCATATTTATCAATAATTGGATATTATTCCATTTCAAAGGGGTTTAAAGAGATGTCGGTTGCTATCCAATTGGATACCAGTCCATTTGTGTACAAATTGCATACTGACCTCTCAATGTATCATGCCCGAACAAATGAGAACAGTTAACCCATATGAGAAGAGCCGATCTGGAATGAGCCACGTGCTTCTATATGAGTCAGTCCAGACTGGTCATAGACTAATAGATTTTTTTGCAGTGCATATACACCATTCATACGTAGCCTCACGTACGGAGTAAGGTTAACATTCTTTATGAATATCGCACTGACAGCAAGTATAACATATATGATGCCATTACAAATATGAAAAAAGAGCGTGTTTACAAACTCAAGAGTGTTTTTTTTTGCATTTTATCATTCAGTTGGGTAGGAGTTTGGGTGTGTGTACCACTGTCTCAATGATTCCATGCTGTTTTGGCTTTAAAGGTAAAACGCAGAAATATGAGATACATATGTATATGGAATGTATGTATATACATATGTTAACAAAACTACCAACACAGAAATATATAAACATAAATAGGGAAAGCAAACGCTGATACAAAGACGTACGCAAGGCGGGTGGAGGTTTTAAATAAATATAAAACAAAATTAAAAAAAAGAAAAAAATAAAACAAAAAAAAAAAAAAAACAAAAAAAAAAATAAAAAAAAATAAAATAAAATAAAATGAAATGAAATAAAATAAAATAAAATAAAATAAAATAAAATAAAATAAAATAAAATAAAATAAAATAAAATAAAATAAAATAAAATAAAATAAATGAAATAAAATAAAATAAAATAAAATAAAATAAAATAAAATAAAATAAAATAAAATAAAATAAAATAAAATAAAACAAAATAAAATAAAATAAAATAAAATAAAATAAAATAAAATAAAATAAAATAAAATAAAATAAAATAAAATAAAATAAAATAAAATAAAATAAAATAAAATAAAATAAAATAAAATAAAATAAAATAAAATAAAATAAAATAAAATAAAATAAAATAAAATAAAATAAAATAAAATAAAATAAAATAAAATAAAATAAAATAAAATAAAATAAAATAAAATAAAATAAAATAAAATAAAATAAAATAAAATAAAATAAAATAAAATAAAATAAAATAAAATAAAATAAAATAAAATAAAATAAAATAAAATAAAATAAAATAAAATAAAATAAAGTAAAATAAAAAAAAAAAAAAATAAAATAAAGAAATAGTTCAAGATCACATCATTTCAGAATATTTTTTTATTAAAATACTGCAAACCCCTACCTCTTCCATAATACTATTTTATGTGTACGCCACTGCGCAAGTAAAGATATGTCTGCTTGGCTTTATGTACACACATACATACATACACATTCATGTATATATGTTAACGTCATTTGGAAGGTACACATTCATTGCTGCAAAACTTTTACGTCCATGTAGCTTATTAAAACTGTACAGGTGGCGTAGAGAATATTGTTTGTACTACTTTTAGCGCAAACCAAATTGTTTTGTTGACGAGATAAAATAGAAATTGTTTTGTAAACACAGATAAATAAATATGCGAGTGTAAATATTTTTTCTCTTTAATGTGTAAAATTAATTCTATATGCAAATATTCAAAAAAAAAAAAAAAAAAAAAAAATATGTATGTTAAAACTCGTTTGTAATTCAAATTTTTTATTTTGTTTACAGGTTTCAAATAATTTATGAGGGGAACTGAAGCGCTATTTTTTAAATGCATGAAGGTGAGTTATTCAATTTTGTAGTATTTGAAATAAAAGAAGACAAGCTTGTCTCTTTAGTAATGGATACAATTTTGTAGGTTATGCAAATAGAATTTTGATTACCATCATCACTAAACATAGCTGTCGAAGCGTTTAAGAAAAAAAAAAAGTTTGGAAATTCTAAATTAAAGCAGGAAGTTGAAGAAAATATATAAATTATTCCATTTCACAACAAAAAAATAATACGAATTTCTTGATTGCCTTCACCACCATTTCTTAACGAAACAAATTGCCAAACCTTCAAGCAATTTAATTATGCCCAACTTAAATAATAAGCGCATTATTGCTAGAATAAATAAATATTGCTGAGAAAAAAGTAAACGCTTAACTCACGGCATTACTTCAGGGTTAGAACTATCAAGAAAAAAAATAGTAGTAAATGTGTAATGGAAACTCACAGTAAAGCTCGTAGTTGGGTATTAGTGTGAGGAAATAAAATTTCCTATAACAAGTTTGTAAATTTTTCCGAATAAAATTTTTGTTAGTCTCCATACCGCACAGGTGAGGATAGGTTGAGCTGAGACAACGTCCTGTTCCAATTACATTTCTACAAAAAGTTTGAGCCAACTTTAATTGCCACCACTGTACACGAAGAGAATAAAATATATGCCAAACTTTAAATTGAACTTCTAGAAATAGTTAGGTGCAAATTTTATTCAATTCTATAAAGCAGTTCTTGGATGATGCGTGAACAAATTTACAGACAGACAGACAAAAATTCTAAAAACCTCTTTTTTGCTTTGTACGAACTTTTCTTTAACATTTTAAATTTGCAAACATTCTCCTGTTACAATTTTATTATCTGTAGACGCTGCAGTAGCGCAAGAATAAATTTTAGCAAAAAAGAAACGTAGTCAATCTACTACGCTCGTAGTAGCACTCCACCCTAACCCTGCATTGCATGTGAATACACATTGCCGTATCTACATGCCTACCTACATACACATTCGCAAACATGAAAATTTGTGGCGATAAGCTTAAGCTTTTTTTAATGTGTTGCCTGCACACAAGCAACAAGTCATCAGGCGATGTAAAATTCGTTGGACACAAGAATGTGTAATAACATCGAAATGGAAATAAAACCAAAAAAAAAAAAAAAAAAAAACAGTTGAAACATAAAGGAAATGAAAGCACGCAATCGGATAGAACCAAAAAGAAAATAATTCGGTTGCTCCTTCGTTGTATGTAAAGAGCTTTCGTTTTTACGAGATTTCTTGTTGCACAGCAGGATATTCATTAATGTGCTCTGCTACGAGTTTTGACTTTTCAAGATTTAAGATATTTTCAAAGTTGTTGCTGACAATTGTAAGCTTAATTGTGTTTATTTGTATGTGTAATTGTGTGCGTATATATAATCTTTTTTATTAATATTTATTATTTAACGTTTCAAATCTTTGAAGGTTGCATATTGTATAACATCGGGAAGCTTGAATTCGATTAATATTGGATAGGAGAGAAGAATAAGTGTAAGTTTCTGCAATTAGAGGTTATGTTGAAAATGATTTTAAGGTTAGGGAAAAATTTTCTAATTTACAAAATTACTCTTTTTATATGAAAAGACAGGCTTCCGAAACTTTAACATTCACAGATAAAAATTAATTTAATTTGTTTTCATTTGAAAAGTGAAATAAAGTCAATTTATGTTATTTCCGTTGAGCATGGTACGCCTCGGTTAAAAAAGTATTACAAAATAAAACTGGTTTCTAAAAATAGTGTAGGTAACAAGATCAACGAAAATAACATCAATTGACTTTAATGCGCATCGCAAAGTGACATAACGCCAATTGAGCTTATTTCACTTTTCGAAACGCATATACAGTAAATCGATGTTATTTCTATTTGCGAGGTGAAATAAAGTCAATTGGCGTTATTTCCGTTGATCTTAATACCCCTCTCCCAAGAAAGTACTACAAAATTTGAGGAACTGGTTGATTTCTGCATACATTTTTTCATCAACTAAACAGGTAGCTTAGTAAATTGACTGCATATAATTTTATATTAATTAATTTTATAATTTTTCTTTTTGTTCTACTGTCTATTAAAGGACCAAATAAAAACACAGCTAGAAAGATAAAGAAGCCTAGTTTTGTAAATTCTTTTTTGCATTAAATATTCATTTCATACTTTAAGTGCCCTACTTTGCGTCTCTAAATATTCGTTCGTCAGTTATACTTACTACTTTCCCACAATTTGCAAAGCCATATAATTTGCCGACCTCATTAGCTAGCTTGTGAATAAACAATTTGTTTTTAGAATTTTAGCAATTACATTTTCTATACTACAAACTACCAGCAGCATTACGGTCAGTAAAATGTAGAGTAATGCATTTGTCTGATAATTCTATTCTCAAAACGCATAACAAGCGAGAGCAAATAACAATGAAGTAAAATGAAATGAATTGTTTTGTTGGCATGTTGAGAATGACATCGACGAAAACAATGTTCGTAGATAACAAAGATAACTTAATACTGGTAGAAGTGAAGAATTTGTTATTTAAAATTTAGCCATCAATTTCTATTACATTGCTTTTCTAGGAATGAGCTAAATGTGGTACGTGTCGTATAAGTAACTTTTTTTTTTTTTTTTTTTTTTTTCAAGTAAGTGAAAGCGTTGGAATAACAGTTCTATGTACATTAGTGTGTTCCATAGAATTTAAAAAGCTAGGGGTAAGAAGTTTTTTATGCAGCATAACACAAACTTAGACATAATTCTATATCTGTATGGGCACATCTCAAATCACCCAGGCCATTTATGTCGAAATTTTATTTTTCGACGATTCTTTAAGAATTGTTTTTGAGAACTGCAATTTTTAAGCAATTATTAACTATAATTAAGTGAAAATATAATTTCTTTTATACTCTTTTTAATTTTTTTCCAATTTTTTGAATGTTTCAAGGGAATTTTACAAATAAATTTTCATTTTCTTAATATCTTATAATATTGAAAACTGTAAAATCTATATTATTGATAAAAATTTGGTTCACAACAATAGCTTGATATGAAAAGAAATATTTTCATGAATTATGTATGTAAGCAAAAGCAATTTTATTTAACGAAAAAAAAGTGTCTTTTGAAATAGTTTCAAAAACAATTACTGTGATGTTTTGACCCATATTAATTTTGTTTGTTTTCTGATAATTGAAAAATAAATTTAAAAAAATATTTTTTGAAAAATTTAAAAAAAAAAATTTTATATTTTTTCCCCAATAAAAAAAACTATGCCTGTGTACCTTTCACCACTATTAATTTCGTTTGTTTTCTGACGTTAAAGAAAAAATTAAAAAAATTTAATTAAAAAAAATTGTCGTTTTATGTTTTTTCTGGTTAAGAAAATTTTCAATATTTTGTCACAATATTTCCGTAATTTACTGCAGACTAGAAGGACCCGGCAGACGTTGTTCTGCCCAAATTTAGGGAAAAAATCGCACGATAAATAAAAAAGTTTGGAATATTTCGGTCCCTGGTCCACTTCCCGGAAAAAAATTACCCCAAATTTATACTACCTTTGTACCAAATTTGAAGAAAATCCCACCATAATTAAAAAAGTTTGGAATATTGCGGTCCCTGGTCCACTTCGAAAAAAGTTAACCTCAAATTTTAACAAACGTAAAAGTCTATCTCTGTCCTAAATTTGAAGAAAATCGAACAATTAATAAAAAAGTTTGGAACATTTCGGTCCATGGTCCACTTCCCGGAAAAAAAACTTTACATAAACACTCTCCGGATTCCTACTGAGCTATCCTGTAAATATGAACAAAATCGGCGTGGTAGTTCCGGAGTCTATAACATACATACATACATACATACATACATACGTACATACATCCTATTTTATATATGTATATAGATTTCCATAGAAAAATGAAATAAGCGCATGAAAAAGTTTTTTATAAACAAGGAACACCCTAATGCGCAAACACGTACACATACATATATCTTTATCGACAAACATACCTACCCACTTTATTTGCTTTAAAATTTCCTCCGGATTTTCTCATTTATTACATCCTTTTCATTCGACTCCTGTACACAAAAACGTTTTAACTAATGAGTCTTTCTGCTTCTTCTCATTGTGTCACTTGCATTGCAAGCATATCAAAATGTCGCAGCTTATCTCTTATGGATGGCTGATTTAGTATACAAACACATACATACATACATACACATACATACAAACATACATATGTAGCAAAGTATTTAGTACAACAGATATTTGGTGCGTAAGAATGAACTTATGATTGTCTGCCTTGTGGTGCAGTCTATTCAGCAGCGAGTTAATTAAAATGAGTGATTAATAATTCAATTTTGCAGCTAGACTCTTTTTACATAATTACAAATTAAGCTAATTCAAAGATTAGAAGGAGAAGAAGAAGCAGATATGTATGTAAGAATATGTTTTGGGTTTTTCTTTGTATTACAATCCTCAATATTTTTCGTAACTCCAGTAGCTTGACTTTTTTTTATCTCCATTACCATCATTTACATCCTTGCAGAAAGCTCCAATAGCGTTTTCATTTCTCAAACTGACACCTGTCTCCTGTCATAAATGTAACCGAAACTATCGCTGTCATCAGACACTCCCTCATTCTTTCACACTATTTTACTCTACTCATAAGGAGGCGACAGTGAGGTAAACAAGTTGGCACCAAGTTAAAGAAGTGAAAATTTGGCAAATAGTAACAATGGAGAGGGAGAGAGAGAGATAGTGAGAAGCGATAGCATACAAGTAATGAAAATGTATTAATATATAAACATGGGTGTCTATATATATGCTTGTTATTCGATAAACTAACGCTAGTTAGAAGTACGCGGGTGAGACAAGTTTTTCTTAGGTTAGTTTAAGGTGGCCACACTTCTGAATGGACTAGAGATTCAGTATGGTATACAAAATGCTTGCAGGTCCTAAACTGGTATGGTTCCAGCGTTTCGAATTTTCAGGCGTTCTGGAGTTTACTCATGGTTGCTTCATCATAGATATGACCCTTAATATGACCTTAACCTGCTTGTTTCAGTTCAGTTTACTATCCAAGATGATGCCGAGATACTAGCTCTCTAAAGAAAGTTCGAGCGTCAGTCTATTTAAGAGTGGAAGTCAAAAGGCTGGTACTTTCTACCTTCACTTTGAGTCTGCTTTTTGGTGACCTGTGCTCCAAGAGGTTCAAAGCGAGCTGCAATAGCTCTTTGGACTTCGAGGCTTACTTGTTGACGTTAGAGCTGGGGTGGCAATGACCTGGAAGCCGGTGTTTTTGAGCTTTAGAAGTAGGATGTACACTGTGATCTTTGGTGTTCACTGTTAGTGGTTTTTGTGTGGTGCTCCCAGAAGCAATTGAGTCTTCTCCAAGATAAGATTGGATAGTTCACTTTGTCGGAAGTGGGCTAACGAATTCCGCCATTGGAGACTCTAACCTCAAGCATCGAAGGAACTACATTACTGACTGTGGAAGCTCTCGAAGGCAATTCCTTTTTCTATCTCCTTGGTTATAGCGTGAAGAGCTGCAGGAACGCACTCACATTTGGGTTTTGTGCGAATAATCTTCTTTATTTTGGGGTAGTGGGAAGATCTTAATTTGAGTCAGTAAGCAACCATGGTGGTTCTTGCAAAAATTAATATTATTAATCTAGTTTATTTTTTTTTATTTTTTTATATTTTTATACCTTTTTGTATCACGAAAACTTTGAAAGGCAACGTCCATTTCACTCCAACGCTCCAAGCAGTTTAACTTTGGTGTTCATTCATTCATTTTTCACTAAATTATTATAATTAATAGCTACTAATTAAAATGGCGCTTCATGGACAATAGCGACAAACACAATATCATTTATCTAACAAACGTCGATTTTTTTTATTTTTGGTTTTTTAACGCAAAAAATTACTTCTCGAGCTGCGCAAAAAAAAAAGGTTGGTAAATCAAGCAAAATGGTGAAAGCTTCTAATCTCACTTTGCTAAATAAATGATTTATTATACAAGTCGGTAGATAGATAGACATCTTTATGGCGATTTATTTGCCACGCTTTTTGTTCATAAAATATAATGGCGTGCCATTTAAGCATTTAATCTGCGAAATTTGATCGAAAGTAGAGATATTACGGATGGCACAAAAGTGAGTTTATCGGATACGATTTTTTTTAATATTTTGTTTCACTGGATTCGGAACGGAGGTCGGTAATCGAAAGTAATGTACGAGATGATAATACTCCTTCGTACTTTTATCAATAGGAAATTATTATATTTGTTTTTTGAATGTCAAAATCTGTGTTGTTCCAAGATCCATTGGAATATATAAAACTCAAAAGCATCTCAACCGATTTCAATGGTTCGCACTAATTTGTGGTTATCGATAATTTGAAGAAAGGTGGAGGAAAAAGGAGTACGGGATAGCAAGAGTAAACGAAGGAATATTGAGCGGAAGAAGAAAATAATAAAATCGGAGAGGAGCGAAAAAATTAAAACACAAATTAATGGGAATAGGAGAGGAAGAGAAGAAAAAGGTTGAAAGAAAATAATCATTAAAGGTAAGGGGTTATGATAGAGGTAAAGAAGGAGCAAGCAAAATTTGAAGAGATGGAGACGAATAGCCCGATGAGAAGCAAGCGATAGATAACGCAGAGAGAGATGGTTAAACCTTTCAAAACAACAGACTGATTGGGCTTTCAGATGTTTTACTATGCCCATATCTGAGTAAGGATCGTACCGCAAAATCTTTCGGAGAACACTTTCTTTGAATATTTCATAAGCTGGCCCATTTTCTCAAGATACCGTATGCTAAGAAACTTATAGGTTGCCATCTTTTGTTCGATAAGAGTGGATTTTGCTTCCCAATTTCCCACGCAGTATAAAGTAAAACTTGTTGGTGAGAGTGGCTCGCCTTGTCCGGGAGATTTAAATGGCCTTCACACCGAGTCGGTAGACATATCCTTCAGATCTCAGCTTGTGAACCTCGTTCTTGACATCCAAACACTTAAAATATTTGACGAAGAGAGCGTTCTCTTGATGGAGACTGGAGTCATACTAGCACAACTGCGTTCTGGTAATTGTGACAGAATTTTTGAGCCAGCATCTTGCGTTCTGGAGCATTTTCTTTTGGTTTAAGGTTGTTTGGTACTACTATATGGTATATCCCCTTCCTCTTCGTATCTTTTTCCTACTTTTTAATTAACATAACAACAACATGCAATCTTAAATTTTCCTCCAACCATTTTTAAATTTCCCACCCACTCTGTTTTTTGTTGTTACTCTCAAATCTCTGCTGCTGAATGACCAGTTTTGGTTGTTTTTTCGCATTCCACTCGCATTTCCAAAATATTTCGCATTCTTACAAGCAAATCCGCTTTGCTATTCTATTGTTGCCATTGTTTGCTAAAAAATTTTCTACTACATTAAACTTAATAAGCGCACGTTTTGGGAATAAAAAATATTTTATTGCTTGTTGAGTAGCCGCGTACGGCTTTTGTTTGTTATCTTCGGGGATGCCTACTTGAGTGTAAGTTATTATGCGGCATTGAATTGTTTGTAGTTTGAGTATTTTTACATTTAATTAACGAGCCAACGTTATCACTGAGAGTGGAATTAGATATTTTTTTTATTATTAATTGACCATTAAGTTTGAGGTTGGTATTGTCTCTGTAGCATTTCGCCGGTGCAGTGAAATAACGCCCATGGACGTTATTTCCCATTCAAAAAGGAAATAACGCCCATGGGCCTTATTTCCTTTTTAAATGGAAATATCGCCCATCTGCAAAAAGAAATAAAGCCCATGGCTCTTATTTCCTTTTTAAAAGAGAAATAACGCCCATAGGATTTTACGCGAGCAACACGAACTGTTGATTAGCATTTTTTTCAGAAATTACCCTGTGAGAAAAGAGTGGGAAACGTGGCACGCGGAAGGACATCACCGTGGCGGTAGCCACGGCTATGGCACACACCCGGAGTTGGAATGGCGTAGCCCAGGGTTATTTTTTAAAGCGCGGCCGAAGGCCGCCTACCCGGAAAGGTGCCCTGCACATAAAAAACGTGGATGGGGCCCCTAATTGGGGATCTGACCCGGGTCAATTTTCGGTTTTTCACTAATAACTTTTCACAGAAACAAAATATTGCTTTTCCCCCTTCGGATTATAGTTACGGAGGCCCGATCCACGATTTTTAAGTGCAGAACACCTTTCCGCGTAGGCGGCCTTCGGCCGCGCTTCAAAAAATAACCCTGGGCTACGCCATTCCAGCTCCGGGTGTGTGCCATAACCGTGGCTACCGCCACTTTTAAGACTTTATTTCTCTTTCGAAGTGTAATAAAGCCTTTTTTTAAATAAAGGCCTTATTTTACTTTCAATAGTGTAATAAGGCCTTAAAGGGCTTATTTCACAAGGCGCTATTGCACCCCGCCTTATAAAAACATAACAAATATGTTAAAATTTATTGAAATAAAGAAAACCATATACTTAATTCTTGAATCAGCTTGTTTTAATTCGTTTTTAACGTCCGAAGGCTTTATTTCTCTTCGAAAAAGGAAATAACACCCATCAGCAAAAGGTGATAACACCCATGGGCTTTTTTTCCTTTTTAAAAAGGAAATAAGGCCCATGGGCGTAATTTCCTTTTTGAGTGGGAAAAAACGCCCATGGGCGTTATTTCCTTGGGCGTTATTTCACTGCACCCATTTCGCCATATCAATCGGGAACAGGGCTCATACTCATTTACTTACCTAGGCGATGATACAAACTACGAGGAGGACGATCACAAGTACGAATACCCCCACAAGATGAAGGGAAGGAAATATATGAAAAAGTGGAGAAATTTGATGACGGAACGTGAAAATATAGACCAAAAAAAAGAATTAGAAACAAAGCCCAAGTAAAATAGTCAGACTCAGACATTCCTATCTGATCTTACTCCATCACCCTACTTTCTTTCTAACATTCATCTTAAGACTCGTTGAAAATACGACAGACTCCAAGTTCTATAGGACTGCAATCTCTTTAAGCTGATATTAGTCTTGCTTAGCTACTGAGAGAAAAAACCTCTAACAAGCCTCAGGGTGCTAAAGATCAAATTGGCTTCTGAGACATAAAAAATAGACATAAAAATATAAATAAGGAAATCACCGGTTCGACTTCTCTCAATCATCGCTACTGGGAATATTTTCCAGTCAACGGGCTGTTCATGAGACTTGACTGTTGAGTTCTTCAAGCACCAATTGAGCTCGCCTGTGAAGTTTACCTATCCTCCGTGGACTCTCAATATTCCAAAGCTCAATAATAATTTACATAATTAACAAAGATTCTCGAATCAAAAATATGCTGACTCTCTCCATCTTTTCTGCTTCCTTTCTTCTATTTACAGTTCATCAGAAGCATCATACACCAACAACAACGTGCTTAAACTAGCCAGAGAGTACTTGAAAATAACAAAAGACAACAACAAGGACAATGAAAAAGAAACTGAAAGCAATTTTAAGCCAGATTGAATTGCATTTAGTAGTGTACTCAAATTCAAACTCATACTCATAGGAAGAACTGAAGTAAGCAAAAACAAAAAAAGAGGCAGTGCTGACAAACGAAACGCAAAGCAGGCTGCTGCCGCACCTTGATGAGCAAAACATGCCGCCTATAAACGAAGTGCTGCGACGAGTAAACTGGCATAAGCAAATCAACTCGTATGTCGTCATAGTCGTGCTATTACTCGCAACACACAACATACAACTGGGTAAGCGCACACACAAACACACACACACACACTGAAGCATCTAACTTTGCATGCAATATGACTATCAGCGCCCCCCCACCCCCTACTGCTGCTTGCTCGCACAGCACTAATGGAGCTTTGTTTGTTGCGCTTTTATGCCATTTTTATCTTCAATCGTTTTTGGTTTTTTTTTTGATAAACCTGACATCTATCTTTCACTCACTCACTCTCACTCACTCTCTCCTTTTCATATGCAGCAAACTGTATTGATTGCTTCAAATGTGTCTCATTCAATGGAGCTAACAAAGCTTGCGACGATCCTTTTCACAACAACTTTTCGACAGCCATGATGGAGTCACCGTGTATGGGTGGACGGAAGGGACGTGATGGCCTATTTCCGGCAACGGCCTGCATCAAAATAGCTGGGATTTATGGTAGGTCAAATGAATTGAAAATGTGTGTCTTTGTTGTTGTTTGTCAGTTAGTTAGATATGTAGATAGCTCGATAGTTGAACGACTTAAGCATTTAGTTTGATACATTTTTGTTGTATTTTACCTTTATTGCATCACTCACATGCACACACACTTAACATGCGCTGAACTTTGTACGTTATGCTGCTTTTGGTTATATTTGGTTGTTGGTTGGGATCACATATGCAGATGACACGGGCGAATCGATAACGGTACGAGGTTGTGCATTGGATAGCGGTACACTTACAACGGACACGGAAATCATACGGATGTCACATTGTGGCAAATTCTATTATGATGAGAGGTGAGTATGGTGGGGTGTATGTATGGGTGTATGGATGTTGGGAGCGTGCAGTGGAATATTATGCAGCGCACAGTGGGATATTCGTAAGAAATTTGGCACAAATGTAGTCTCTTGATAACATAGAGAGGGGGATCAACTAAATAAAAAAAGGTCAAATCAAGGTCATGGTCACGTTTGTAATTTGAAATTCGAGATATTTCGAGTTTAATAATGGGCTGATATGCGAAGAATTGATGGAGTTTAGAGAAGTCTAGAAGAGAAACGTGGAATGAGAGAGGCAAAAAGTGGATATTAAAAGCAATGAGAAACATTAAAAGGGAGCGAAAGCGGGATAGCGAGAGTAACGAAGGCCAAGAAAGAGAAAAGCAGCAAAGAAAAGCAGGGAGCGATGAAACTAGAGACAAGAAAGAGAGTAAAAAGCTGACAGAAATTTAATGAAATAGGCAAAAATTTGGAATTAGAGAGAGAGAGAGAGAGAGAGAAATAAACATAGTTGAGTGTATTGAGAGTGAAATCTAGCAGCCCAGGAGAGATTGAGATACTAAGTGTTCGAGTAAGTGAAGAAGGAGAGGAAAAAAAAGTAGAGGGAGAGGATTGTTCTATAATATTTGTTGGAATACTAGAGGGAGGTTAGATTTAGTAAGTAAGTAGTGAGTAAAATATTTTTGAAGAATGGTCTATTTGAGTCTTTTTTTCTCCAAACAACCTTTCTGGAAACGAATTTTCAGAAGACTTTATTTAACTTTTTTTGAAGAAAGAGCTTTATGAGTTATTTCAGATTTTTTTTTTTCAAGAAGAACCTGACTCAAATTGCGTTTCGTGCTATCACAACAAACAATTTATAGAACTACAGCTGAGATAAAACGTTTTTAAAATAATTCTAAGATAGCATAATCTTACACCCCATCTATAGTTTTTATTAGTTCACAAGATATATGTCAAAATTTTCCATCGAATTCTTGCTCGAATATCCCACTGTGTGCCGTAGTCATGTACATGATGGGATCAGAAATGTTGATAGAGTTCCAAGCTATTAACAAATCCCTTACATTTTCTCTGTGTTTAACTGTGTGAGTGTGTGTGTGTGTGTGTGTGCAAGTGTATCTTCTTATGCACTCTGTGCTCTATATTACAGATACGTGCACGGTTGTCTACAAAGTTGTAACGATGCGGATGCATGCAACCATGCGGTGACCAACTACAAAAGGAGCACACAAACAATATGGCTACATTGGAGCTTAGCGTTATTGACATTCATTGCGTTACAAGAGCAGCTGTACACTTTGATTAGGTAGCAGCAGTGGAGTGTTGGTTGAGTGGTGCAGGTGCTTCGGTCCAGTTATAAAAGTTACAAAGAACTTTGATGAGGAGTCTAGTTACAGCACAGAGCAACGGGTTAGCGCAACGTAACGAAACATTGGAGCGGCGTTGGCTTTGGATGCAAAAAAACAAAACAAAAATTATGAATTTACAAATAGGTTTAAGCGATATTGTTCAACTTAATGCTAAAAAACACGTACACTCACACACACACATTCATGAAATGTAATTGTAAGTAAACTCACACACATACACATATCTTTACGGTTTGATTGTACATAAACAGGCGCACTGACACTGCAAGCAAAATTGAATTGAAACAAATGCTAAATACAAATTTTTTTTATCAACTTATCTACTATGTAAATATGTATGTATTAAAATTGTTAACGTAAACTTTCATCGAATCTAAATATAGGTCTTGTTTAGCGCTGAATAGTAGTGATTACAGCAAAATTTTAATTACATTACAAGTAATTAGCATTTGTGTGTAGTAATTACTTCCTCTGGCCCGTACTAACACTATGGATTACTTTTTTAGCTTCTTATAGATAACGTGTTTTTTTTTAAATTACTGAAATTACTTGATTACTTTCAGTTTCAATGAATTACATATACGCTAACAGTGCTGCTAAATAGTAATTAAAACAAAATTGTTGATTATTCATTACATAATCTTTTTATGTCCCCGTGTAATGATTGACTATCACTAATTTTATCTGAAAATAATTAATTAATTAATTTGATAATTATTTAATTAAAGATAATTAATTTATTAAATAAATTTACTCGGATTACATGATTACTTCATTCCCCACATGCTCATTTTATGAGTTTATGCGGCTGATTTAAATTTGTATTATTATTATTTTTTTTAATTACATTACCAATATAATTAATCAATATAATAACTGACAAGGTCTCTCAAAACATCTCCCTTTCTACATCGATTTATTTATTTTTTTTATTTTAATATGTCTGTATCTACATTAGAGCAGATCGCCAACAAATAGTTTAAAATATTCCCCCAAGTTCGAATCTTTACTTTTTGGAGTTTTCAAAAATGTAAAAAAAAAATTTTCAGCACCCTGTAAAATATTAGAAATTAATTTTTATCTTATAACTTTTCTATTTGGTCTCGGAGTTCAACTAACGATACATTGTTGTAAGATTGTTAAAGCGTTGAAGCCACTTACCTAAGACACCAACTTTAGCTGTTTTTTATATTTCAAGAAACTAATTTTTTTCCAAACACAGGGTTTTTTTTTAAGTAAAACTAGAATACAAATTAAAGTTGGCGTGATGGACTAATAGTTTCTATGAAAGATATATTGCCTTAGTAGATACCTTTCAAAAAATGTATAATTTTTGGCTTAAAATATAAAAATCAATTTCGCCGTTATTACAGGGTGCCAAAGAAGAAAAAAAAATTGTTTTAAAAAAGTGTTCATATTTGGTGCAGAACATTTTCCACTTTTTTTTTCAAATTTCATACTAATCCGCTCAATAGAGAATAGTAGATAGTGAAATAATGATGTAGATTCCAACCGATTAATCGGAATCGGCATCAGCTAAAAGTACGGTAATTTTTTGAAATTTTTATTTTTTACTTAAATTTATCTAAGTTTTAAACCTTAATATAAAATTATGCCTCAGGTAATTAAATTACTCTCAATTAAAAGAACAGAAAAGCTTAGCTGCTCATCAGCTTAGCTAATATAAATTAAATTACTTGATTACATTTTCAACTCCTCATAAGTAATGCCAAAGCAATTTTTGGCTTAGTTGAAAGAATGCAGTACAACATAAATTCCAAAATATTTGATATGAAGTACATAGTAGTGATATTGTTTTCCATTCCTTTACAATTACAATTACTTTTAATTTACTGAAAACAATTTAATTACTAGCAGATGGAAAATTAGTGATATCTAATTGGCCATTAAAAAAATAAAAAAAATAATTCATTTTGAAATGCAGGCACTTTAATTTAATTACAAACTATAATATAATGCGAAATGTAAATATCAAATATTAAAGTACTTGATTACTTTTCCAGCTTGTTCTAATAAGTAATTTCTTCCCTAATAATCTTTTTATTTTTCCATTGAAATGAACACTTTCTTTGATATTGTTATATTTTCTTTTCGCCTTTTCTGTTTGATTAAAAAAAAGTAATATTTATTAACTACCTATCAGTAATTTAAAAAAAGCATTACTTCCACGTAATGTACTAGTATTGAAAAAAATTGTAATTCACTGAAAAAAAGAACAACTTATTAATCTAATTCTAAATGTTTGAACACTCAACTAAGCAATTGATTACTCTTCACAAACTGCTGCGTAATGTAATTAAAATTGTAATGTAATTACAAGTATTCAGCCCTATACATATTTTCTAAGCAACTACATAAATAAAAAAAAGAAAAAAAAAAAATTTTAAAACGAAAGTATGCGAATATTAGTATTAGTTTTTAAACGAATTAGTTTAGTTAGTCTTAATAAATTATTTAGCTTACATAACCACAGCGTACTTAGCGTGGTGCCGTTCTAAATAAATTCGAGGTTATGTATTTTCGGTGACGTCATCAACATGTGATAACGAGAGTAAACTTAATAACTACATGAAATGTGAATTATCCTTCTTCTTAGTCTAATTAGGAGTATACTGGTGCTCCTAAAATGCAGCACTTTTTTTTTATTAAATATTAGATATTATTATTAGAACGTTGATTCGCCATTCTAGAAATTTGAGCAATGCTGAATGATGAGTTCGTAATTCGGGACTATTTTGGGACCACTTTGGAACAGTTTCATTGCTGCATTATTTTATGATTATTTTGGGATTAGTAATATAGCAGGTTGCAAAAAAATGTATGGTTCTTTAAGAGTAGTCACAGGAGCTCGTCACTTAATTTGCTTATAAAAAATTTTGATTTTTAGTTAAAATGTGTGTTTTTCTGTTTTCCGGAAAATTTCAGGGTTATTTAATATCGTGCGTAGTATGTACATATATATATAGGTAATAGATCTTTTTAATTCTGTAGTTACCATATCAGATATTTTAAGTCGTCTTAATTTAGGGTAGATATAATACAATTCACTGTTATATCATTCTTGTTAGTTAGTTATATCAAACATTAGCTGCTATAACATATCGAAAATTTAATGTGATTCATGTTATATTATGGAATGCAAACTTTTGAATTAGTTTTTAGTTTCGTTGAAAAACTGTTTAACTTAGCAGGTCAGGGATATATTTTGGGACTATCATGGGAACACTAGCCCTGCTGCAATGTCGAATTTTTTAATCAAATTCGAAAAATTTGGCGGTAGAAAGAAATAAAAATTATGTTGAAATATTTTAAATTTGAAGTAAGTAAATGAAAAAAGTTTGACAGAAAGGGTGTTCAGATATAAAAATTTAAAACTGGAGTATATTCTCATATTATCTGAACCTTTTCTAAGTTCTGAAATGTTAGAAATTGAACTTTAGAATACTCCAAAATCTTTCAAAATTCATTGTATTTGAAGTTAGTTTAGTTGGGTTTTTATTCCTTCTTTCAGTGGACATTTTTTTACACATATTTCTTTGGTCGTAAATAATTAGATTATTGTTTAGAATAACTTTTAGAAAACTCAAAATCAAAGCGTTGGTCAAAAAATAATAATTTCCTGAAAGCCGTTTGAAAGCAAAAAATTATTAAAATATTTATTAAGTAAATTATTAAACATTTTAAGTGATTTAGCAAAACAATAAATTGTGCAAAATTTAAATAATTAAATTAAATTTAAAAAAAATACAAAACACAAAACAGGTACAAGGATTTGCTGCGTAAATTAAAAAAGGTATAGCTTTTAAAATAGCTTAAGTAATAGCCTAAACAATAAACAAATTAATAAAAAACTGTTATTAAAATTAAGCTTAGCTTTTTGACAAATATAAAAATTAGTAAAATAAACAAAAAATCGCCAACAAAATATGAACAGCTTTGAAATACAAAAAAAGAAAATCAAAAACAAAAACAAACAATAAATATATTTGCAAAATTCACGCTAAACATTAAAATTTTACTATTCACGCACACACATGCATGTTCAATGCAAAATTAATAATACAAAAAAAAAAGAAGAAAAATATTACAATTAATAAAATAAAAAAAGGCTTCAAACGATTGAGCTTTAATGGTTTCCTAATCTCAACACAAACAAAAGCAAAATTGTAAATGAATAAGCTAAGCGGCTTTTGTTAAAATTCATCTAGCAATATTAGTCTTTTCTATTATGTAACGAATTGTAAAAAGTAAAATATGAAAGCACACAAAAACAACAAAGCAACAAAAAATACTTGTTTTTAAAGCTTTTGTCACTGAGAAATTTCATTCGCCATATACACACAAATTTACAGTTAGCTCTCACGTAGCTAACAGCATTTATTTATTTTAATATATATACATATTAATATTTTAATTATATAAGAATGCGGAAAAAAGGTCATGCATACATACTATATACAAGGGGACTAACAAAAGTTCGCTTAATTGGACTTTTTTTTATTAAAACCCCCCAAATAGCCGACCTTTTGTTAGTCCACTCGCTCATAAAAATATTTTCTTTACTTTTTATTCCACAAGTCACAAAGAAAACATACATTTATTTAATGCATAAAATAGGCTTCTAACAAATTTTAATAAAATAAAAAAAGTTTAATCAAATAATTAATCACCGTTACAAAGTTCATGCACATACAACACACAGATCATTGAATATGAAAAACGCATAATCAAATATGTAAATCAAAATCAATCAAATGAAACGACAAACATACATCGGAACTAGGTATGCAAAACAAAAAAACAACAACAACAATATCATAATTACATATGTATGTACATTAAGCATTAATAAAGTATACATATTTGTATGTTGGTTTACCAACATGAACGCAAAACACAAATCAGTTCTTTAATTTCTCAGCAAAATCAAATAAATGAAATCTTAATTGAATCAAAATTAAATATTTAACGCATTTATTTGTTAATCCTTTAACAGTATTTATGATGAAATGAAGTAAATTCTTTGTTAATAACTTTCATGCATATGTAGTTAAATTAGTGATGTGATGAATAGGAGTTTGACTGTGCAGCGGATATTTCGTTGCGTTGACCAAGGTTGATCCGCAGATCAAAGAGTACTCGGCTGTTTGATTTAAAACTAATTACATTAGGACCAACATTTTGGGCGGACTTGAATGTTGAACCGTGCCATTATTTGGTTTAAATATTTGAAAAAAAAGTGCACAAAATTAATAACCGAATATTCGATCGAATATGGTATTCGTCACATCTCTAATTAAAATGCCTTCAAAATTTACAAATACACACTCACATTTAATACGAGATGCATACAAACGCTTAAATGAAGTATAAAAAACAAAAGTTGAAATCAGCAAATGCGTGATATAAACAAAATTCTAAAATAAACAGAAATTCTTAAATGAAATATCCAGCAAGCTTGTTTTAGTTGATACGAATTTACTGATCTTACATAATGAAGCGAAAAGTAAGTATAATTATTGACATTAATCACATTATCTTGTTGTTGTTGTTGTTATACGTTTGACTTATATCGATCCTGTACTTGCATCTTCCGGGGGGTACTGGTTTCACGTGGGCGCATACGATATGTTTGTATAGTCGAGGTAATCTGCCTACCAGCGACTACCCTCTAGGAGTACGCCATCTTCTGCCAACAATTGGCATGGTATAATATGTTTCGGATGTTGTCCCTAGTTTGCTGGTCTCCAAATGCTAGTTTCCCTCAGAGCTCTTTTTGCGCCCAGGATATTTAGGACTTCCTGAGGTGCAGTTCTCACTTCACCTGAGATATCCAGGCAGGCTAGTCTTTGTTTTTTCCTACATTTTACTTCATAATTTTTTGTATCTAGCGTCTTCCACCAGACTAGCTCAAACGTTAGCATCGGTTGACTGTGTTATGTACGATGAAAGCTCCCAGTTCTTCCCGAAAGCTTTCTGGCAGAGTCTTCCTCGATCTTTCCTTCATATTCCCTCTTCAATTTACAAGTCGGGTGACTCTCAACGATCTATGTATGTATATGTCGCTATTATAATATACAGTTTTAGAATGATATCGAATGAGAAGTACTTACTTTATACTTACATTTCTTCACCGAACCTAAGCATTATATAAACACTACTTGCATATACCACCAAAAGCCACTTCCACATACTTTTTTAGAACCGTGCCGCCTCTCGCCAGCGGCAAAAAAATTTTGCGAAGAAATTTCTTGCATAAAAATTTCATGGCTGCTAACAGGCAGGTTTTCATGGATTTGATACATTACTTACTTTTCTTTAAATTATCATTTAACCGCCTAAATGACAGCTCGTCATTATATATTCTTCAATAGACAAAAAAAAGAGTTACAAACAAATTATTCACTTATTTTTACAAACACTTTTAAATTTCTTATTATGAACTGACTGTAGTAGCTGGAAACGGATACAAAAACTGTTTCTTTGATATAACGGAACACCATTGCAGAGTTGCATTTTTATTAGTGCTATAATTCAGTTACGGCCAGTACGCATTCTTCAGAATATTCTCACACAACACGAAGTGCTTCATAGCATTGGTATGGGGGTAAACTTATAGAAATTGAACACTGGCAATGTTAACGCATTCATACTTCATCATCATCCCAAAAGTGCATTCTGCAAAAGCTTCTACTCCGTCCCTTGACACCGTTTTGTTTGAGTCAAAAGTTCCAAATTACACGTTGAAATAACTTTCGAACTGTGTACATAGCTTTAGGTTATAGCTCATCAATGAAAATGCAACCCTGGGATTTGCTTCCTTTATGGCAGAAAATTAAATTTTTGCATGTGAATATCCGCTTCCCTGTGCTAAAACTAGTTGATAATTAAAAAACACTTGATCAAGCGATTATATATAATTTAACTGGAATCCATCAGTGTAGTCGAGGTACAGTTTATGGCAAGAAATAGCTAAGCGTCCGTATTCATTCCATAACCGAGCTGAAAGCTCTAATTTTCAACAGTAAATGGGCGGAAGTGGTAGACTTTAATGTCGTGGACAGTAGATCTTGCCCCAGATTTAATATCTTATCGATATATGGCTTGAATAATATACCAATTTTGCATCTTTGCTGTTTTTGTAACCACGGAAAAACACTCCGAAGGTTTGGGGAAGTGTTCCGAGTATGGACCGACTTATGTGAAAGGAGCCTCGATACGTTCCAGAGCTAGCACTTAGCTATACAGGTAAAAACATGTTTTAATAGTTTTTATTATTCTGCTACGGTTAGTTATAAGAGAACCTGGTTAGGGGGCAACTAAATCAGGTGCTTATACGGCAACGGCTAAGCGGCAACAACAGTACAACCCTGTTTATTCCGTCAAGTCCTATTCCTTAAATGGATGCGCTGACAAAGACATGCGTCAGGCGTCTCCATGTACTTATCTGTTCCCAAAAGGTTCCAGTGAAAAGTAACATGCTATATCTAGGTAAATTTAAATGGATTCGATTAGTTGACCACCGTAAAAGCATACCATCGTAAAAGCATAAAGACAGATAGACACAAGTCCTTTGGATATACATACATAGCAAACTACGAATTAAATGTCGTCCAACTCCCCTCAAAATTTTACTTATTTACACTATTAAACTTATAACACTATAATAGCTTAATTTGTTATAAGATATTTTGTATATAGTCAGTATCTTCTTTAGCAAACTTTTCAGCTACATCTTCTGGTACCGCAACTTCTTTGTAGTTGTCTAAGCCGATTTCCTCCTCTTTTCTGTGAAAAATTTAAACGTAGTCAAAATAATTAGGTGCACTAACGCAATAAAAGTTATATCGGACCACTCACTTGATTAAAATATCTACAACATTCTCGCATGCCAACACACATTCCTTATCCTTGCCAAAGTGCGACTCCCATTTGTGATATTCGCGTAAAATTTCATAAACACCTTTCGAACGTAAAATTTCACGAAATTGTTTCTTTGCACAAAGCTGGAGCAGTGACTCTAAAAGCATTTTACGTAAATCTGGATCTTCCTCGCGTGCTTTAGTCTCGGGCAGATACTAAAAGGTGTTGATAAATTGCTTGAGTTATTTATTTTTGTGTGAAACTTGCTGTAGCCTACTTACTTGTAATTCCATTGGCAACTTCTCCGTTTCCTCATCGGTATATTCTTCTGGACCACACAACGGATATAGTATCGCATGTAGGATGTCATCCTTTTCGTTCAAAATAATGCTATGATATATCGGATCAAAGCAAATGTTCTTTAAAATACCGATTGTACCGCCCCGACGAATTATGGATTCTTCATAGGAAGCGAATGGTAAGATTTTTTCGAGAAAATCATATTTTGCGTTACAAGCAAGTTCTCGTCCCCTGGCGCTTTGTGTTAGATTGCAAAATATTGGTGCTAGAAAAGATATTTCAATAATTAAGAAGATAATTACCAAGAACACGACTGTCGAGTATCGGCCAAAGTAGCTGTTTTATCTCAGTAGTCGCCTTGTTTGCTGGACCATTAAACGTCAACAAAAGTATTGTTGACACGCGACTTTGTAGCGAGGTCGACAGTCATCTTGGGCCACCACCCAACAATCGTGCCAATACTAAATTTTGATATTTTGATATTCACCCAAATAATGCAGCTTAGCTTTCTGTTTGTTGTAGTCTAGTCTTGTGAATGCCTTTAGTAAACTAGGCAGTGTTTTGATATCTTTTTCTAATTCATTTATAATTTCTTCCACAAGCCCTTCACAGCGCGTCAAATTACTTAAGACCATAGTCCAGG
Organism: Sphenella marginata; assembly: GCA_951509765.1. Classification (NCBI taxonomy): domain Eukaryota; kingdom Metazoa; phylum Arthropoda; class Insecta; order Diptera; family Tephritidae; genus Sphenella; species Sphenella marginata. The sequence continues at coordinate 4,971,550 of OX608079.1, read as the reverse complement.
GATCGGCTAATTTAGAATTTTCGTCAATTATTTGCTTGATAGCCTCTGCGAGTAAAGGAAATGGCTGCAATGGCATAAGCGAATATATAACTTGCAAATTCCGCAGATTTTAAATTTATTGCTTACCGGACTAAGTGATTTTGCTGTCTCGTACACTTTTACTGCTCCCAACTCCTCCGCGGACAGATTGATGAGGCTTAATATTGCATCCTTTGCCACTGTATGGTTTTCATCAGGCGTAAGATTAAATATCGCTATCAACACATCATCTAAAGCTAAAATAGCATTTTTGCCATCTTCTGAGCCTGTCAATGCTTTTATACGCAGAAATTAGAGCATATTAAAAATTATTGTAAGGGTTGGTCTATGGTAAAACTTACCGAGCACATGCGTCAAAGCGACTGCCTTCAGATCCAGACGCTGCGTTGGATGCATAAACGTTATGAGCTCCTTCAGGGTGGCAATATTGGTGTCTGCTTCAGCCTCATTTCCCATTGTAATTTAAATTGTAAGTAGGTTTTATTTTATGAAATTTATAGGTGCTCGTGAATTGGTAACAAACAACGAGCATACGCCGAATTCTGTTAGAAACATAAACAAAGCCAGTGCTGCTTGAGTATTGAATTTTCCCCCTTGCCGTAGTTTAACTTGCTTGCCTGCCAGTACCGCTAAAGAAATTTTTATATATTTGGTAATCATTATATTATAGCATCCCTTTGAACTCTTTAGTCCTTTTTTCATAATTACTACTTCTGGAAATATATGATAAATTATTCCGTAGATATTCTTCCCAAAGCTTTTCCCCTAAACGAGCAACACTGTTGGGCGAATTCTAACAGCTGTTCATCTTGTCCACTAAATGAGCGCATGGTTGCATTTGGTGGCTGGTTGCTCTAACCTCACGTCTATACTAACAATCTTTGCTGTTCGTGTTTCAAATGACGAGTCGGCTAAAATCTCTCCACTGCTTCGACTCGTTGAAAAATATATCAGCTGGTTGAGCCACAAAATAGAAAAAAAAATTATTTATTATTAATATGTAAAAATGAACTCTGCTTATATTCCGCTTATCATATTATAGGCTTGAATCAAAATGTAAATATTAACTAGAACTTACTTCGAAAAAAAAATTCGACAACTTCTAAGTGCAACTTTAAGCTTAATCGGCGGTAAATTTGACTACTAATCATACAAGATACGTCAATTAAACTCCGGTTAGCCGTTATCGGTTTTATGAGAGTGATCTCAAGTGAAGTTAAGTTTGTTTAATTGTTGGGTATTTGATAGAATGCAAACTACTTTTAGCGGAACGCTTTGTGACTGTTCTTAAGTCAAGTCAAGTCTATGATATGTAAGTATAACCGCAGCTTTTTAACGGTTAATGTACTGTGCTTGAAGGAAGCACATAAGCAAGGCCTGTCATCTCTGAATTGAACGTTGTTGCGACAAAGACACTCCACGAATAAAGTACTTTAAAGGTGTTGAAATCCCCAACTTAACACTAAAAAAATGTCAAATAAAACGAACAATTGACCACTGAACCAATAGCGGTATGTCAAATCTTTTATAAAAGGATTTAAATTCGTGAACTGATATGTACCTTTTGTCTTTCAGGTAATTTTGCACACCAGCATTTGTGATTAAAATTCACAAAATTTAATTGCCATTAACCAATATTGTCGCATTCAATAAACACAAAAACAAATACAAACAGCAAAATGCCAAAAATGGTAAGCGAAAGACCAATCTTTGGAAGAAGCTGCAAAGTCACCAAAAACCACAATTAAAATAAACAAAAAATTGTACAAAAACGTTGTAATATCTTCGTCTTACCACAACAGCAATAACAAATAATTACTTATTTAAGCTTAAAAAAAAAAAAACCATCCATCGGCTGTGCCGAAGTCTTTATACCTTTCATGAATATGCACAACTTTTCTCAGTGTCCGCTCCTTACTTACAATTACTTACAAACTCTCCAAAACTGTTAATTTAAAAATACATAGCCATAACATATATATATATCGGAGCAATCGGTAATATGGAAGCTATATGTTATGTAAGTCCGATCTGTATGATTTTCACTACACACATCACTCATATAATAAGTACCAAACCTGCAAAATTCTACGTTTCTAGCTTTCTATGTGAAAAATTTATAGCCCGAAACCCATTTATCGAAACTATCGATTATATGGGAGCTATATGTTATGTTGGTCCGATCCAGGTGATTTTCACTACACACATTACTTATATAGTATGTACTAAACCTGCGAAATTTCGCTCTAATAGCTTTATAATTGCAAGAGTTAGAGGCCAAAACCCGTTTATCGGAACAATCGATTGTATGGGAGCTATGCGTTGTATCGGTCCGATCTTGCTGGTTCCGACAAATGATTAATCCTATGCAAAATGGCGCCTGCTTGCGAAATTTCATCGAGATATCTCTAAAATTGAGGGACTAGTTTGCGTTCAAACAGACGGACGGACAGACGGACAGACAGACGGACGGACGGACGGACAGACGGACATGGCTAAATCAACTCAGCTCGTCGCCCTGATCATTTCGGTATACTTAATGGTGGGTCTATCTCTTCTTCTTCTCATACTTACAAACATCGGACCAAAGTTATAATACCATTTCATGCTCATGAAAGGTATAAAAATCATGTAGATGAGTCAAATAAATAACAACGCAATATTGTTCCACAAATATAAAACAATCCGGTCATATATATAGCGCCAAGAATAGCAGTTCATAAAACGTAAACAAATCGAGCAATAATGAAAATCGAAAACAAAACTATAAAAATTAAAAAAAAGAAGGAATTTTAACTGGAAAAGGTGCTTCCCAAAACAAGAACAGCAATTGAAAAGATACAAAGCAAACGTTATCAAATAAAAAAAAGAAGGTAGTAAAAATGTTGCGGTCTTCTCAGTAACATCACAAATACGATTACATAACTACCTTTGAAAATTTTATTTAAATAAACAGATATTTGGTAAATATCTGCTACTCGAATCCTGTATCAGGATAATGTCACTGCCAATTTTGCCCCTTCTTACCAATATCAAAGGAAGGTATTCTAGTACAGCTACCAGTAAAATGCGTCAGTCAGATGTACTGGTTTCAAAACGCATCAATGCCTTTTTATCTTTCCCAGCGGATTTACCGGTTTGCAGTATTTAACACCGTAAATTATTTCAGTGAACTTTGCTGCGGCCGGTTTAACTTTGTTAACAATCATTTTTGTCTGAATTTAACATTCTTATGTATTTATTTTTAAACCAATTTTTAGCTGTCGACATCGTTTTTAATACAAATAAATTCAAGTTATCGTAACCCGGTTAAATTGATGTACGTAAACATAAGTAACGGTACTTTGCATAACTAGCCTGTAGGAAATTTGATATGATGAAGATGACTATCACCTCGTTCTAATCTTTGAATAAGCGAGCAGCGGCATTTAATTATTAATATTTTGTTAATTTCGCTTGACAGTGATTAAGCAATCCTGTGAGGGTAATCATTCAATGCGAAAATGTAAATTATTGTATGAAATCTTATACTGTTAGTATATTTTGTTATATTTCATTTAACTTTAGCATGATCAATATAAAGGGGACTACATAATTTTTGGATGCAACACTAATGGTTCAGTTAAGCTTGCATAGCAGGGCATAGCATAGCAGTACACAGCACGTAAAAGAAAATGTTGATTATACTTCGCACAACGCACAACCCCTCAAAATCAGATATTCGCGAAACATACAGAATTTCATGAGCTCGCACACATTCCTTCAGCTTTTCTTCTTCCATTACAACGCTTTTATTTGTTTTTTACTAAAATTTATAAGAATAATAAGCTTTGACAGTACGTATGTTAAGTTACATAGAGATCAAAATTCAACAGACTTCTATGCCATGCTCTGGGTTGCCATGCGTTGTATAATCGAATACATGTAAAACCCATTTAACAGATATCGAAAATGACAGAACCCATGCAATGTATTGCCATGCTATGCAAGCATAACTGAACCATAAAAATATGACCATCAACTAGCGTCAAGCTACGCGAATATGGCGTTAAATTTTTAACTTGACATCAATTGGTCAAACTGTCCAGTCTCCAGCAAAAGGGAGCATCTTTGATATGAAAATATTCTTACTTCTTCACTTGAAAAAAGTATTGGTTTCCGACTTGAATTCCATCAATATTTCTCAACTGAAATCAAGTTTCACATTTTGTGGTTTTTGTTAGGCATTTCAATAATTATTAAAATGGAATGTGCAATATAATATAAGTATTTAAAATGGTACCTTTTCTTACGCGAATATATATCTTTTTATTTCTTGCCTTTTTTATTTGTTTTGGTAAAAGTAAAATAATTTTTTGGTAGCACACGTGTTTTGATTAATTTTAGATGACAGATGTGACATAAAATAAAAGTGTTGCCATGTGTAAAAATTGCAGGGGCACTGTCAGAATATACCATAGTGGTTTTCAAACTGATGGTAGGTACCTATTGGAAATCACTTTCAAAATTTAGATATTTCGCAAACATCGCGAAGAGTTAGATTTATGTGTCGTCGTCATGTATACATACATATGTACATACACACATATGTGCACAAATATTTACACTCCCATTTTCATGTTGCAAAATTAAGGACAGCAAGAGTGCAACTTTGTATATGCTGCCTTTGTTGTTGTTACTGAGTTAATCATTTATTCTTAATAAAGTGATACCTGATGTGCGCTAACTGCGCCTACTATCCCCCGCAGCCCACTGACATACAGTATTGGACAATACAATCGCACCCCCTTTTTGTCATCGAACTAAAACAAAGACGTCCTACGAATAAAGTTTCAGATAATTTCGTATAAAAGTTTGACTTATGTTGTAGCAAACTTCGTTCAAGGTTTTACTATAAGCTTTGCACCAAATTCAAAATAATTTATCAAATTTTGACCTAATTTTCCAACTTTTTTCCTCGGCACTTTAGAAAAATTCTGAGTACGCAGTTTTGTAGCCCATTCAATTTGACTCTGACAAAGTGCAAGTATTAAGTAGCTCCGACAGCGCCTTGATTTTTAATAAATTTTTTTCCGAACTAAGTTATGTATTTTCTCCATATAAAAAATAATGTTGTGATTTCGTTGTATGGAGAAAAAATACACATAAAAAATTATTAAAAATCAAGGCGCTTTCGGAGCTACTTAATACTTCCACTTTGTCAGAGTCAAATTGAATAGGCTACAAAGCTGCGTACTCCGAATTTTTCTAAAGTGCCGAGGAAAAAAGTTGAAAAATTAGGTAAAAATTTGCAGAGTTATTCTGAATTTTGTACAAAATGATCAAGAATGGCTTTAGTGGTATTCATTACAACATAAACGATGTTTGAAAATAAAATAAATCGAAATCGCATATGAAAGACGTTGTTGTTATAGCTCGATGTTATATAGGGGGTGCTATAGTATCGTCCAATACTGTATGTATGATGTCACCCAGCTATGGCAAATAATGCGACTCACTCTCAAACTGAATTCTCTTTAACTAAGTAACTACGCAGAAAGTTAAAAACACGCATCAATTTTTAAAACGATGGGAATGAGGAATTGTTTGTGACATTGAACGGTTTATGTAGTTGTGTAAGAATCCACTCCCGTCAATGAAGGTCTGGCAGGCAAGGGCTTCAACCCTTACAGCTAGTATTTCCGGTAGTTTTTATTACTTAACATAAACAACAAATTATAGTGCTTTTATTAAATTTTTATTTATTTTACAACTTTTGTAGGGATTTACAAAATAAATTTGAAAATAATTGTAAAAAGACCTGCTCTTAGTCACGTTGTCCAGCAATTAACTCTGCTAAAAGTCGACGATTCATAAAAACGTGGCTACTACACTACCTGAAAACCCAGTACTCTACAAAACTTGGAATGATTAATTTTTTTTAAACACATTATAAATTAATTTTTTGTTGAATTTGTATGCAGCACGAGTTACCAAATCGCATAAATAAAAACAATAATAAAAACATTATAAACGATAAACGTGAATCAAAAACAGGGAGCAGGTAAGCATTAACACTCATTACTATTAATGGAAAAAGAATAGAAAATAAAATAAAACAAAATGAAATAAAATAAAATGAAGTAAAAAAAAAATAAAAAATAAATATTAATAAATAAAATAAATAAAATAAAATGAAATAAAATAAAATAATATAAAATAAAATAAAATAAAATAAAATAAAATAAATAAAATAAAATAAAATAAAATAAAATAAAATAAAATAAAATAAAATAAAATAAAATAAAATAAAATAAAATAAAATAAAATAAAATAAAATAAAATAAAATAAAATAAAATAAAATAAAATAAAATAAAATAAAATAAAATAAAATAAAATAAAATAAAATAAAATAAAATAAAATAAAATTAAATAAAAAAAATAAAATTAAAAAAAGAAATAATAAATAAAATAATTGAAAATGCCAAAATGATCATCATTAAATAAAATAAAATAAAATAAAATAAAAAAAAAATGAAATAAAAACAAACAGTAAAAAAAATAAAATTATTTAAAATAAAAACCAAACAATAAAAAATAAATAAAATCAAATAATTTAAAATAAAAACGAAATTAAATAAATGAAAATACCAAAATAATCATCATTGCCGCTCCCTGTTCGAAATTGTGTTAAATTTGCATGCGTGCGGCATTACTAATGCGCAACCGCGCAAGCCGTGCTGCTGTTCTACAAATCAAAAATGGGTTGGGCGACTTTGTTCGAGACAATTTTATTAAGTAGATAATAAGAAACTAATAAGTGCGTATGAAAAAGTCCAAGTCTACTTGCAGTTTTTAAGTGCTTGACAACCGAAAGTTTGCGTGATCTTAATTTCTAATTAAAGTACATTTTATTTTAAAAACATTTCTTAGAGCGATTAACACAACTTTTTTTTGACCATAAAATTATGGTGGGATTCACCTTGAAAAATTAAAATTTTTTATTTTTTATTTGCGTAACCATAAAATGTCAATACCACAATTCTGAAAACTTCAAATGAATGTGAAAAGTGAGAAATGTGAATTTTTTATAATTCGGAGGAAATACACTAAGGGATAATACTAAGAAAATTCGAAAACGAAGCTCCTAAACCTAAGAAACGGAAGCATTATCGTGGGAACTATTTCAGTAACATATATTATTTACATTACCAGCGCTTGCTTGATGCTTTCAATGAACTTAAAACTTACTTCCTCCTCAGGTGTTGCAAGTTATTTTTTTATTTACGTCAATAAATGTATTTGTTTCTAAAAATATTTTCATTACACCGTCGTAAAAAAAAAAAATTGAACTGCTCTTCAACGATGCAGCTTGTCGTTCAAAAGGTAATTTTATCTGCTCACGAAGCATATGTTCGGCGTTGATCTGCAGATATGTTTTTACTTCACTTTTTCATCCCAAGTTGTAGCGGCAATATTTTAGACTCGTTGTTTTTTTCTTGTTTATCTGAACTTACTGAAGCTCAGTGATCAGTAAAACTGTCATCCGATCTAAACATTCTCACAATGGGTGCCTTTGTCGGCTAAACAGCTTACTCGGTTTCACTCGAGGGTCGACGTTAACTTGCTTCCTTCCTTGCTTCCTATTTTGTAACAAATTTATTGACATCATACACAGGTGGATGCATATTTATATACATCCACATTTACATATATACTATCCAGAACAATAGTATAATTGAGCTCCGCAAACACGTCATGGATGCCAATAAACAGGAATTTTAATTTTGATGCCATGGCGTCATTGTAAATCCACAGGACTACCTTTTACTTGGCGCTGGCTGTAATTACGTAATTGTTTCAAGGAATACGCTATTCAGGTAGACGCTAATGATACCATTAAGAGCAACAAAAACAACGATAATAATGACGAAATAGTACGCTACAGGCATATACCTTATTTTTCTCAGCAGGTGCTTATATTGTGATACAGAATTGTTACAGATCGCTGTCATATTACATGTCTGTCTGTCATGTCTTTTTTATGCAAATTTTCTTACGATTTAACACCTTTCCTTTTTTATTTTTTTTTTACAAGATATGCTGCCTATGACCTGTTGCCTACCGCCTGTTATACATTATTGGAGGCCTGTTGCTATGCCACCTTCTTCACCAGCTGTGCTAATTAAGGTAAAATCAGCTCGTCATAATAACCCACCTACTCGTTTAAAAATATACCACACAATTTGTAAGTTTGATATCACTTAAATACTTACGTAAATAGTTTGCAAGTGCACATACATATGTATGTATGTATGATCGTGTGTGTGCTACAAGAGACAAGAAAGGTTAATAACTTATTGTAATATGATAGTAATAAAGAGGTAGACGACCGTTCTTGATATGTGTAGGAAACAGCTGATGCACTTACAGGGGTTGAAATTATCTGTTAGAGCAATAAAAATAAAAAATAAAATAAAATGAATTATAATAAAATAAAACAAATTAAAATAAAATAAAATAAAATAAAATAAAATAAAATAAAATAAAATAAAATAAAATAAAATAAAATAAAATAAAATAAAATAAAATAAAATAAAATAAAACAAAATAAAATTAAAAAAAATAAGAAAAATAAATTTTTTTTTTTAAATATTTTTACTCCACATTTTATTAGTCATACCACATTGTACCCCCTCGTCATTATACTCCCCTACCTTTTTGCAACTTTTTTTTTTAAGTTTGTGTGCTCTCAATTGCATTTTTTCCAATTTTGACTTTTGCCTTCATTTACTGATATGTGAACAACAACAATTATGAGTACCTATTCAACTGTGAAATCTTTGGCATCTTTTTGTGTATCAAATTACGGCTGGATCATCATCAGTTCCGGCCAGTCACTTTGCACTGGATATTTAGCACTTTTGCTTATCATCTCATTCATAAGTGTGTAAGGCACATTGCCAATGGAGAGCTTGTGTGTTACATTTATTTTTTATATTTTTTTTTTATTTTAAGCAAATTTTAATAAACTTTTAATATGTTGAGAAATAAGGCCATTTTTATTAATATGGGAAATATTTGTTGTGAAATAAAGCCAGAGAAATTTGAGAAATAATCCCTCATTTCGAATACTAAATCAGAACAAGTCACATGTTTAGTCTTACTCATTTAACATTTCTTTAAAAAAGGGGCAGCAGGTGAAAAATTGGCATGAGAAATCGAGCGACGTTCAATTCGAAATTACCATTATATGAAATGTAACAAGCGGTCAATGCATGTTTTGCTATCATAAGCTCGCACAGAAACTCCAAACATTTTTTTACAAAAAAAAGTATTCAATCTAAGTTTCTCGTTTGTTACAAAGTTGAATTGTGCGCAAAAAAAGTATTTGCGGAAAAAAAATCGAGGAATTGATTATACTGCCCATTCGACCTTTTGCTATAATTTTTCCATGTTATCTCTTCAATCACTGCTTTCCAAAAAACTACAATTCTATTTTCTATTTTTAGCTTATTTCTTAAAAAAAGGGAAAATTATAAAGTAAAACCCATAGGCATTGCTGAATTTCCTTTCACGCCTTTTACTCAAACAATGACTCAAACGAGCAGTGCTTTTCTGATTTTTTGCTCTTTAATTAACACGCTGACATGTGGCAAGAAACTACAAAAAAAATCACACTTTTTTACTTTTCTTTCACATTTTTTGTTTCGGTTTTGTTGGTTGCCACCCAAAATACTCATTTTTAACCTCTTCAAATCGTGCAGCACCCTTCTGTGCCTTCTTTACATTTGCAACAGCCATGTCACGTTACCTAATCGACGCCAAAAGCAACTGAATTTTTGTCAAAGCTACGCATATGTACATATCTACATATTTATATATTTGAACTTGTGATCTAATATTTCCCAATGAGCATTTTTGTAAATGTTTATGCAAAATAATTAAAACTTTAAGAGTTAAAGTGAACTTTTCTTGTAAACTTCAAGAATGAATTTTTATGGATCATTTAATTCAGAAAGTGCATACAAAATATTTCCAAAAAAATTAGAACTTAAAAGCTTAAAAAAAGAGCTTTTAAAAAAAGCTTTTAAAAAAGCTTCCAAACAAGCTTTTGAATAAATCTTTCTTTGCCATATTTTGTGTGCTTACCGCATGCTTATAATCAAAATGCCCTTTCGATTACGTAACAGTTAATTTTTGTAAATGAAAAGCAACGTTTTGTGAGCTTACTCCAAACTTGATCAAAAATAAATTTTTTTTTATAAAACAACTCCGCTTAAAAGTGACATTTCAATCAATTCAAAAAGCTTCAAAAACTTTTATTTTATAAATTTGTTGGTTAATGTTTGTTTCTGTAAGCTTATTTTAAGCTTATTTTAAGTGTGTTTTGTTTGTTTTGTTGGGTTATGAAGGGATTTACTTATGTATTTGTCTTCCTCTATTGATTAAACTAGTAAGAAAAGCTTTCGGTTACCTATGAAGTATGATCATGTTAACTTTTTATTTATTAAAAAAGCCTTCTTTAGGAAATAAAAACGAGGATGAGGGTTACAAAGCCGGTAACATCTTTTGACAAGTTCCAAAAAAAATGTCTTAAAGTCTCTCAAATGATTTTTGATAGACAATCAAATTTTTCGGAAACCCACTTTGTCCGAGCGCTTGAGTCATTTCCGAGGGGGGATATAACGTCCACGGAAGAGTCAAATAAAGCCAATGGACGTTATTTCGAGTGCGACAGAGCGATGATAGGTTAGGCGCATAGGCTTCTCAGTATTAAAACTAGGGCTGTGCGATTAATTGATTAATCAAAATCTTGATTATTCATAAATTCGATTATTCAATTAATCGATTAGTTATGATTTTTGATTAATCAAAAAGGGTGTTTACTCAATTAATCAAGATTTTGATTAATCAAAATGAAATTTAATTGATTAATCGCCCTTTTGATTAATCGTTTTTTGAATAAAATGATTAATCATACATATATTAAAACGGCTCAAATTTAGAAGTTCCTTAATAGTTCAACAATTTGTTGCATCTTCGACATTTTGCCCATTCGCGATCAGAAAACATCTCAAAATTTTCTAAAATTTTTTTATTTTTTAATATTTTGAAGTACATATGTTTTGTTTTTAATTTTTCTCATTTTCAACTATTTCAAGGCAAACTTTCACATAAAAAAATGAGTAAATTAATCAGTTTTTGATTAACCATTTTTGAAAATACTCGAGTAACACTCGTTTTGATTACTCAGAATTTTGATTAATCAAGTAATAGATTAATTGAAAATTTGATTAATCAACTTACTCAATTAATCGAATAAAGGCACAGCCCTAATTAAAACCCAACACGGCCATTCGTTCTCTCGCAGTGTGACCTCTTTTTGACTTTTAAACCGCTTGTGAATAGGGAGATTCTTCAAACTAAATTGTGCCCTCAAACATTGCGAAGAACTTGTAAATATGTAGTAGCTTCTATTTGCTGTTCTAAATCGATAATCCACTAAAGTCTTTTTATTTTGGTAAAAAAGTAATAATGGAAAAGTTCTCATCTTCACCAAAAAGCAGTTGTCTCGAACTAGTCGCTACTATTAATTTGCAATGTCAGTCTAAAAATATTTTCACATACACATAGAAAGCTATAGCGTGCAAGTATGCATGTCCACGCAACAAAATTTGTTGCCGGCATTTTTCAAATTCGTCTCACAGCCCTTCCATAACATTCCCTTTCATGCCATGTTTGTGTATTTTAGATAAATTCGATTTTGCTTTGGTTTTACACTTCTTTACTTTCTCACACACATTTGCGTTTGACTTTGTGTGCTTTTTGTTGTTGTGTTGTGCAAGTTTGTTGTTTGATGCCTATTTTTTGTTTTTGTGTTGGCCCAGTTGTGTTTATCGTGTGCTGCACGTGACTCGCCCACATGCAAACAGCACATGCTTCTCATGAAGTCCTCGCACATTTGGCTATGCCTTGTGCTTTTCATCGTTTTGGTGTTGTAGCGTAAAGAGTTAGGCTAAGCCACCCTTGTTTCAACGTACATGCAACATGTTTGACGCACATGTTTGATGATGGGGCGCAACTCGATTTCACACTTTCTCTCTCTTTGACATTACTTTCTTCAATGTGTTTGTGACATCCTGGTCGATAGTGAAAGCGCAATTCCTGTGCGTGTTTCACATTTTGTTTGGGGTCGTTAGCAGGGTTGCCAGACCAATAATTTTTAGGTAGCACAATTTTTTAGCTAAAAGTACCAAAAGTTTTAAATGAAGGCAAAGTCCAATTTCAAGAAAAAAAAATATCTGAAAGGAAGAAGAAACCCGATAAATATAAGCTGTTTAAGTTCTGGTGATTTTGTAAAATCGGTGGATAACCACACGCACCTTTAGTTATTTTAAAGTTAGTCCGAAGTCTTTTTTACATCATGATAAAATTCTATAAAGCGGTAAAAAATGTCTAAGAACAAGTGAGACCGAACATGAAATAATTAGCTGTTAGCCGACATTATAAAATTTTATCACTCATATGTGGGCGGTGCCACGCCTATTTTGAACAATTTTAAAAGGACATTGCAGTCAAAGTGTCTACTAAGTCAACCATTTTAGCTGTATTCCTCAAAGACTTAACTAAATTTCTATGATTTTCGAAAATTTCGATATCGAAAATAAGGGCGTGGTCTTTCCTATTTTACCCATTCTCGGTATAAAATTTCCTTCTTTAAAAATTTAAACTAATCAAGTGATAGATTTCTTTTAAAAGATGGCATCCGAAGTTGGCATCAAACATGTTGGCCCTACTATTTTGTAAGAAGAAGCAGCAGACTACAAAACTAGAAGAGAAGCTCAGCCTGAATCAATTCGGAGGTATATCACGAGAAATTATTTTTATTAAAAAGGACCTCACCCTTAGTATAATTAAAATTTTTACTTCAATCTGGCAACACTGCTTTTGTGTGTAGTACTCGCAACAACAACAACAACGATTCCATTTCTGCACACAACCAAGTTCGCATAATTGTGGCAAGTGGCCAAAAGCAAAGCAAGCAAAACACGAAATGGCAAAATGTAAGCGCTGGTGGTGTGGCTTTGTGGCAAGAAAGATTGGCCCCTACTTCAAACGAAAGTATGTTTTTTGTGTATGTACGAATGCCATAAGAAAAAAAAAATAACAAAAAACAAAGAGCCAATGAAAATGCAAACAAAACAGCAAAAGGACTCGAATGTTATGTTGCTGTTGCCTGCCGGCAATAAGGTTGACAAAACGCATTTCATCAACAACACCGCGTTGCGCTGCACACAAATTCGACAACACACGACGAAGGCGAGGCGACGAACTGTAAAGCCACACCAGCAACGACCGTGGCCAAGAAAGACAGTCAGGTCAGTCGATGCCGACTTGTTGTGTGTGACGGATGACATTTCGTATGTTTGAATTATTTGAAAATTTTGTCAAACGAAATTGAACTTTTAACTATACGAAGTAAATGCAACGCTACTTATTTAACGCATAAAAGCATAAGTAATGAGTGTTATAGTCGTGTCAGCGTGTTAAAGCGAAGTTAATGAGTATAATTTAGAGTGGCTGTGTGTATGACAGTGATGAAGACTAATGAGAAGCGTTCAAGTGCAAACTGGTTGCAGTGGAAGTGTAAATGTGGAAAATGAGATAAATTAGTTTTTATTAGTTGGTTACGCTAGTGACGATTACTTTCAAAAAATGTGAACTAAAAAAAGAAAAAAAAAAATCTTGAAAATCGAAACATAAATTGTATAATTAAAAAACGTCTAAATTATAAAAAGAAAAGTTTCAAAAACTTATGAAAATTAACTCCAACAGCTGCTAAAGTAAGTAAACAAATCTCATTAAATGTTTAATTCGAAATTAAATTTTTTCAATCAATAAAAAGTGGAAAGATGTCACAAAAAAAGTTTAAAAACCAGTAAATAGTTTACTGTCAATCTTTTTTAGCAAAGAAAGTTATATTTAACAAATACTCATACAATTTTTTTTAATCAAAATTCTATTTTTGACGAAATATACATAGTTGATTGGAAATTAATTAAAAAAAAAATTTTAAATGCTATGTTCGAAATTTTTTCGAAGTTCCAACTATTTTCGAAATTCGACCTATTTTCGAAGTAATAATTATTTTTAACTAGAAGTTGTACAGGTGGCTTTAAATAAAAAAAAAAAACAGCAAAATCATTTCTTAGCAAACAATTTACACACGTAAATAAAATATTATTTTCGAACTTAAAAATAATAATAATAAAAATAAACTGTTTTCCATTTTTTTTAAGTTCAACCTATAAACACATTTAAAAATTTTAAGGTTTTATTCGAATTGGAAGTTTTACACAGTACTTGTCTACTTTTAAAGTTCTTCGACATTCGAATTTATTGTATATATTGTAGGAAGTTAAAAATCAAAATGAAAAAAAAAAAAAATATTGTTCGAATTTTTTTTTATTATTTTTTTTTTACATATTTTTATTTCTTCACTTCGGTGTTAGTTGCACAAGAGGTCAACTTGTTTAACACATTGACAAGTAAAAAAACTAACTTCGAAATCATAACATAGACAACGAAATAATTTATTTCTAAATGATCCACAAATTCATAAGATACAAATTTTATTGGCAGCTAAAATTGCATCCAAGGCATTTAAACAAAAACTATTTCTCGAAGTTCCCTTTGCAATGTATTAACACAAACATTTTTCGAAATTCTTTTAAAGCTAAAACTATTTTTTAACTTGAATATTTTACTCCCAGTTAAAATTGGGTATAAGGGATTCCTTTTCAAAACATTGACAAATAAAAACAATCATCTTCGAATTTTTTTCGAAGTACTTTCGAAATTAAAATTTTTTTCGAAGATGGTATTGCGAATGAGGCGTGAAACTTTATCGAAGTTAAAATTGTATGCAAGATTTCCATTTGACATATGTTAACGAAAAATCTTCTTCGAAATTGTTTTTAAGTACTTTCGAAATTAAAGAATTTTTTTCGAAGTTAAAGTTATTAACTATTTTTCTCTTCACACCTTGGCAGTTGACTAAATATAATGTTCGTAAATTTTTGGAAGTTCTAATGACATATTTTCGAATTTTCAATTATTTTCGAAGTAGTCTCAGTTTACATTTTACATGTTTTTATATACATATTTACACATATGATTGATTGTAAATCACATAAAAAAACGTCAATATAATTGCACTGCAAATGATTCACAAGCCAAACGCACGCACTTGATCTTACTACGCTGTCACCTCCACACTTTGGATATACAATTTTTTATTTAAAATGGCGAAATAAGCGACTACGCGTTTAAATTTAAGTGACAGTTTGCCAGACATACATCTCCATTTCCGGCCTTTTATTCATTCCAACACTCGAACCCATTGCAATTACCACTACTTACACACCGCCCATTCGTACGGTGGCCAACAGGGCGTATGAGTGCAATTGCTTGTGCTCAGAAGCATTTACTTAATAAGAATATTTACTGCTGCGGCATCGCAAGTCAAATGTACAAGTAAATAAGAGTTTGCGGCATGGCGTTGGTGTAATATTTGTGGTTGCACCAAAAACCAATAATCCATTACGAATGGCTGCGTGACTAGCGGGAAGGGGAGGGCATTGGCGAAGTAAAAGGCAGCTAAAAGGCAAATAAGCATTGAAATGAGTATGCGAATGTAGTTGAGCTGTAGATTTTGAAAAATAAAAAGCTGGAAGCGAAAATGAGTTGAATTTTCTTAGGCAAAATCTTACGTAATAACCAAATGCATCAACGCTGAAAAGGATTCGCGAAAATGAACAATTAGTCCCATCTGCCATTTGCGTTGCATAACAAGTCATTAGAATGGAAATGCATTGGAATTGGTGTTTGCATATTTAATTGGCATAGATTTTGGGAAAATGCAAGTTTGAAGAGAACCAACACAACATTGCGCTTAATTCAATTAGTTTTGTGAAAGTTAAATTTAAATTCTCGTTACAACATTTCCTACTTAGCTTATATAATTTGTTAACTGGGGGAAGTGGAAGAAAGATGAAAGCGTAGGAAAGTTAGTTAAGCTAATTTTTAAAGTGGGTTTTGAAATGATAAAACTTTCAATCTATCCCTATACCCTATAAAGACTTAAATAAATAAAGTAAAATGAAATAAAATAAAATAAAATAAAATAAAAAAAAATAAAATAAAATAAAATAAAATAAAATAAAATAAAATAAAATAAAATAAAATTTAATAAAATAAAACAAAATAAAATAAAAAAAAATTAGATAAAGTAAAATAAAATTTAATAAAATAAAACCAAATAAAATTTAATAAAATAAAACAAAATAAAATAAAAAAAAATTAGATAAAGTAAAATAAAATTTAATAAAATAAAACCAAATAAAATAAAATAAAATAAAATAAAATAAAATAAAATAAAATAAAATAAAATAAAATAAAATAAAATAAAATAAAATAAAATAAAATAAAATAAAATAAAATAAAATAAAATAAAATAAAATAAAATAAAATAAAATAAAATAAAATAAAATAAAATAAAATAAAAAAAAAAAAAAATAAAATAAAATAAAAAAAAATAAAATAAAAAATAAATAAAATAAAAAAAAAAATAAAAAAAATAAAATAAAATAAAATAAAAAAAAAATAAAATAAAATTAAAAAAAAGTAAAATAAAATAAAGTAAAATAAAATAAAAATATTTTGAATTCAAAGCTCGCTGCCTTCCACACCCCATTATATTGTCACACCTCTCATATGCTAAGCAGTTACCCTTTTTTGTCAAATCTAACATGAGCTAAGAGTAAAATAAGAAATTGAAATGAAAGTAAAAGTATCCAATGGTATCCAAGCCAACTAACAATGCATTGTTCACATTTACTTAGAAATCCGATAGCAATATGTAAACATGCTTCTTTATCAACAAAGGAAAATACTAAAAATGTTATATGTATGCAAATGTCGCCATGGTTCTACCAAAAAAAATAAAAATAAAAAGAATTTGAGACATTGTAAGTTCAAAATAAAATTAGCATACCAACAAATACAAGCAATAAAAATTAAACGTAAAGTATGCTACCTACGTGTTGCTTAAAGAAATTATGCAAGCAGACAAAAAGGGGTTGAAATGCTAAGTTAAGTGAAAGTGGCAAAAAAAAAATTAATTTAAATAAAATAAAATATGGCTGAGGCACCGCAAAGCGTGAAATGCGACGTCGAACAACAGGGCGTATTAGTAACATTTGCAACGACAAGTCGGAAATTTAACGTAGCGAGTAATGAGCAATGCCAAAGTAGTCAGTCAACTTGCTTTAAAATTATATACATATGTTTGTATGTTTGCTTTTATATATGTGTGTATGTATGTATGTATGTGTTTATGTGAATGCACTTAAGCATATTCATTGAATATTAATAGCTTCAGCGTATACTCAAGAATTTATTAAAAATTTAATATTTAATGTAACTTCAGCCAACTTCAAGATACACACACACACACACATACATACATACATACATGCACGCATTTAACGATAACGAATTCAACAGTTGGGAGTATATTAAATCTGTGTGCTCTGAGTTGTGGGTATTAAATGTTTTCATTCGAATAACTTGAGGCATTATTGTTCACTTGAGCGGCTGAAGAATGAGTTGTGGGATTTTTTTTATTGGGTGGAGTATGACTGATGATGATATGATTTTGTATGCTTAATTTTAATTTCACTGCAGTTGATCTTATAATAATAAATCAGAAAAAAATTTTAATAAAGAATATTATATTTATGCTGCTGGCAGCTGAGAGTTGGGATCAGGGATGGAAAATTATTTTAATTTTTTATTTTAATTTTATAAAAATACGGGGTTGGATAGCGTTGCTTGAAAAAAAAAAAAATAATATGAGGTTGATGTTAGCAAAGCACTTCCAAGCTCAAGATTCTAGCCACAATAAAATTTACTGATTTAGTACAACTATTTTCTGTTTAAAAAAAAAGAGTCCCCCTCCGCAGCACAAAAAAATTACTTTGGCGAAATATTTTTGAAGGACAGTGTAAACATTACGAATCAAGCTACTCACTGTCTAAAAGCAATTATTTAACCTTTAGCGTTTACTTGACATAGATAACCAAAAAGTTTTGTAAGCCTTTTTTCCCAAAAATAAAATAAAATCAATTTTTTGGACACGCAATTTATGACAGACATTATTTATTGTGCGGCAAATCTGAAACAAAAAATATAATAAATATTAAATCAATTTCGCAATCTTGAAATAAATAAAAGTTTTCTGATATTTTGACATGCAAGTATGCCTTTAGCGATTTGAAATAAAAATAGAAGCCAGCCATGAACCGAAAAGAAGCGATTATGATAAAAAAAAGATAAAAAAAATTGAAAAAATAAAAACAATAAGCAAAAAATATTTCATATAACATTTGTTTACTTCCTTCATTCTCACTGAAATCGATTTCCATAAATAATAACCATATCAATATGCAAATTTGCTTAACGAAAGACATTCTCCAGCACGATTTATCGAAGACATGCATGGTAAAAGGGTATATATATAAACAAGTTGTTTGTTTATTCTAATTTTATGATAATTACACGCTGATGACAAAACACACATATATGTATGTGTATATGTTAAGTGAAAATAGTGCTAAGAAAATGTGCGTGGTACAAATTGATATGTCGCAAAGTGATAAATTTGATATTTCACAAGGTGTGCTACGTATGTGCATTTTGTTTAACCCAGCAAACATTTCTGTAAATCCTAACAAGAATTACTTAAAGTGGATATTCAATTTGTTTGCATGGCCTATGTACTTATATACCAAAAAACATACATAAGTATAGGTTAGGTGTAGATAAAATTAAAAAAAATTTAAAAATCTCAAAAAGTAACGGTTCCCAGGGGGCTCGAAATCGCTAGTGTTTTAGTAGACATAGTCTATACTTTCTTGCAGACTATGAACAATTTGCTTACCAAATTTGAATATAATCCATTTTGCCATGCTCACGCGATTGCGTAACAAAGCCAACACCTTTCAGCTTTAAATAGAAAATTATATGTACATATATATTCTAGTGCCCAAATCTCTATAGACGTATTAGGTATTAGAAACATATTTAGCTTGTTACCTATTCTATACTTCTAAAAACAATTTTGCATAATTTCGTAGAGAACGAGGAAGTACTTTAGAAGTGAAGCACGCACAAACACATTCACTCAGTTACACATGCACTCACTCAACAAGGTTTCAGAGATTTGTACGAAAAGATTTCAAACACTAAAGCACGGTTTTTAATGAAACTTTTAAAAACAGCTAGAACTCTTATTTTCCATGATTTTGTAAGCGACAAATAAGCGTTTTGTAAGCTTCGTTTTTAATTTTTTCTTAATTTTAAATTTTTGAATTTTTTTTTTAAAATTTTTTATTTTATTTTTTTTTTTAAATTTCCTTTAGATTTACTTTCATTTATTGGGTATACCATGAAAAATTGTGTGATGAACTAGCGTTATGTGTTTTAGTTTTAAAACAGTCTTCTCACACACACACACTCACGCTAAACCCATATCATCAACATACTGACTGACAATAGATAAAAACAAAGAGCGACATCATCCACCTACGCGGCGACAATTTGGCGCCTTTGCCTTTTATAACATTCAAAACGGAGTCCCGTTTAATATGGAAAAATACGTTAAAAGGAAAGCACACGAAACAAGCACAAAACAAATACATATACACCGTTATACAATAACCTGCAAAAAATGGGTTTAGTCTAGCAACAGTCAGGGATGAGTCGCAAAGTAGAATGAGACTAATTCTACCCCTTCTGAGTACTTTTTATGGGCTTAAACTATTCACATTTTTTTGAGCATGTCCTATGGAGAGACTAATTGTACCCGAAGGGGTACTCAAGGACTAATCCACTATCCCCCCAAATAGGTGTCTTAACTCCTATAAGTATGCTACACAAACTGAATTATAACCAATTGTAGACTAAAGAGATCGATCTCGGATCACTGTCTTTAGAGATTAGTCACACGATTCTTTGCAGGGTAATAGCTTAAAATAAGTATGTAAGTGTGTATGTGTGTGTGTGCGTTTATAAGTGAAATGGCAGCTGAGTGACAAAACAAAAGGACTCGACGCTACCTTAAGAATTATAAAATCAACAAAAAGACGTATTTCAAGCAAGAATATCAAATATTTTAAGTAAAAGAAAATAACTGAATGCTCTTTATGTGCAGTTTTTGACACGTCTTCAGTATACAACAACAAAAAGAAAGTAATAATAAACAATGAATGGCGCCTTAACAAGTCTACGTGTAATACTCTTGGACCTTTAAAGTATTTATGGCAGTATTAATGAATTTATGGAAGTCTGTTTATAACTTTCACTTTTGATTAAATTTAAAATATGAATGGAAAGATTCCTTTTTTGTTCTGAAAATCCAGCGAACTAACCGAAGTGGAGTACTTTCCCCTTAGTTCTGAGCTATAAAACGCACATTCTTAGAACATTTTCTTTAGAAACGATAACTTTTCGTACCTAAAAAAATTCACAAAAAATGCATAAAAAACAAACGAAAATGGGCACCGAACCGCTAAAATTAAGAATGTTTTTTCGACTCTTTTTATATGAATTTCTGAGTCTTTTTTGAATCATATTAAAATCGTTTAAGAATACTTTTTAAGAGTTTTTTGGACTCGTCGTTAAAAAAAAAGTTATAAAAAGATTTAAAAGTTCCTTAGAATCCTATGAACTCTAGAGTGTTTTATGACTCGTTTTTAATGAACTTCGCAGCCTTTTGGACTCATATTGGTGGAATTTATTGATGCTTTTCTGAAGATTTTTCGAAGTGCTCATAAAAAGAAGTCACAAAGAAGCTGCCAAAATTACTCCAAATTTAATGAATTGATTTGGAGTGTTTAATGGCTCTTTTTTGAGGTACTTGTGAGTATTTTTGGACTCATATTGTAGTGTTTTATGACTGCTTTTCAGATGTTGCTTTAAGAATCGTGATAAAATGGAAGTAATAAAGAATAATCCAAAATGACTCCGAATACAATGAATTAGGAGTGTTTTATGACTCTCTTTTAAATCAGTTTCGGAAACTTTTTGTACTCAAATTGTAGTAATTTATTAATGCTTTTCTAAAGTTTTTTTGAAATCGACGAAAAAAAGAAGTCATAACAACGACTCAGAAAAGATTCAAAATTGGATGAACGATGAGAGTTGTATGACTCTTTTTAAATGATCTTCTTAGTCTTTGTAGACTCATATTGGAGTCTTTTATGAATGCTTCTCAGATGAATTTTGAGTGTTGTATGAGTCTTATTGAATGTATTTTAGAGTCATTTTGGACTTCTTTATTGATGCTTTACAAGTTTTACTAGCCACGGTTTTATACTCACATCAACAAAAGTTGTCCCTTTGGCGCATGCCTACCACAATCTTTTCGTCAACCCTCCACTTTATACGCTTACATACATAGTACATAGTTCAATTAATCGTTCGTCATTCATTCGTAGTTCATGACTTTTTTATAACTATTGATTTTTATATTGGAACAACCAGCTGAAAAATTACATTTAACCCTTTCAGGTATTGTGTGCACATGTGGGAGAGCTTCGTTTTACAAACAAAATATAACTGCTATTGTTGTTGCTGTAATAATAAATTCTTTGCTACATTTACGAAACACAATTTGATTATCAGAACTGATTTTTGTTTATACAGTTTTATGTAGTAACATTTTGCAATAGAATGGCACCAGGGCGTATACGTAACTTTTTGGGTATAATTTTTTTCAATGAATTTGAGCTCTCAGGTTTTTTTTTAAATACATTAAGTAAGCATTTAGTGCTTCAATCTTTATTAATAGAGTTTAGTTTAGCGTCGACATTAATAAATATTTTTAGTAAAGAAAGAGTGAGTTTGTATTTAGACTAGCCGTCATCGAATCAAATATGAGTAAAGGGTTAAGAGTGACGTACATTCATACAAAAATACTCTGTGTACAAAATTTATATTCTTACATCCGGCAATTTTGCAAATGCAATAAAGTCGAAGAAAAAAGAAGCTAAGAAATGGATTCAAAGGAAGCGAAATCAGGAAATCGGGAAAATGGAAAATAAAATTATAACTGACGAGTGGCAAATCATAAAAGTTTTGAGTTAAACGACAAGCGGTGACCTTGACAAACAGAAAATTTCATTGTCTTACGATTGAAAAATTGCTTGATGACATCAAAGTTGAATATATGTATATGTATGTATTTGTATATGTAAATATGTATGTATATAAGCAGCTCTATATTGCAGACGCTGCCACACATTTTTAGCTTCCCACCCTATCTTCAGTAAACATTATTAATTGATGCGTTCTAAAAATATAATCTGGTTTGGTAAATATTGTAATAGCTTTTGTTGTAAATTAAACATAGTTTTGTTTAGTTACGCTGTTAATCAATGGCCAACTTTTTTTAGTAGACAGCTGTCTCGACAGTTGCGTGTGCGTGCGCTTTTGAATAGTTCCTAGGACAAGGTTTTAATTTGATTACAGGTTTTATCATACATTTAAAGGAAGGAAGTTGATAATGTGTCACTTAGTTTAGCTATTATGACATACATTAATTAATTTTGATGCTAAAAAAAAAAAAAATATTTATAAAATTGAAATTTACAAAGGACTTTAATTCGATCGCTATAATTCAAGCGAAGGACTAACAAACTGTAGTATAAGAAGACTTCTGTTCGCTTTCACAGTTGGTATAACAATGCCGGTTCTTTATTAATTAGTTATGGTACGATATCGATAACATGAGGTTGCCGTGTCTACATACTTTAGAGGGTTGCCAGGTAGCTTACATATATAATATAATAGTTGGTATAAGGCCGCATTACTACTACAAAACTGAATTTTTTTTTTAAACATTTTTTTTGATTAATTTTTATTATTAATAACAAAGACCACTTTCACGTCTCTTTCCTGCCTCACTTACCTTAACACTCTCAAATTTTTTGTTGTGTGGTCCACATTTTTTTCGGGATATTCGTCATCCTCCAAATGGTTTTTCTAATTCAGTCGAGGCCTCCCCTTGAACTGCTGTCAATTTTGGGTGTTGGTTGAGAAACCTTCTGAGCTTCAAAAGTCCATTTAATAATAGAAGCGTTCAAAAGATTCCAAATGACAGCTAACTAAAATTGAATGGAAATGAGCTGATAGGCGAAAATAAAGTCAAAATAAGCAATAAGCTTAGTAAATAATAAGCAAAAACATTCCGACACTCATATTGATTGAAAAACCACACACCGATTTTTATAACCTTCAAAATGAAGTAAGTGGATGAGTTCAAACGGGGTACACAAGTGCGACGAACAGTGAAAGTGGCATGGAAGGAAATAACACTTCTCGTGGAAAGAAAGAAAGTGAAGAAAGTGCGTCGTTAATATCCCGTGGTGTTGTTATGTGAACAAAAAAAAAAAAAAAAACTTGAAACGGAATGGAATGGCGGAAGAATGTGTGCGGAAATCGAATGCAATACAAAATCAAACCACATCAGTGAGCGTGCGTGATTATTAATGAGCCACATTGGTATGTCGTGGATATGTCCTTCGATGTTGTAATGTAGATAAGACATTTATGGATGCTGTGACAGCGAAACGCTGTTGAGATTAAATTGCAAAATGTTCGTAGTACATATGTACTTAGGCACGTCTTTTTATGTTATTGAAACTCGTGAGAAATTTGTTAGACGATAACTTTGTTGTTAAACTTTTCTTGCTACTTTTTTTAAAGAAGTTTTGTGGCGAAGAAAAAAAATGAAAAAGGAAATGAGAAAAAAATGTACTGAAAATAGATATGGCTTAAATGTGGCATATACGTTGGGATGAACTATTGTCTGCTCTAGACAAATGGGAATAACAAGAGATCCACTCTCCTGAGAAAATAGTCGCCAGTCCCAAAATCCTACCGATAATACCTTAAATTTGTTATAAAAAAAGTTGGAAAAATATCTGAAAAAGTTCAGTAAAAGTACCAAAATGATCTCAAGTCCCCGTCAAGGTATCAAAAATGATCATAGAGCAATCCCGAAATCTTTCCGAAAACTAATTTGAAAGCTTTTATCATCATATCACAGTGTAATATAAAAACTACAGTATGGAAGTTACGGAAAGGTTCCAAAAATCAAACTTAATCAATTCCGAAATCATTCCGAAAATGCCATAATAGTATAATACGGAACTCCGAAATTACTCCGAAACCTAAATCAGCAGCTTTGATCAAAAAGCCCTGATTTAATTCAGATAACATAATAACAACTTCGGTAAAGGTCCAAAAAATGATCTGAAAATAATTCCGAAAACATTCCGAAATACCGAAAAAATGTGTCATTATTATGTCGCGATATATGTATTACAGAGTTCCGAAGTCACCGAAACTATCATTATCAACTTAAATCAATATATGCTGATATAATGTGGATACCATAATAAACAACTGCCGTAAAAAAACTCCGAAATCACTCCGAATCCTCCATCAGCAGCTCTGACCAAAAGGCCCTGATATAATGTGGATATTATATTGAACAACTTTTTTAAATGTTACAAAAATGATCTGAAAACTATTCCGAAAACATTACGAAAATACCACCAGCAAGTTTTATTATAATGAAAATCTTTCTGCAAGTTTTAGAAAGTGATCTTACAACGATGCCAAGTTTATTCTCGGAGTACCACAAGCGTCTATCACTCCCATAAAACCATTTTCCGAAATCACTCCGAAAGTACGATTAGCAGCTTTCGTCAACAAATGTTGATATAATGCGGATATTATATTGAACAACTTCCTTAAAGAACACAAAAGTCATCTTAAAACAATTTCGAAAACATTCCGAAATACCGAAAAAATTTGTCTTTTTTATGTCACAACACAATAGAATCTGAGATAATTCCGAAAATATCGTAAATATCAGTAGCTTTCATCAACATGTCATTCCGTAAAGGTCTCAAAAATCATCCTTAAACAGTCCCGAAATTACTCCGAAAATACCAATACCAGATTTTATCATCACTAAGTAAGTCAAAAAATTCTAAAAAAAAAAAAAAAAAAAAAAATTCACAGCACATACTCGATATTCGCTTTGTTATTTTATTCTATTTAAGTGGATTTGTATAAATTCTCTCTAGCGCTCTGAAAAAGTTTTATAAACATCCACAAATTGGATTAAAATATGTGGACGTGACGTTGTCAATTGCTGCTGTTGCCTTTGCGAAGTTTCCAAACCACTGATAACATACGTTGCGGTTGTGCATCACAAAGCACTGGCAAAACATGGGCGCCACATAGTGGAATGAAACAAAAAAAAGGGAAAGAAAAACAATTTTTTTTTTTAAATTCAAGTGTTGCACAAAGTATTCATATTATAAACACAACAATTGTACGTGCCACTAGCCAACTGTGTTTGTTTTTGTAAGCCTTAGTTAATATTTATGTTGTTGCTAATGGTTGTTGTTGTGGCACAGCATGCAGAAAAATAATTAATTTTAAAAAAAGGGAGTGGAGTGGAAGTGCTTAAAATTTTTAAATGCGTGTGGAGAAGTCAATTTGTTTCTATTTATTGACAGTCGCACGCGTTTTTCTATGTGAAATAATTATTTTGTCAAAGCAGCCATTTTAAAGCCTCGACGATGCAAATTAAATTGGCTTAGACAAATTGTTTGTTGTAAATATGTGAGGAGAGATGGAAAGGAATTCTTGTAGGCAAGCTTTCCCGAATTTCCAGAAAGGTATTCTCAAAGGAGTTTGGACGTGTTCTAACTCGAAAGCCGAGCACACTAAATTCACACCAAATTGCAATTTTGTTACTCATACGTCGTGTAGTACCTGTCATAGATGTTGGTAGTGAGAGGGTTGGCCAGGCTTACTAATGAAAATGCGCTAGCGGAAACAGGTACTATATTTAAAGGCAGTACTTTAGTAATATAGCAGTGAGTGAACAGTTCAATTCTATGCAGCTGTTATTTAATGATGCGCGAACAAACTTACATACATAAAGACAGTAAGGCAAAAACTTAAAAAAATGTTACTGGTTTCTGTTGCTGTGATTAAGACTATCCAAATATTAATTTTTACGTAACATCCCTTCTTTGCCAACTGTAGTTTACAAAAATTCTCTATACAACTGAACATTTTTTGCGTCAACTTTTACTGCCACCACTGTATTCAGAGGAAATCAAATATTTTCATGCTGTACAAGCATCCATTACTAAAATGGGATATCTGGCCATATTTCAGTCAAGATCACATTCAATTATATGTAGCCGTTTTTGAGTGATGCGCGAACAAACATACAGACTGACAGAAAACAAATTTGGAATCTGCCCTTCAAAGATGACTAACCATCTTTGCCGAGAAAACATAGATTCCAACACGATCAAAAATGTTTTTTCCCGAATACCAACAAAAATGCATATTTATGAAATTTTTATGAAAAGCCACAAGCGCCTAAAAGTATGCAGGCTCTCTAACCACACACCTACATTACCTTAGGAATTTCGAAATGATTAAAAATCCCGCCAAACGATACTGCCCACTTTTTTTTACCAATTTTTTGGACTCAATGCTCATCCCATTTTTACCCAAGAAAATGCTCCTTCAACTTGGATGTTTTTATTAAATTTTAATTCTGAAGCACATATTTAGGCGCTTGTTTCAACAAGAGGGAGAGCGAAAATACTGCAAAACTTTGAAACTAGGCTTAACACATTAGTATCTACTTTTTAAATAAAAATTACATTTTGAACAAAAGAGGGCGCTCAAGAAATGAAACTTATATTTGTAGGTATAACAAAATTGCAGTTTACTTTTAGGCGCTCTACACAAATTATCACTGTAATTATATAGATGACTTCTTGGCATCAAACATCTTCAACATAAAATTTGTTTACCTTAAGAAAGCTAATCTAAAAGCTACTTTAAGGTTAAAATAAATTATATTTATAATTGAGTTTGAGGCACTACAATATTTATCCATCCTAAAAGTATGCTACAAAAATAGATTTTTGGCGATATGCAAAAACACTTGATATTATGATTAATTTGCAAAATATTCTAATGTATAAAAAGCACTATGACGTTATACATTATAAAAAGTTTAGCTAACATGTTTTGTCGCTTGTTTTATCTAATTTTCTGCAAAGTATTCTGATACGCCCACAAGTATACACAATCTAAAGTATTTATTATTGACAGAAATAGTTTCGAATATAAAGTTACCATATGTCGATTATGCAAATAAGTTACGCTAAATTTATTCAAATTCATGTCGTGGGAATTTTTTCGATATTAAAAATTCATAATCATATGCAAAGTCAATAAAAGTCAACTTTTATACAGCGTAGAGATTAATAATTTGTTCTAAGCGTGGGTGGCTTTTACTTACTTACTAAGTAATCAATATTTTTGTTGAAAGCTCCATTAAGAGGATTTCTATTTTTATTATTACTTAGGTAGCATTGAGCTTATTTCTTTCGCAAAGGAAGGGTATAACTTAAATAATTAAAATTAAAGGATTTCGGATCGGATACAGCAACATTTTACAAAACCGAAACCCAAACCAAACCAGAACTTTATTTGAATCGGTTTCACACCTTGTTTCTAAGTACATATATTACGCAGTTTCAATGTTTCTTGCCACATTCAGTTATTTTCCATTGCAATATTTAGTTATTTACGATTTTGCAGAGTAAACAGAATTGAATATATTAAAGGAGTGGCAAATTTACCATTGTTAGTAGCGTAGTACTGCCAATTGGGAGCAGCAGAATAAATTTGACAATTTTACGAGTTTGGGTGAAGTTGAATTTTATATACCCAATTGTGACTATAATTTCTGTTACCTCACTAAAATCTGCTATCAAGCACTTTGAGCAAACATTTTCATATTTTTGCAAAGTAAAATTGTTGAAAAAAAAAATATTTTTCAAAAACACGCTATCTCAGCAAATAAGTAGCAAATAAAACAAAAACAAAAAAAAATAGTAATCGATAAGAATCACATCAAAAATTAACATAGATTTTCGAGTTCATTAAAAATTTCAAAATAATATGCCAGCCAACACAATTGGGTATAACTAACTAGAATCAACAAATAATAAATGAAATAGAGAGTCTAGTTTGACAGTGCTACGCCCTATTACAAACTTGCTAATACAATATGCGGTGACAGCATTTGAATTTTAAATGTGGCGGTCATTGGTGATTTTTGCACTTGACTATCGCAAAGGCTTAACACGCACACGCAAGCGGGAATTGGATGAACATTAGAGTACATCATTAAAAAAAGAAAAAAATTCCATGTTTCCCAATGCTAAAACCCTTGGCATGTGGGGGACTCGGAAATGAGGAAATCGACACCCTGTACAAAAGGGGCAATGTGTAGTGACTTTTCTTCTTGCTATGCTATTATGAGTGATTTATTTTTTTAAAGATATTATGCTAAGGAATATTTTTTTTCGAAAAATATTTATAGAAACTTATTTTTTTTTAAATGTTTGTTTTTAAGCAACACCCTGTGTTCCAGCAACATTGTCTCCCCCCAATTGTTATGCATACTATTTTCCCCCAAAATTGCTTGCTATATTAATTCAAAAATATATTTTATAAAAACCGTACATCTAGTAGAAAATTTATGCGGAAAAAACAAATTCAGTAACACCCTGTGTTCAAAAAACAGCGTTATATCCATTAATATGCATGTAGTTCTTGCTAAATTGATTACTACATTGACTAAAAGGTATTATTTTTAAAAAAGCACTGCTAGTAGATTCATCATGGTGAAAAAAAAATATTCAACACACCCTGTGTTCAAAAAATATGGCGTTTTTTCTCTATAATGCATATACTTTTCAATAAATTGTTTACAACATTAAATAAAAGCTATTATTTATAGAAACAGCACTTCTAGTAGAAAGTTTATGAGGAAAAACAAAATTCAATAACACCCTGTGTTCTAAAAGCATTGTGTTATATCCAATATTATGCATATAGATTTTAAGAAATTGGTTACATGATAAAATATATTATTTATAAATAACTAATACTAA
>OX608079.1:4914890-4937390 GCA_951509765.1 Sphenella marginata | reverse complement strand
AGAAATTTTTATATTTTTGGTTCAGTCTAATGTACATACAAATCTGCTGGTACTCACTGCATGCCAGCAGATAAACGAGAACAATTTTAAATTTTCTGCCTTACTTGTTTCCTGGCAACAAAATCAAATTCGTTTCAAGAAACTTGCGGCTCTAGCAATGCCAACAGAGAACAAAGCGCACGAAAACTTTTTATAAAACATACATACATACATACACACAACTATCTGTATGCATATATAAACGTTCCCATTTGATTTGTTTGCCTTCATAAAGCAGGAAGTGCGGTGAGACGTACACATGTGTTAAGTGCTCAACATTTTCCGGCCACTTCGCTGCCATTCCACAAATTCAGCTCTCATAGACTTTTTTTTTTTTGTTTTTATTACCGAACGAAATGCAATTTTACACGACTTGAAGTACCTCACGAGTGCAGTTGTTGTTGTTGTTGAGGAAAATGCTCGAGGTGTACAAGAGTGCCATGCACGTCATTGTTGATTTGCAGTGCAACCTGCCACCTCACATCCGCCCCCCACATCACACATCATCATCCATACCATCTTCTCAAGTTATTGTGGAACAATGGTTTTTACGAAATGAGTAACGCTCTCAAGCGGAAACTAGCAAAATTGCCATTTCCTGTTAAGCCAGGTAGGTATGAAGCTAAAATGTTATGGCCGTACTAAAGGCGCAGTTGGTTGGTTAGCCCAGCAATCGGTTCTCATTGTGATAATATGCAGTTGTGCTGCGGTGTTTGTAAGTGCAACCCTCGTGTTTGTGGCAACATTGTGTCAGTGGAGCTTAAATAGGTTGGAAGCATGCAATAGCTTAGATTATTTTGCTCTGGTATTTTGTAGGTGAAGTGCAGTGCTCGTTGTTGGGGTGCTTAATATGTTTGGATCGCCTGGTTGAAAATCGGATCCCTAGAGCAAAAGAAGTTATGACCTAAATTGATTCCAAAAGCTTACTTTCCAGGCTTTCAAAATATTTTTTTTGTATATTTCAAACACTGAGACGTATGTATGTAGAGCTTTCGAAAAGCATGCGTGAACTTTTAAGCTTTTATGTTCGGACCAGTGCATTCATCTATAATGAAATTTAATGATCGCATATGAAAAGAAAAGTTAAAAGTATAAAAATATCCTTGAATAAAAGTTTAGCAAAACACTAATAGAAAGCTTCCCTAAAAAATGTATTTATAGCTTCACACTCATTAGGTGAAATTTTGATGATAAAAAGCTAACTTTCAAACATTTTGCAAAACCAAAAACTAGTGTTTCGTAAGCTTAATGTTTATTTCAGTAAGTTTTCTTAAAATTTAGTTTATGTTTATTTTGTTTATACGAAAGCATTTATGGGAATTTCGAAGAAACATTTTAAAAAGCAAACTTTTAGTGTAAACTTCGCACATAATTTGTTGTAAACACTTTAAGTTGTTGCTAGGAATTCTTGTGGTGGGTTATGGATGTAAGTGTGGATGCTGTGAGGTACTTACTTGCCACTAAGCCAACATCGAATGAGTGCTGAAAGGATAGGAAGTAAAAGTTAAACGCTAACGGTCAACGAAGCGAAAGAGAAATCGATGGAAAAGTGTTAAAAGAGCTGTGGCACTAGCACAAAATGTTGAGATGGGAAGTCGAAAGAAGGAGGAGGGCGCAAAAGTTATAGAAGTGGGGCGGAATTGCATGTGAAAATCACTGTTATAAAATTTTGTAACTTTGAAAATTACAGCGCATCACACCGCGAGTGAAAACATGCAATTACAACTCCTTAGGTGCACGGGTTTGTACAGCTAATGAAGTACGAGGTGTGGCAATTAAGTGTGTGGTTACGCGGTTAGTGAACTTTAAGGTAGCAATGGGAGATGCAACATTTTGTTAATAAAATTTAATTCCATTACAATGAAAATTATATTCCAAATTAATTCGTAAGAGTCATGCATTTATTTGTCTGAATAAATTTCAATTCCACAAAAAAAAAAGCAAAAAAAAAAAAAAAATTGAAATTTAAAAATTACCAAAAGTTTCTACTTCTCGCAAATGTACTTCCTTCCCTAAAACTTTTTAAAGTAATTAAAAATGTAATCGAAATTTTTGCCAGTACATTACAAGAAATTCCAAAAGTAATCTTGCATTACATTACCCAAAGGAATTGTACAAGTAATTTAAAAATTGTGTTTAGTAATCATTTTACAAAATTGAAAATTACTTTACAAGGAATTGTGAAGTAATTCAAGAAATTTCCATTACATTTTCCATTTCTCCCCAAACTCAATATAATCAAAAGTTTTTGCATTTGAATTACTCGTAATTGCGAAAAGAAAAATTGTGCAACTAATTGCAAAATTATGTTGAGTAATTCTTTGAGAAATGCGTAATTGAAAATAACATTTTGAATTCTATGCGAAGTAGTTATAAAAATTTCAATTACATTTTCAATTCCTTTCCAAATTACTGGGGGAAGAAATTACATTTACGCGAAGTAGTTTATTTCAATCAGAAAAAAGATCACTCAGAAAAGGAGAACTACTTTTGGAATTATTTTTTAAGGAATTGAAATGTGATTACAATAGTTTTTGTATTCAAATTACTTGTTCGATTACTTGAAATTATGTAAAAATTTTCTAGTGATTGAAAAATTATTTTTGAGTAATTCTTTGAGGAATGCGAAATTCAAAATAACTTTTTAAATTCTTTTCGAAGTAATTTGAAAAATTTCCATTACATTTTCAATTCCTTTCCAAATTACTGGGGAAGAAATAACATTTGCGCAACAATATTTTTTCAATTACCAAAAAAATAATTACCAATTTTTCGAGTCTCAGAAGCATGAAAATTACTTTTGGCATTAGTTTTTTGAGGAATTGAAATGCCATCAATAATTTCAATTACTTGAAATTGCGAATTGAAAGTTTTCAAAAAATCAAAATCTCCCATACAGTTTCTCCTCACAGCATCTACACTAACCGAATTTATAAATCAATTCTTCCCATGAATAGCTTAAACCTTGCACATTTTTAGCACAAAATCACAACTTAATTAAGTTTTAAATAAATGTTTATTGCAACCCACACTCGAGACTCTTATCGGTGGAAAGCCGCTAGTATCTATTTTTGTACACAAAATTGTCATGCCAACGGCTTTGTGCTCTTTGCTTGGCAATAAATAGCCGTGTGCATACATTCCGACTCATTTAATGCCAATGATCTTAACTGGAACCATTCAATTCGGTGTTGCAATTTTCAATTTTATATTTTCTATTCATTTCACACGTTTCGCACGCAATCCTGTTTAAGTCTACCGCTTGCTCGATACATTTGCATGCAAGTTGTGCTTTCTCTTTTCTCCACCGCACTTTTCACAATTTCTTTTCACAAAACAAAATGGCGATTGAGCAAACCAAATCTGTATGAGTTCGCCTTGTAGTTCGTATTAATCCTGTAAACTGAGTTAAGCTACTGTTCGACACAAGCTGTGACAGGCAGACGGATATGAAAATAAAGGATATGGAAATCAATTTTATTTAAATTTGATTGAATTAGATTTTTTTACTTGCTGTTGGTATACTTCTTGCAGTTTTTGCTATGTACATAAAATGCTGTGGAAGTTTGAAACCCGCCAGCTATTGCTTTTACTATCAAGCTTTGTGTGCTGAAATGGGATGTTGTGTGAGTTTTGCTTTTTTACTTTTTCTACGATGTGTAACTAACTTAGTTTAAAATATCATTAACATGCAAAAAAGGAAAACATGAAAGTATTCGATTTATTTAGGTCAACTTAAATTAAATTAAATTTTAGGCTGGCAATATCTTTCGATAGTTTATATGTACCTGTGTTTATACGCTAAATTTAAAGCAGCGAGGTTTGAAGAATCACCTGACTACTATCAATGGCAAAGCAACTATTTAGTAAACTCTTTTACTAACGGGAGCCAACAACTCTTAATGCCAGTTGTCGGCTTACTTGCAAAGATTTAGAAGTCTCGAGTCTCTAGTTCAAAAGAAACGCAAGCGCATCTGAGTTAAGTTATTATAAGTGAAAGTAATTCTAATAAAGTATTAGCAGTACTACGGCGCTTTGTTGAAGATTCTTGAAGGTTGCCATATAATTTAGTTTATTTTAGATATCACTAAGAAATATCTTTAGTAGTGTAGCATATCTAAAAACGGCATCCAAACGGTTTACATTAATATCATATGAACAGGTGGCAACTCGCACTGTTAATCCGAAATATAATTTGTATAATGTTTTTTGTTTCTGTGGTAACAGCTGATATGCAAAAAATATAAATTTAATCACGATCAGGTGGCAACACGACCTACAGTTTTCTAAAATATGTATTTTAAATATTAAACTTTTTTATTTTTTTTTCTGAAGATAAATAACAAATAACAATAATTTGTAAAAAATAATTTTAATAAAATTTTGTTTTTTTTTTTTCAGTATAAAGAATATGTATAAATGAACTTAAGGCCACTAATAATATTTTTTATTTTTTTCTTTGTAAAATTATTATTTTTTTTATTTTTTTTTTAATACTTTAAATAAATAAATAAATAAATTATAAGTGATTTAAAACTATTTTAGAAAGTTAAATTCTGATCGTGCTTTATTTATGAAACACACCAGACACTTTAAAACTTCAAAAACTACTAGAGTTGCCCATAGCAACGCAGCAAGGATGCGTTTTCAATTAAGTTTTTCCTTTTTTGTTGTCATTTTATTGCGGCAATTGTTTGTTAATTTTCTCAACTTCATTTAAGTTTTGCTTTGATTACTGTGGTGGCTGGCACACCTCCTCAATTCATCATTTTGTGTTACTTCCTTTGTTGTCCTTGTTGGCTTGTTTTTGTTTATTGTTGCGTTGTTTTGTTTTTTTTTTGTTTGACCTGTGGTAAATTTTTTTTACGCTTAACCACTTTTCTAACTTGCTGGTTTGCTGCAGTAAATTGTAAATGTTGCAATTTCCTTTGTTTAAACTGCAATTGGGCGGATACTGGCAAGCAGGTCATTATCATTTTGAATGGATCTAAATACCAAATTTTCATTTTATGCGGAAATTGAGAAAACACATTTTCGGTGCGTTGAGTTTAATGCGAATTTCATAAATCAACAAGCCGTTGAGATGATCTCTGATTTTTTAAATGGGTTTATTAGCGTTTGAGTGGAATACAAAATGTAAATCCGATTTTTCAAATATAACAAATTAAAACAAAAAAAATCATTTTATTATTGCGTGAAAATGAGGAAAAGCAATGATTGATGATTGACGTGAATTTTATAATTTTTGCTTACGCTGCTTTTCTTATATTATAAACCGGAACAGACATATGTATACATACATACATATGTATGTATGTACGCGGAAGACACAAAAATTTGATTTGGAGATTAAAAAATGGAAACATCTGGGCAGTGCTTGATTCGGACTAGAAACATAAAAAAAATGAAAAAAAACCGGTTGCCAAAGATTCAAAAATCCATATTTTGAAAAAAAAAAAAAAACAGCAACCCCCAAAATCTCTAGACATCTTTAGGTACAAAAAAGTATAACAAAAAATTTTTAAGTCTTAGTAATAATAGCGAACTTTGATTTTCATGATTTTGAAAAATTCAAAATTTTCCAAGATTAATTAGAAAAAATTAACGTTGCAAAATAGAAAACAAAATTGCAAAAAAAATTTAAAATTTGGAATTTGATTAGCTTAAAAAAATTTTTTTTAAGGTTAGCACTAAAAAATTTCGAGTCGCAACTTTCATAGCGAACTTAAGTATAAATGATTTTGAAAAATTAAAAATTTTCTTTAAAATAGCCAACACTCTCTTTAATACAGTAGTGTCTTATCATTGAAAAAACAAACTATTCAAAATAAGACAAAACTGCAAAAACTCAAATTTTAAATTTAAATAACTTAAAAAAAAAGTTTTGGAATTGATGGCAAACTTAAATTTTTACGATTTTGAAAAATTAAAAAATTTTCTAGAATTAGAAATTTGAAGTAAACAAAAAAAAATGTATACCTCTAAGTGCCTTTGAAATTGACAAAATTTTTTGGAAACTACTATCCGAAGTATTAAAAAAAAAACCAAACAAAACAAAAAAAAACGATAAAATGGCAAATTTGGAGTTTGATGAAATTAAAATTTTTTTTTTTTTTTCATGTTATAACAAGAAAAAATTAGAGTCCCAACTTTAATAGCAAAATTAAATTTTTATAATTTTTCAAAAGTTAAAAATTTTCTAAGATTATTAATTTAAAATTTTTTTCTCAAAATATTTTTTTTTGTATGTGTTTGTACATATGTACCTCTAATGAGAGTATTAAGTGCCAAAGTTTATTGCTGTTAGATAATGTAATTTCCAAAGTATTGAAAAATATAAAAAAATAAGGAAAATGCAAAAAGTCAAATTGCAATTTGAGTAACTTAAAAAAAAATTGTGTCTAAGTGTCTTTAAAATTGACAAAGCTTTTCTTTTTTGTTGAATACAGTAGCTTCTGAAATATTGAAAAAAAAAAAACCAAACAAACAATAAAAACGGAAAAATTTCAAATTTTGAATTTGCATGAATTTAAAAAAAAAGTTTTTTATGTAATAACAAAAAAAAAATTGAGTGCTAACTTCAAATTTTATGATTTTGAAAAATTTAAAAATTTTCTAAAATTATTAATGCAAACTTTCCTGTCTCAAAATATGTTTTTATATCTCTAAGTATAAAGTGTTAAAGCTTCTTTTTGTTAAATACTGTAATTTCCGAAATTTTGAAAAATAAAAAAGAAATGGAAAATGCAAAAGGCAAGTTTCGAATTTCTTCTCAAAGAAGGAGACAGCTAAAAACTCATTTCATATAAAATTGTTTTCCTGGAAACGAACTGAGATTTGTTGGAACTCGTTAAAAAGTAAACCAACATGTGAGTAGGGATTTGGATTTATCTTCCTGCACTTTTTCTTAAAATATCTTAACTGCAATTTTGAGAAGTGAAATAGGTTTTATACTGAATATTAAGCCCCTTTCACAAAAAGCAATTCATTATTTTATATGCGCACATACATACATGCATACAGACATACATATGTTCACATTTATACAAATATGCTTGTCCGTGTGTTTATTTTGCGAATATAAATATTTTGCAACATTTTTTACAAAGCTCACGACATCTGGGTGTAGAGGAGCCAAATAAAATAAACCACAAATTTTCAATTAATAATACATACAAACATATGCACACAATTATACACATATGTATGTACATATGTATGTATCTATAACAATATTTATACAATTTTGTGCCGCTAGTAGGTACTTTGTTGTTATTGAGGCAATCAATTATATGGTCAATTGTTCAAGGAATCCATTTCAAATAAAAACAAATAAATCAATATATTTTTTTGTTTATGTATATAGAATGTGCATTTGACCTACCTTCATCAGCTCCAAAATTTTGCGAAAATCGTGAAAGCTTATTTTTTTCGTGAGCGAGTTGCGAACAAAATAACAAAAAAAAAAAATGTTTGTTTTCAAATTTTGACTTTCATTGAATATCAAATGTGGACTTGTAGTTAATTTTTATTTTTTTTGCTTTTAACAGTAAATCTAATTCATGCTTAAAGGTCTATGCAAATACATACATATAACAAGACCCTAAAAAGGCGGAACTTTTTGTTTTTAAGAATATAAAATATGCGGATAAGGATACGCTCTAAATATGTTCGTGTGTTAAATATGACTTATATAGTACATACGAGTATATAAATCTCTTAATTCCATCACTGTTTTTCAATATTTTTCAGCAGTCACGCGTTCCTTAATTGATTGACGTTGCGTGTTGATCGCAGTCACTTTTCACACCAAAGTGTGAAGTGCTTTTATCGACTACTTAAATGCTTCAATAATACGCCATAATGACTCTTTTCTGTTCAAGCATAGCAAAAAGGGGGCGAATCATCAAAAACAGGAACTAGAAACGGTTGGCGGGGCAAGTAGCTGTAAGTTGATACATACATTATTTTTTGACAAATATGCAAAATTTGTATATTTGTGTAATTTAATAGCTTTTAGCGCTGAAAAACGATGTGTAAACATGAGCGCGTGTACGCATTAAACACATTTGATGACGCATATTGTAATGCTTTGCATAATATATGTATCTCATTTTATACATATGTATGTACATACATACATATGTATGTGAGTATTTCCGTGAAATAAAATAAAATATAATAAATTAAAATAAAATAAAGTAATAACATAACATAACATAACATAACATAACATAACATAACATAACATAACATAACATAACATAACATAACATAACATAACATAACATAACATAACATAACATAACATAACATAACATAACATAACATAACATAACATAACATAACATAACATAACATAACATAACATAACATAACATAACATAACATAACATAACATAACATAACATAACATAACATAACATAACATAACATAACATAACATAACATAACATAACATAACATAACATAACATAACATAACATAACATAACATAACATAACATAACATAACATAACATAACATAACATAACATAACATAACATAACATAACATAACATAACATAACATAACATAACATAACATAACATAACATAACATAACATAACATAACATAAAATAAAGTAAAGGAAAGTAAAATTAAATTAAATTAATATTTGTGGAAACACCCTTGCGTAGTGGAAGCTCAGCTATAAAATTTTTTTTTCTTAATCGATTATACACCACACAGTTTTATCAATATTAAAAAACGTTGTTTACGCATCAATGTGCAATGAGTCGTGTCAAATCATTTGGAAACACTTAAATTGATGTACATAAATTGCTTCAGGCAGGGAAAGTGAGGGCATAGGGTAGTTCCAAAGCAACGAATAGTAGGGAAACAGGAAACAATATAAGCGCGCTTAACTAATTCACAGCCAGCATTTTCATTCAGTATTTTCACAATTTGGTATAAATCAAAAATGTTTGCTGGGTATTTACACACTAATACCAATATGTGTTTGCTGAGCTGCCAGAAATTCTTGTTTTCGCTACAATCAAATATGTTTGGCAGTCACGCGAGTTTTGTCATTCATGTACATATACATATATAAAAAATGCACTTATTATTTTAAATACTCCGAAATACAACTTTATTTATTCAGGTCGTTTCTTAGACTGATTATCTTAATTTAAATGTTCTTACAACTAAGCTTAGAGAGTTTAAATTTGAATAATAACGGTTAATAGTTATACTCATTTATATATGTACATATGTTCATAACTCTAAGTAATTGAGAGAAATAAGAAGAATAGGTAGAAGGTAAAATAAAAGGAGAAGAGTTTAATTTCAATACGTAACTTCTCCCTCGTTAAAAATAAAGATACTCCTGTATCTTACTAATACAAATCCATTTAAATGTTTAAAATTTATGTACATATATGTACTTTTTTGTTGAATTTTAATTTCTTATTTTTTATACATACAAATTTAAATGTAAGTTTATTTTTCGCAATTTTTTTCAAGTTCTTTTACATCAATACAGCCTTCAAATTTTGACTTTCTTTTTATGTTGGAGGTATGAATATCTTTTAGATTATGAAACTTAAATTTAGGCTCTTCCTTGTGTCTTACTGACTTATAATTCTTTATGTATCCTTCTTGTCTTCTTTCGTTATACACTTCCCTTATTTTATTTCTTTTTTTTATACATTTTTGTTTTTTTCCTAAATTATTATTATAAATTTTATTCTTGTCACAATATCCATATTCAACGCTTATGGGTTTCTCTTTAATTGTGGAATGAATGCTATTATTATAAAACTCTATGGCTTTGCTTACTTTATCTTTTATACTCATATTTTTATTGGTAATTGATAACATTCTAATTTTCTCACCCAAAGTATTATGCAGCCTTTCAATGTCCGCATTTCCAGTGTGGTTATTGGGCTTTACTAAATGTAGCTCAATATTTTCACTGGCAAGATAATCTTTAATATTAATGCTTCTGAATTCATTGTCACATATTAATTTAAGAAAATGGCCACGTTGGGATTTATACAGCCTTAATTTTTCAATAATCGTTTGGTTGTTCTTATCTTCCAGATAAAATGCTGTGGCGAATTTCGAAAAGCGATCTATGAAGGTCAAAAAATTAGATTTCGAATTGGTATAGGTGTCCATATGGACAATTTGTTTGATATCTGTAGGCGTACTTGTAAGCATAAATTTTTCTCGGATTGGATTTCGGTCATACTTTGTTCTACTGCACACAGTGCAATTATTAATATACTTTTGAATCAACGTTTTTAAATTGGGGATGTATATGTATCTTTTTATTCCTTCATAATTCTCAGATATACCAGTGTGTCCCGTTTCATTCTTATGATAATTGTGTATGTATTTTAAAGCTTCATCTTCTGTGTCAATATCTAAAGCATGGTATGAGCATCTATAAAATTTTATATTTGAATTTCCTCCATATAATTCTATTAATTTCTTTTGTAATATATTATACACAGTGTCGTCTAACCCAGAATAAATTCCAACCTTACCTTTATCAATGTTTCGTATTAAAACATTTTCTAAATTTTTTTTTAAGTCTTCAGAATTGAAATATATTTTTTTGTTATTATGTTTTATATCTATATCCTTCTCCTTATTTTCAGTTAAAATGATTTGAGTCTTAAATCTATTTACTACGGTATGCAAGATATTAATGTGGTTTAGTAAATCTTCTTGTTGCGAATGAATCGTGGCTAAATCATCGCTGGCATTATTATACATCGAATCGCTTGATATCGACAACGTATTTATTTCGTTTTTATCTGCGTTAATTCTACTAAGAAAATCAGCCACTTGATTTTCTTTACCCTTTATGTAATTAATTGTTATATTGAACTCACTAAGTTTTATAAGCCATCTATAAAGCCTAGGATTCATTGATTTACTTTCAGCTTTTACAAAAAGCCATCGCAGAGGTTGATGATCGGACAAAATTTCGAACTTCGTGCTATATAAATATGGCCTAAAGTACCCTGTTGCCCAAACAATCGCCAAAAGTTCTTTTTCGGTAACAGAATAATTTTTTTCATGTTCGTTTAATGTCCTGCTGGCATAACAGATAGGATGTCCTTGCTGTTGCAATACAGCCCCTATCGCATTGATGCTAGCATCTGTAATGAGCTGAAACTCCTTACTGAAATCCGGATACTTAAGCACCGGGTCTTCTGTGAGAATTGTTTTCAACTTTTCGAACGAATTAATATAGTTTGGGTCATTAACGTTTAGCTTCGATCCTTTCTTTAAGTATTTTATCATTGGATAAGCAACAGCAGAAAAATTTTTTATAAATTTTCTGTAGTATCCGGTGAAACTTAAGAAAGATTTTATTTGTTTCACTGTCCGGGGTAACTGAAGCCTTAAAATTTGGTCCACCTTTAAAGGATTGGGCTTCACACCGTTTGTTGTTAAAACATGGCCTAGATAAAGAGTTTCCTTGGCAAAAAACCTGCATTTGTTTATTTGGATGCGAAGGTTTGCCTCTCTGAGTTTTTCAAATACAAGGTTTATGGCATTTACATGCTCCTGAAAGCTTGTAGAAAATATCAGTATATCGTCAAGATATACGACGCAAATCTTATTGATAAGATCCTTTAACACGTAATTTATGAGCCTTTGGAATGTTGCGGGTGCATTCTTCAAACCGAATGGCATCCGAACGAACTCGTAATGGCCGTAAGGGGTAGAAAACGCTGTTTTCGACCTGTCTGCTTGCTTTACAAGTATCTGGTGAAAGCCTTTCGCCAAGTCGATCGTCGTGAAATATTGCGATCTACTCAATTTATCCAAAATATTTTCTATGTTTGGAATAGGGAACTTGTCATCAATCGTAATGCTATTAAGGGCCCTATAATCAATCACTATCCGCCATTGTTGCTCACCGGTACTATCTATTTTTTTGGGTACTATCCACAAAGGACTATTATAAGGGGAGTTGCTATCCTTGATTATTCCCTGTTCTAGCATCCAGTCGATTTGTTTGCATATCTCCCTCTCGTGTACTTGTGGATACCTGTACAACTTAGTATAGATTGGTTTGTCTGTTGTGGTTCGAATTTCATGTTGAATTAATCCAGTATTAGTGAGAACCTGCCCCTCAGTGTAAATTAAGTCTTTAAAAGTGGTTAAAATTTTTCTTACAACTACCTTTTCCTCGCTATTTAATTCGTTTAAAATGCTTTCTAAAACACCTTTTTCAATATTACACATTTCTAATTGATTAATTTCATTATTTATATAAGGATAAGACTTAAGAAAATTTGTTACCTTTCCATTTAACGTAACAGTTTCCGCATTCATGTCTATTATGGCTTTCATAGGCCGCAATATATTTTGACCTATAATAGCATCAAAACATTTATTTTGAAAATTCGTGAGTTTCCATGACATAGTCCCTTCTTCATTAAACTCAAGGGGAAGCTGGGTTATTATTTCATATTTTATGTTACTTGTGTTATTGAGAGATGTAAAGTAAATGCTATTTTTTAATAGTAAACGTTCATACTGTGGTAACTTTTCTTGATTTAATAATGTGGTTGTTGAACCTGTGTCAATTAAAGCTTTTAATTTGTTTTTATTTATTGTCAACTCTATTATTGGTAATGCCTTCTTGAGGCAATTAAATGAAAATTTACTTCATCATTCGCATTTCGAAATTCTTCCACCTGAACATGATCAGTTTCCATTGGAATTTCGTTTCTAAAATTCATATTATTATTTCTATTTTGATTCGAGTACTGTGTGGAGAAATTAT
Source organism: Sphenella marginata (assembly GCA_951509765.1). NCBI lineage: Eukaryota > Metazoa > Arthropoda > Insecta > Diptera > Tephritidae > Sphenella > Sphenella marginata. The sequence continues at coordinate 4,924,554 of OX608079.1, read as the reverse complement.
TACCATTTCGATTTTGTCTACTTTGATGTGAATTTCCTCTTAAATTAAACTGCCTTTGCGGTTGTCTATTGCCTGAAAAGCTCTGCCCTGGCAATGCGGCAAACGTTGAGTATGGATTGTTGTAATTTGTACTTGCATTAGGATACAAAAAGTTTTGATTGCTATTTTGAGGCATTGCATTATTTTGTTGGTAATCTTCTTTTACATTTTTTCCTCTACTTTGATTATACCTTACTAAGCCCTCTCTTTCAAGTAAGTTAAATGCCTCTCTTAAACTCTCTATTTTATTATTAATGACTATTGATGCTAAGTTCAAATCAATGTTATTTAAAAAAGTTCTAAGCACTATTTTCTCTACATTGAGTGGACTAAATTCAATAGGCTTTTGCTCATCAAATTCGTACTTCTCGTTTATTTTACATAGAATATTGCAAAGAGTCTTAAAGTACTCTACTATATTAATATTATTGGCTGCGAATACCTGCTGATAAAGCTGATGGTAAGTCTCTTTTACTCCGAAATTGCTGATTAATATTCTCTTTGTCTGCTCCCATGTTGGATTTGGCCCCAATGTTCTTAATACTTGAAGAGCTTCGCCTTGAATTTTATTTAAAATGACACGTTGATAAACGTAAGCTTTGAGCTCATCTTGAGTACCAATGAGAAGCATCAACGAGTCTATCTCTCTAATGAACGATGTGAGGGCATAATTGTTGTTATCCCCCCTATACTCCTTGATACGCTGGGCGTCTTTGATTACCTCGCTTGTTGATAGAAGTAAAGACATTGTAATTGTTGTTGTTTTTGTTTTTTAGTTATTGTAATTACTTATTAACGCTCTAGCTTTGTCGTTGACTTTTTCGTAGTTTGTCGTTGCAAATTTGAGAAGCTCTGAACTATTTGTTGCTTTTGTTGTTTGTTTTTTTATTTCTTCTTAATGTTTGGTGCGCTTATTTATTTTGAGAGCAACGCCTTTTGTTGTTTTTTTTTTATGGTGTTAGTCACTGGAATATTGAAGTTTGCTTTGATTTCTCTTATTTTTGTGTTTTTGTAGTGTTTTTTTTTTTTACTCTTAATAAATTGATAACAGTTCAGTGAAAATTTTCATGAACCGTAATCAGGTACCGTTCTTTTCTTCAATTTTTTCACAACTTATATAGGAATTTTTAAAGTTTTTTCTTTTGTGTTTGCTCACTTGTTTAACTTTTTATTTATTTGTGTAAAATTGCATTCTTTAGCAATCGTCTCTGGTTTTTTCTTTTTTTGTGAAAAATTTAAAATATTTTTCTTTGCTTCGAAAAGCCAAGCACTCACAATTTAAATAATTTTTTGATATTTCAGTTTAAATGGTATAATTAACTTTAGTTAATTTCGCGTTTTGTTCGCCGTTATTTGATATCAGTTTAAATAGTATAATTAACTTTAGTTAATTTCGCGTTTTGTTCGCCGTTGACTGCGCCAGTTTTGTCATTCATGTACATATACATATATAAAAAATGCACTTATTATTTTAAATACTCCGAAATACAACTTTATTTATTCAGGTCGTTTCTTAGACTGATTATCTTAATTTAAATGTTCTTACAACTAAGCTTAGAGAGTTTAAATTTGAATAATAACGGTTAATAGTTATACTCATTTATATATGTACATATGTTCATAACTCTAAGTAATTGAGAGAAATAAGAAGAATAGGTAGAAGGTAAAATAAAAGGAGAAGAGTTTAATTTCAATACGTAACTCGCGTATGATAAGCAAGCAGATTAGTTGATTTTCGATTAGAGCTACTCACATTTTTAGCGCTGTATTGTTTGTTTATGTTTTGGTGTGATATTTAGCACAACACTTTATGAGAGATTCAATTAGCTTTATGCTAATACAGCATGTTTATTGATGGCATGAGCATGTTGCCATGCGTGCGCTTTGATGGCTTCTTGTTATCTGTTTACTTAACGCAATAGCATTTTGATTGATTAAGTCCACCTAAAAACTGTTGTTTGTTGATGTTTTTAGTAATTTGTATGGTATCAGGGTTAGCAGAAATATATATATATATGAATACGATTATAATAGTTCCGTTACGTTTCTTTGAACAGCAATAAATCCCCTCAACAAAAAACTATTATTAACCCAATCGAGGCTTATTTAACCTGCAAGCAACCACGTACGGACAAAATAAAAGTGGAAATACATATATTTGCTTTTGACACACATACACTCTCGTTTTCATATATCTATGTGCATACAATTATACATGGCTGCCTCTTGAACAATAATGTTGAAAAGGATCAATATGTATACCTTTGCTTTTGTAAAAAAAAAAACTATAATCGGAACGTATTGAGCTCTAGTGCGTTGCTCTACTGACCCTGATTCTCAATGCAATGCAATAAAATAGAATTCTACGATATTCCAACTATCATACCAATGCACTCATATATGAAAAGAAAGAATACTAGAATTTTGTAACTCATCTCAAACTAGGCCGAATGAAACCAAATCTGAACCAACATTAATCAAAATATCAAAATGACCATAGTTGGACAAATTTTAGTAGTACAATTTTTTTTGAATCAAATTTTTTAAGCACAAAAGCTCGAACCTGTGATCTTTTCCGTGCAAAACGCTTACTTCTCCACTATTTCCAAAATTATTTTAATTGTTTTACTTAACGATTACCACTGAAAGAGAGCTTTAATTTTTTTTGTCTCTCTTTTGGGGTAATTTGTGTGTAAAACCACGGTTAATTACTGTTTACTAGAAAAAAATTGAAATCGGAAGAATTTTGTTTATTCCTCTCGAAAACTTTTCCTAACGAATAACTCAATGACAATCAAGTGAACGCACATCCCACACTACCGATTTTCTGTCTCGGGAGTAGACCAGTTTTGCTTTGGTTTGCTATAGGGACCCTTAAGCTGCAGGTTTATCCCTCCAAGGCAAGCAGCAGTTGCTTTGTATGTATAATTGAGTTTTCTGTCAACATATCCTTTGCCAAGCATTTCGTGAAGCTGCCACTTAAATTTAATATACATACATACTTAGTCTAACTACATACATGCATACATACAAATGTGCAAGATATATGCTTCTGTATGGAGGCGAATTAAAAACTGCATACTTCGGCACTGCAACTGACGGGAAATTGAGAGTAAAAGGAAAAAATAAAATTTTTTTAAAAGCAATCAAGTCCAGCTGGTTATTTATTAACCTAGATTTATTTCCTTTTGCCACTATAAACAATGCAGTATTCCAATGCAAAGGCATGCATATACTATTTTACTAGCATCAAGTGTTGTTTTAATCTTTTGTGATCGAGTTGCAAAAAAATTAAAATAAAATAATCTTTTGTGATCGAGTTGCAAAAAAATTAAAATAAAATAAAAACAAAATAAAATAATCTTTTGTGATCGCGTTGCATAAAAATTAAAATAAAATAAAATAAAATCAAATAATCTTTTGTGATCAAGTTGCAAAAAAATTAAAATAAAATAAAATAAAAACAAAATAAAATAATCTTTTGTGATCGAGTTGCAAAAAAATTAAAATAAAATAAACATAAATAAAATAAAATAAAATAAAATAATCTTTTGTGATCGAGTTGAAAAAAATTTAAATAAAATAAAATAAAATAAAATAAAATAAAATAAAATAAAATAAAATAAAATAAAATAAAATAAAATAAAATAAAATAAAATAAAATAAAATAAAATAAAATAAAATAAAATAAAATAAAATAAAATAAAATAAAATAAAACAAAATAAAATAAAATAAAATAAAAGAAAATAAAAGAAAAGAAAATAAATTAAAATAAAATAAAATGAAATAAAATAAAATAATAAAATGTTTATAGAGACTTGGATACATGCACTGGAATTGTTTTGCATCAGAAATAATTTACATTCTACTTTTTTTATTAATTATTTTCATCGCTCACTGTCGCGCTGGGGGAGTTTCGACTTAAGCTTGCCCAATACGAAAGATTAAACATAGCCATAGCAAAAAAAACATAAAACGTGCGTTAAAGCGCAGGGGACTGGAAAGGTCATGAGTTCAATTAAAATGTATGGCACGTGTCAGGCAATAAGAAATCTTAAAGAGTTTAAAGTATCAGATATTAATAACGATATCCCTGTTAGTGTGTATGTATGTACATCAAACAGCATCTGCCTGTGACGTTCTTTTTTACTTTGTATGCATCATTAACAACAAAAAAAAAAAGTTTTAAAAAGCTCAATGGTAAACAGATACTTTTAAGCAGGAGTATGAACACAAAAACTGAAGTATTGCGCTTAAAAAAATCCATTCTTCAAAGTTCCTAGTCAGAGAGAAAGAATGTTAACAGATAACTAAGCATCTCCGCCGCAAACTTGTCTTACATAGTGGCACATTGTTGACTGTGAGTTAAAGCAGCTTCTCGAACTTCTTGAGCATCAAGGCCATTAGCTAACATTTAACGCAGACTGGCAGCTTCGTGAGCACTGAGTGCTTATTTGCATATAAATTTCACAGTTTGTCGTTATTACACTTGCCACGCGATGTATATGTATGTATAGGGGTAGTATATATGTAGGTATGCATATAAACGTATATAAAGTACATGACAGCAAAATTTTTTTTATCTTCTTTGCTGCAGAGATTTGCAATTTATGTCGTGTTTGTGTTTTATGAAATTTAATATCCTTTACTCCTGGTTTAGCATCATTTGTGGCATTAATGATCATGTAATTTTTGTTTTTATTTTTTCTGGCTGATGTTGTGGCATAATCGAAGTAAAATTGTGATAACTTGCAATAGCAATAGACGGATTATCTTAATTCCTGAGGAAATGCTATTAAAAGCCCAGGCACAAAATTTAATAGTTATTTTTGAAATTTGAATTCAAGAACTCATTTGCTGCAGTAAAGACAAGTGAATATAAACCGATTTTTTTTAATTTAATTTTTTTGTTTTATTTAATTTAATTTAATTTAACTTAATTTTATTTTATTTTATTTTATTTTATTTTATTTTATTTTATTTTATTTTATTTTATTTTATTTTATTTTATTTTATTTTATTTTATTTTATTTTATTTTATTTTATTTTATTTTATTTTATTCTATTTATTTTATTTTATTTTATTTTATTTTATTTTATTTTATTTTATTTTATTTTATTTTATTTTATTTTATTTTATTTTATTTTATTTTATTTTATTTTGTTTTATTTTATTTTATTTTATTTTATTTTCTTTTATTTTATTTTATTTTGTTTTGTTTTATTTTATTTTATTTGATTTCACTTCATTTTATTTTATTTTAATTTATTTTATTTTATTTTATTTTATTTTATTTTATTTTATTTTATTTTATTTTATTTTATTTTATTTTATTTTATTTTATTTTATTTTATTTTATTTTATTTTATTTTATTTTATTTTATTTTATTTTATTTTATTTTATTTTATTTTATTTTATTTTATTTTATTTTATTTTATTTTATTTTATTTTATTTTATTTTATTTTATTTTATTTTATTTTATTTTATGTTATTTAATTTAATTTAATTTAATTTAATTTAATTTTATTTTATTTTATTTTATTTTATTTTATTTTATTTTATTTTATTTTATTTTATTTTATTTTATTTTATTTTATTTTATTTTATTTTATTTTATTTTATTTTATTTTATTTTATTTTATTTTATTTTAAGTATCCTGGTTCGGTTAAAAGTTTTTGTTGAGTTGAACAGGAAAAATTTAGAGACAACCGCCATAGCTTTTCTTATAGATCCATTTCGGAAGTTGCTAACTTCACTCATAAGAGAAATTTTGGCACGCATTGCTAACTATTAAGCTAACAATACGCTGGGTTTTTTGCCTTCTAAACGCCCTGTTCAATCAACTTTTACCAATTCATGAACCAACACGCCATCTGACGTTAAGATTTGGTATCATGATGGATTTTTTTGCAACACTGTTTTGGTGTCACAGTTTGCCAACCATGTGCTCTTGGTTTTTTGTTATTGAGATTTTACACAACCAACAAGCTTGTGTTTTTGGTCTTTACATTTGAAGTATCCTGGTTCGGTACGAGCTATAGACCTATTAATAATTTTTTCTGCAGCGAAAAATTATTGTTGTTTTTGGGTTTCTTAATAATTTTTATTAATTATTAAAAGTTTTTTGTTGAATTGAACATATTTGATTTTATTTTGTTTTATTTTATTTTATTTTATTTTATTTTATTCTCGGACCCGGGTTCCCATACGGGATTATTTTAATCCTTAAAAACTACAATAACAAACAGCATCCATTTAGTTCATTTTATTTACATATTTATTTGCGTTGTTTGTGCCAGTTTCGCATTGGCCAAATTTTTGCACTCAGCTTCTTCATGAAATTGTTTAATTTCATTAAAGTGAATATGCGTTGCAATTAAAATTGATTGATTGCGTAATTCCAATTTATTCAGTTCTCGGAAAGTGCGATTGAAATTGACGTTAAAATTATTTCTGTCAACTCAAGCTTAAAAATGTTATTTGCAGGAAACTTATACGCAGCGGAGTTTCCGGAATTTGTATTAAGTTAAATAACTACTTACTATACATACATACATATGTATATAGAAAAGAGAAATTGATATAAACGCGTAATAAAAAGGATTGCTCCGTATTGTGGAGCTTGAACACACGAGCTGTCCTTACTCTTCAATGAAATAGAATTTATGTTTTTGAAATTGTAATGACCTTAGATCTATTAGAATCTTAAAATCAGTTCTGAAAGACTTTATTAGAGTTCTAAGCTTAAAAGGTAAACTTTTATTATATAATTTTTATCAGTTTTGTTTAGGAGAAATTTTATACTTCCAACGCTTTCTCAAGACCGGAACGAAACATGATCCACCTCTCCCTTGTTGTTGAGTCAATTCGGTTTCTCCACTTTGCGGTTGTTTAGTACCCTACATTCTTCGGATTTTTCTCTACAACTCTGGAACACCCAAATATTTGTTGTAAAATTGCATTAATCTAAAATATTTATATAATTTAATGCATTCACTTAAAATAATTAGAGAGATTCGACAATGTGTGGAATGAAAGATAATCGTGGGAGAGCTTTTATACGATAATAAATTGTGCGGTCTACTTGCATTAGGGTGCTTCAAAAATTAAATGAAAATTTTTTCAGTTAAGACATTAGATTTTGCTCCAATTGGAGAAGGGTAAGATGCATCCCACAAACTAATATTTTTTCTTAATATTTTTTTCTATCTAAACTTTTAACCATGTCCGTCACCTATTCCCCCTCTCTCTTCGCCATCAAAATTTATCTGTGATATTTTACTATATTACTATCTTCGTAAATATTTTCTAAACATATTGAAGAACCACCCTAACCTTTATGCATAGTTGTGGTGTGCATTCGTTATGGCGCGCCATTGTCTATCGCTGTTGTGGCTTTGGCTGCTGCGGTTGACATTAGAAGCTGAACGAACGAGATACATGTTATTATTATTATTACAATTTCTAAAAATATACAGAGAATGGAAATGGAAGATTATTTTCTTTGGTTTAATACGCATTTTTACATATTAGGGTTGACTTTATTTTGTCATACCCGAAATGAGCGCAAAGAACATCCATACTTATCCCATGTCTTATATGTTGATCAAGTAGTTTTCACATCGTTGGCTGAAGATCACAGCTTTTCAGAATAATTTTCATATATTTTAATAAGCTTTTTTTTTAAAAAGATGGCCACTCTTCTTGAAAGTATATATTTCTTTTGACCTTGGTTAACGTCTATAAATTTGGGGAGCCTAGTTAAAATATTTTTTAATTGGGAGAAAAATATAAGTTAATTGACAGTGCTGCCGTTTTGATGAAATTGCATTAATCATGTTTTTTTGGCATATAAATTTTTTTAAATTCAGTTAAGTGGCAACTCTGCGAGAACTTTATATGTGGCAAAGCTTAGATTAAGGTGTATACAAAATTTCCTAGCAATGTGTGAAGACATTAAAGAAGGATATTCTAAAAAAAAATTCGTATTAGGTGGCAACCCTAGGTGGTAACACGACCTAAAAATATTTTTGTGAAAATACTGTATAAAATATCTCTCTTGATGCTCTTACTAGCATATCGAACTAAATTTTTAAAAGTTTCAAATAGGTGGCAACCCTTTACACATTCTCTAAAAGTAGCACCTAAGTAGGAGGGCTTGAAATGGACCTCATTACTTATCTGCAAAAGATGATTAAAATCAATGCAGTCGTTCACGAGATAATAATATATAATTTTAGTTCGATGGCAACCCCAAGTGGCAGCACTACCAAAAACTATCTTCTTTCTAACACAAAAAAAAATTGAGATACCTCGCCGACCCATAAGATTGTGCTGCAAGCTGATTTCGTAGTATTTTTGGGACTCAAAAAAATATTTCCTACCCTTCATAAATCATACCATGTTACCACCTATTTCATAATGAATTTTGTTGTTTATTATTTATTTAGCAAAAATCCCCATTTCGTATGGTAGTGTGGGCGTATTCATTAATGGTCGACGGATCAACGGGTCACAAATCCATTTGAATGTTTAAGTAGACACGCCGCCGTGCATAAAATTACATTTGCGTACATACCCTAAAGAGCGAAAGTGGGTAATAAATTGGTTAAAGCGTGTACCAAGATACGAGGATTACTAATGTTGGAAAAATAATTCATATTTTGGGCGGTAACTCTGGGGTGAAATGGTTTGAAAACTTGTCAACTTTGCTCTGAAGCAATTTTAAATATTTTCGCTAATCATTCTTGAATTAAAATTTATTATTTTGAATTCCTTTGACTCCGAGATTTTTCTTCAAAATTTTGATATCAGTCGCTTACAGCGAAAAAAGTTGGTTGGCTGCTTATTTGGACTCGATATACCTACATATTAGAAGTGAGAGTTCTACACCTTCAATACTAGGGAAGTCCGATTTTAACTAGTTTCTAACCAGCTCCAAAGCTATAAGTTAAGTTAAGATTACAACAAATTTTCAATTGTGTCCAAAATTTAGCTTAGATTTAGCACAAAAATAACGAAGTAGTTCTGCTGAACTATAGAAAAATATAAAAAAATAAGAGCTAATTTTTCCTACAGGGTATGCACGCACGTTTATTTGCCTCATTAACTTGATTTTAAAAATTTTCTTATTCATTTGCATTATATTATTTTCACCTATTCCATCAACGCTAACACACATTAGACGTCAGGCGGCCTCGTAATCTCGTCACACAAAAAAGATTTATTCGCACTAAAAGTGCGTCCACATTCAATTTGATGCGATTATTGATGTGCGCATCATTATCCAATGTGCAAATATAGGCTTACGTTTATTATACAAGTATAATAAGAAATATAGAAAAAAAATATAAAAAAAAATCTTTTGAATTTCGTTATGTTGGCAAGCAAATTAAAATGCGTCAACACGAATTACGGAAGATTCTAATGTCGCAGATAAACTGTTTCGTGCTGAGACAAAAAGGCGGTGAGAGATGTGATTAAACGGTAGAGCATAAGGCGTTGATGAGAGAATTGAAAGGGGCGTGGCGGGTAAGGCGCAACGAATACAAGTTTTGTATTACGGTTAATGACCGCTAAATGATGTGTAGGTTCTTAAGCAGTTGAAAAATTTAGATTTG
>OX608079.1:4842390-4909890 GCA_951509765.1 Sphenella marginata | reverse complement strand
ATGTGATCTACGAGTTATGAGTATCTTTTGTTGCTTTCAGATTTCGTGTAGCTCCGTGGATATTTGTTAGCGCGCAGCATACTACGAGAAAAAAAAATAAAATTGATAAGTTCGTTATTCGGATGAGAGCGAAAATAGTTTAATGGAAAGCTACCGCTTGTGATAAGGTGGGTTCATATGGAAAATATATACAGGGTGTATAAAAAGTAGGTGTATAAAAATAAAAATGTTTGCTTACACTTAAAAAAAACTATGACACTTCACGGTACAAAAAACAATAAAAAATAAACATTTTTTAAATTTTTAATTTTAGAAAATTTTTAATTTTTCAGAATCGTATAAAGTTCGATTACAATTATGTATTATACCTCTGATTCATCGAAAGATATTCTGAAATTTCGAAAAGGGTGTTTTTCGTTTTTTTTTTGAAATAATATGTTTTAATTTTAGATAACTACAAGTTTTAAAAATCGTGCTAATGAAATTTGGACCAAAATTCTTGTATTATAGCTTTGATATATCCAAAGATATCCCTTAATTTCCAAAAGCGTGGTTTTCGATTTTTCAAAAATATTATTTTGTAATTTGTACACAAAATTTTTTTTTTTTTTTTAATTTTTTTTGTTTCTAGTAGTCGACTTCAATTGGTTAAAAAAAGAAATAAAAAACGTTAGCTTCAAAAAAAAAAATTTGAGTGATCAAAATTGAGTCATTTTGTTTAAACTTGAAAAAAAAAATTAAAAAAAAAATTTGGTCAAAATTTAAAAAAACTTATTTTTGAAAAACCGAAAACCACGATGCTAAAAGTACCAAAGATTTTTTTTAATACAAAAGTTTGTGAAATAATAAAAAAATAGCTTTACGAAAGAGTAAAAAAACTCAAATTTTATAATTAAAAAGAAAAAGAATATAATTTTTTTCTTTGGCAGAACTTCGCTTTATGATAAACGGAGTTCCCGAAATTTCCTATTTGACACGGAATTGCTCATATAAATTTTAGGAGTATGTTAAAAGTAAAAACGAAGTAGTACCACTTCAGTTCTTGCAGTACTTGCAATTACTAAGTGTTCAAGTAAGAGCCACTTCATTTATAAATATATGTTGTTGAGCTATAACTATAAAATCTTCTCTTATAATTAAGGCTTGTGATAAATATAGCAAACTCAAATATTACTTGCTTTAATCATGTGTTTAGTTTCACCAAATGCACGCGGCCACACAAGGTTACGCCACACACCCAAAAAATAAAAAGTAAACACAGAAACAAAAAAAAAAAATCAATGTAGCCATACTTTAAGATGAGCCGCCAGCAATACATTGGTGAAGAAAACATCTAATATTATGCACTTGTTACTTATTGATGGACGTACGAACTTACTTGCATACAATCTGAATTTTAAATTATTATGTCCTTGCCTTCTGTTGCTCTTATCACTACAACATTTATAAATTTTTAGGTGATAACAATAATTTCACTATTTTTATAAAAATATTTGATGTCAACTTATATGGATACCACTGTATACAGCAGGCATAAAATCTTGCTAAACATCCTAAACTTTTTATTGCACATCTGCCAATATATCGTTGAAAACTCCATTGAATTCTAGGCAGCGGTTTTTGAGTGATGCTCGAACAAGCATATCGACATACGGACAAGAATTCGAAAACCCGATTAGTTTTGGCTGCTAAGTCTTAGACAAAGCATATATTATAATATTTTTCCTTTCTCCCAGCACATCCGTATATTGCAAGTACATACATATATACATATCTACATACATACATATATACCCTTTCAAATGCTTAGTAGCTTAGTCCATAATTAATGCCGAAACATGTGTGGTCTCTTGTTTAGTGATATGCATTTGAATAATTAAGTATCGACTGTCAACTAAATGACAAATTAATTAGGCGATATGAATATTTTAGACAACGATGCCTGTCATTATACTCGTACCAAACTTACCTACATATGTACGTACATGCATCTGTACAAATTATTATTTTGAAAATCAAAAATATACCCAGTAGAATACGAATTCACATTCTGAAGAAAAATACTTACGAAAGGATTTTGAAATCTGTAAGAACCAGTTCGGGAACGTAAACTTACATTGAAGATGGCGGATCGCCGAAACCGGTTTGTAAAAAATCAGAAATTGACAAGGGATGACATAAAATCGTTCCAGTATAAATCTAGAAAACAAAATAACTCAGTTCTGGGAACCTTCTATAATTATAGAACAATTTAAGTGATTGTCTTTAGACCTTATCTTCAACTAGAAGGATCATTTCGTAAAAATATCGGCAAAAAACTAACAAGTAGTGACATAGAGTACCAAAAGTTTCGTGTGGTATTACTCAATGTGACAGGTAATTAGATAAAAAGTATAGAGATTAGGTTTGTGGAAAAATAATCGACTTTTAATCGGCTTCTTAGCTATCGATATATTTTTTTTTGATAGATTATGTTAATTAAATAATATCACATTTTCGTACAGTCTATTTCTAGTCAATCTTGGCACTCGTCAAATGACACAGTAACACTGAACATTTGTGAGATCAAAAATATTATTCTTTGTATCGATTTATGCACCAAAACCGTTTATTTTCTGGCTTCACCAAAAATCGATTTATCTTTTAAAAATTAAGAAAAAAACATTGTTTAACGTACAAGCAATTTTTCCGAAAGCAGGCACCACTTCTAATACAAAGTATTTTTTAGTACGTCAATTGAGTACTAACAGATTACTCACACGACTACACCTAATTCTACTGGGTGTTGAACGTCTAGCTTTGACAGCCAAACAAGTCAAATTATAATTATTAGCCAAAAGAAAAGAACAAAACCATGTGGGTGCGCTCATTTGATTAATGTTTGGTTTGTCGCGACTTTTTGACAAATGTTTTGCTGTCGTATTTTTTGGCAAATTTTACATGCGCGTACTGCCGCGGGTGAGTGCCACAGATGGCCAAACTTTTGTTTCTTCTTTCAATGCTTACTCATAAGTCTCGTACGGTTAGTTTGGGTATGTATTGCTGGTTTTTGTAATTGAACATGTTTGTAATTGTATTACTTAATTTTTTTTTGGGATGCACATTTTTGGCAACTATTTCTGAATTTGGATTGAAATCTATAGTTTTTGCTTTATTTTATTTTATACATATTTAGTTTTGTAAGGTTTTTTTCACTATTACTGAATCTCTGTTGTGTTAATTTAAAGTCTTTTAATTAAAAAATGGTCTAAGTATCTGTCAAAAATGCCGATGCCCATTAATCGGTGAGGCCTATTTTAACACTTTAAGTTACCATTTGAAGGTATCGCTGGGGTAACTCGCTATTAGAACTCGTTACATCTCGATTTCTTACGAGTCATGGTGGACATTTCCGTTGTAGCGTGTGGCTTTCGTTGTTGCCTAGAATGCAGTGAAATTGGTAACGAGTAACTAAAGGGTGTTTTTTTTACAGGTTTGTTTTTCGAATAGAGATAAAACTGGCATTTTGTGGTCAAATCTGGCAACTCTAATGTCATTTATGTTCAGTTTGGTTTGCCATTTCATCATGAACAGGTTGACAAAAGAACAACGCTTGCAAATCGTGCAAATTTATTTCGAAAATAATGGTTCAAATTTTTTTTTCAAATGGCAAAATTTTGTTCAGTGATGAGGCTCATTTTTGGTTGAATGGCTGTGTCAACAAGCAAAATTGCCGCATTTGGAGTGAAGAGAATACACATGAGACCCTTGAAACGCCATTACATCCACAAAAACTGACTGTTTGGTGTGCTCTATTGGGCCATACTTCTTCCGCAATAATGCTGGAGAGGCAGCTACCGTTAATGGAGACCGGTATAGAGCCATGATAACCGACTATTTTGTTCCCGAATTGGATTTCATGAATGTGGATGAGTTGTGGTCACAATCGATTTATTGAAGGAAACATTCGATGAGCGCATAATTTCGCGGAATGGACATGTCAATTGGCCACCAAGGTCGTGTGATTTGACACCATTGGATTATTTTCTTTGGGGATATGTGAAGTCGCTCGTCTACACCAACAAACCAGAAACGTTAGGGGAATTGGAAGCCAACATTCGTGGCGTTATTGCCGACATACGGCCCCATATGCTCGAAAAAGTGGTTGAAAATTGGATCTGTAGAATTGGCTTTAGTCGAGCCAGCCGCGGCGGCCACATGCCCGAAATCATATTTAAACATTAATGGCATAAAATTATCCTTCCAATAAAGCCAAATTGATGGACCTTAAAACGATTTTCTTGTGTTTTATTTCAATTCGAAGTTCTATACCCCTAAAAAAAACACCCTATAGATAAGGGCGAGTAACTTTTTCAAGAAATAGAATTTAAAAAAAGTAAAAAATAATATGAAAGTGAAGTATTATTTTTAATTAAACATATTTCACAACAAAAACTTGATTGAATTCATAGTTTTAAAATAATGTGGCAACTCTATTTAAAACTATTTCAAACGCATATTTTTTTTCGCCGCAAATTTCAAACGCGCCGAACACTGCTCATACACCCAGCAAGCTTTATTATATTAGCAATAAATCTTTCACTTGTTTAGTGATCGTCTGTCTATTATTCTCAATAAACTTAAGGCCGCAAAACGCGTACCACAAAGTGCCACTCATTGCATAAATAAATATTGTATTAAAAAATTGATTTGCGAATAATAAATGTTATACATAAATTTACTTGAGCGAAAGTAGATAATTATAAATAAGAATTAAATAACTGCACAACCGTTTAAACATTACATTGCATCATTACAATTGCAAAAACAATTAATTAATATTAGTGTAACTTTGTTATGTCGTTGTGTTACGATGTGAGCGCAATTTGAATGTGATAATGATATTATGCATTCATAAACTAAGTAATTGAGGCAGTAGATCAATATCTAAATAGAATGATTGAGTTTAACGGCACACCTACAAAAGTCGACTTAAATACACTTTTAATTGTTTTTGTATTTGATATGAAGCATGTTGTTTAGAGTAGAAATTAGTTGGAATTAGATATATTTAAACGAGTTCGAAAGGTTTTTATGCGCCTATGGGTGGAGCTCACGATAAGATCTGCGAGTGAGTGTATATAATATATGTAATTCTGAATTGGATGTACAATTTTGCTGTATATGTAAAATAAGCGGGGGTATTAATTTTTGCTTCGTAAAAGGGGAAATTTTTGAAGAAAAGGGAGCGGTGAATTTTACGGCACCAAGGTCATGGTTGAGTGTACTAAACCGATATTTGCACTTCTTTGCATTTATTTTACTGTCTACTTGAATACCGTGTAACCAACTCTTATCTAGGTAGATTAGACGGTTCAAATATTTTTAAGTTTTGATAAATTTTTTCTTTTTTTTAAATTTTTTTTCTTAGCAATTTTAGTTGCTTTAAGTTGTTGTTGTTGTTGTTTAAGTTGTTTGAATAGCGAAAAAAACACATCTCAAAGATCGTAGGAACAGTTGCCGAAAAGGCGGTCTTTTGAAGTATGGCGATTTGCTGTCCATGAAAACACTTTCTTTGGTCCGTCACATCTTCAGGTTTTAGATTTTAGCTCGCTAAATCTGGTAGAGACAATCTTTAAGATTTAAATAATTTGGTACACATTTTAAATGATTTATTTGAAACTCTTAAGCGTTGCCGTTGATATTGATTTATAGAGTTGCCACCTATATGAAATTAAAAAATTAATAAATAAGATAAGTATATAAGTGCATCAAATGAAAGTTATTTTATGTCTTATTTAAAAAAAAATATTTCTATGTCGGGTTACCAGCTAGGGTTGCCACCTAATAAAATAATATTTTTTTTTTACGTTTTTTGAATTTTTTTCGGAAATTACTTGACACATTCGGATAAATTTCTGTGGATAGGAGAAAATGCGGAGACAATCTTTAAGACTTCCGCGACACAGAACGTTGGAATCACTGAAAGAGTCATAAATCTTCTCTAGAAGTTTTCGTTAGAACACTAAAAGAAATATTTCAAATTTTTTACACACTGTCTCTGAAATTAAGCTGACTCGATATTTAAACTTTCTTTTTCGAGTTTTTTAACTGCCAAGTTAGCTAAAAAAAAAGGTTTCTTGTAAATAAGAGTTCATCTTTGGAAAACTCTATTTTTACAGGTTAGGTTTTAGGCCTAAATTGAAACGAGAGTTATTTAAACTAAAAAAAAAAAATTTTGAAACGGTCTAATCTTTACTAATCATCATTTATGTTCCTTTGTAAGTGGTTGAATATCTTTAATTATAAATGCCACACTTCATTATTGTGATTATTTGAAATCAGCAATTTACGGCGTGTGCACTTGCGATAATTTACATACAAAATGCGAGTAGCTATGAACCTACATATGTATGTTAATGCGCCGATAAATGAATTCGGTTTTCTGTTAATACGCAATTTTGTACTTCATAGCCAGACGAAGAGCAAATAAAAGTCTTACGTGTAAATCAAATGATTGATGTGTCTAAGAAAGTCAAGCAAATAAAGGCTTTTGGCAAACCAGCAGTGATGCAAAAGACGTTTAGCACTGAGAAAAAATGTTGCTTTTCAAATGGAAAATACCCTGAAAGTTGGGAAAAATTACCGAAAACGCTATAAGCTGAAAAGAAACAGCGGAAAATTTGTTTTATTTGATTCAGTATGGTAGATAAATCCTTTCCTATTTAACTGTGAAAATAAAAATCGTAAATAAATAACAATAAATAAGGTTAGCTACTTGTATCAATTTATTTTGCACTGCAATTAATATTTATGGTAACTTGTAGACAATAAAACAAATTAACTTTGGTTTGCCGATAAGCATGCTTAGTGAGGAATTTCAATGCGTTTCATGCGCGAAAGTCTGGCCACTGCGTTAGGTTGGCTGTGTGGTAAGCGACTGCATTGTGAACATGGCATTATGACTTCGGTTTCTAAGAAGCAGCATCAACTTTTTGTTTTGAAACTGAGGAGTAGATACTTAGTTGATGATAAACTTAATTTCTATTTAAGCCGTTTAAATTTTAAATAGGAAATAAAATTGCATGGAAACTTTGAAATTGAAACGCTAAACTAAGTTTCAGTTTAATTGTAGTTTACACTTGTACTAACTACTTGTTTTAATTATTACATTAAAAATGTATAAATTGTGAATGATAAAGGAAGATTAAAGGTTACACTTGGTTTAAAAATAAAGTAAGGTTTTTAAAACAATTTTGATATTTATTTAATTTTAGAAGCAGCTTGCATAGGTGTAAACATACCATAAGCAAATATAAATCATATAGTTTTACGCTTTATTTAATAAAATAATTCTAAAAATAGCTGCATGGATTTATCAAACAGTTTGAAACGTATATAATTTATTGCATCAGTTCTGGGTTGTCTTTGAATTGTCAATAAATTGCCACATGCAGAAATGCTAATCAGACAGATGCGTCAATTCAAATAGAGCAAATATGTAAGCACACATACATATATGGACATATATTTATTTTTTTATTTATATAGAACACGCAATATAGTCACAAGCATATACCTACATACTCGTACATTTGCATTTGGCTTTAGTTTGCAAATCTAGTTCATTGTTTGACCTATTTAAGCATAGAAATATATTTTGATTTATTGTGCGTTCTCTTGCTAGAGCCACGAATATATGAATGAAGGGTTGCCACTTATTTAAATTTTTTTTTTAATTAAAGAAAGTGTGCAAAATTGTAGTAGATAGCGCTGTGACCAAGAGTTGCCAATTAATCCTAGCAAACTACTTAAATGGTTTGTTGTTAGTGTTGCCACTCATAATTTTTTATAAGGTTTCCCGCAATCTGAAATCACAAAAAATATACGCAGCACGCTATTTTCGTCATTCAAAAGCATCTATTACCATTATTTTCTCAATTAGGGCTTCACTTTTTTTTAAAGGGTTGCCACTTATTTTAGTTTTGTTAAAAACTTCAACATTAGAATATCAAAGGAAAGGTATTTTATCTACAAGTAAGACTACCACCAAGGGTTGGCACTTAAATCGATTTAACTTGTCCTTCTACATATCACTTATTAGCTCGAAAACGATGTAAATTATTTGGATACACTTTTGCATATAACTGGTACATTTATAATATTTTACAGGGTTGACACCTGTTTGAAATTAAAAAATAATCAAATAAGGTATGCAAATAAATGTATCGAACGAAAGTTATTTTAAACATTATTTAAAAAGAAAATTCTATGGAGGGTTACCAGCTAGGGTTGCCATCTATTATAATAATATTTGTTATTTGTTTAGATTTTTGAATTACTTGGCTCATTTGGAGGAATTTCTGTGTATAGAGGAAAATGCAGATTTCAAGACTGTCTACGTATTAGACACCGAGTTTATATTTTTTGTATCAGTCTTTTCGATGTTCTTTTCGGTTGGTTTCGCCAGTTGAGGGCTTCGCATCTTCTGCTAATTGTAGGGTTGGGATTTAATTTGCTGAAACTAAAGCTCGCATAACTCATCCTCCAATGTTCTCTAATACACATAGTTTGAAATATATGTATATCTGTCAATAGTGACGTAGCTGCCACTGTGCTCATCGGCAGTTCAATGACATCTCTCTCATCAGAACCTGCAAATAAGCAAACTCCTGTTATATATAACTCTGCTTCTCGAATTATAATCATGGCTCGTTCGATTTTGAATACCTACGAGAGCTTCTTCGAATCCCAACGGAACTGCTCATATACATATGTAACTCTACGTCATTTAGCATAGCGTATAAACATTTGTGCATTTCATTCATTTAAATTTAGCACAATCAACATTTCTCAAAGACACTTTCGCCTAACGCGTGTAAGATTTATAATGCGCCTGTCATTTGTTGACATATGTACTTGCGCTGTAAAATAGTGTCTATTAAAATTAAATATGTATAAATATTTGAAAGGGGATTTCCGAGAAAAGTGGAGCGATTACGATATTAAGTAAAAAGCTATATTAAATTTTATATTTTTGAATAAATAAAAAGATGCAATTAGAATACTTGAATGACGCAATTAAAAAAAATTTAAATGAAATAAAGGAAGTGCGCTTAATCGCATGCCATTATATTAATCTGGACTAGTTTAATTCTCCCAGGAATAGCCATCATCGGTTAATCAGCACCATTACTGATTAAATGTGCGATTAATCAAACTAAGATTATTTGCATTCAACTAATTTGATTAGTTAGGAGGATCAGTAATCACAACTTGATTAATCACGAAATTAAATTGATTAATCTTTATAGAAATAATAAACTCATCACCATGCAAATTCCTTAAGCTATGGAAGCACGTCTTCTTTTTCATTCATAAATTCACTTTCTTTTATATTCCTTGTTCAATTCATTATTAGTTTAAGATTATATTTATTAGTTAAATTGTGATGAAATAATCGATTAATCAGCACGATTGACCTCCCGATTAATTACGATTTAACTATTAATGTAATTAGTTGGATTAATAAAAAAAAAAAGTCACAGCCTGATAGACCAGTAAACTTAAATTTAAAATTTTTAAATTTTAATTTTTAATAAATCATTTTTAATTTTTAAATTTCAGTTTTTAACTTTTAATTTTTAATTTTAATTTTCAATTTTAAATTTTTAATTTTGAGTTTTTAATTTTTAACTTTTAATTTTAAATTTTAAATTTTAAATTTTGAGTTTTTAATTTTTAGTTTTACACTTTTAAATTTTAAATTTAATTTTTAATTTCTAATTTTCAATTTTTAATATTTATTTTTTAATTCTTCATCTTAAATTTAAATTTTAAATTTGAGATTAAAAATTAAAAATTAAAAATTTTAGTTTTTACATTTTAAATTTTTAATTTTTAATCTCAAATTTTAAATTTAAATTTAGTTAAATTTTTAATTTTTAGTTTTTAACTTTTCTTTTTAGTTTTAATACAAAAATAATTTTATTATTAAACAAACTCTTTGTATTTAAATGTTATTCAGATTTAAATTAACTCTTTACTGATTTGCAGCAATTATTTGAAATATGAAGTGAGTTGTAAATTACAATTTAGATTAATCGATTAGTTGCACTTCTCTAAAATCAATTGTTATACACAAAAAGTCTTTAAATAATGATTAAGTATAAATTTATAGAATAGAAGTCATGTGTTTACCGATCCCTTTACTCTCTCAATTTAATTTAAAGTCTACATCGGTAACTTGTTCCAACCCTTGAAACCTGTCGACATTCCTGGGATTTAATCCATTAATTGAAGCTTGATTAATAGCCACCGCAACTATTTCTAAGTAGTTTACAGGTGTCAATAATGCAAGTCATCAATTTTCATTAAACTCATATGCATTTGTTGTCGCATGCGAAATCTCTCTACAAATGGCGTTGCTAGTTATGGCTTTTCAAATGTGCTTGAATAATTGTGCTTTGTTGGTGTACCCCACTCCCAGCTAGAATGAGTAAAAGTGGTAACAAATTCTCGTATTTTGACTTTCACGTATTTGCTTAAACGTTTTTTGTTCTTTTTCAAAAGTTGCCTGTCTGTGATACGAACTTCTATAAAAAAGTTAACAGAGAGACGCTGGATATTTTTGTGTTAGAGAATATTTCCTTTTACAGCAACCGAAAATAGTTTTTGTCTCCTTAACCGATTGCTTATCGTTAGTGCGAGGAAAGGAGACAGATACTGCTATCTCGAAAATTTCCGTGTATTCACGGCGTCTACACGAACAGACCTTTTGTGTCAATAGCACTTGAACCTAGACAACTGCGACCAACACCAATGTAATATTCCTTAACCAACAGCACGTTTTCACACATGACCGTCTGGCGGGTTTTTCACAAATTAATCCCTAGCTACAGCTTTTAATTCACTTCACTTCATCGAATTCTCAGATAACGAACTCGCCATGGTATCTAACTTTGTTGCATTCGTTGAAGTGAGTAAATTGGAAATTTCGTGTTGGGCAATTTTGAATTGATAAGATAACTTGGTTAGGAGAAATACACCGGTTAGGCGGTTGCTCAAAATTGGTCGAGTCAGAAATTAGCCAACAATGTTATTAGAGAAATCTCCGTACAAAGACACCAATCATGAGCAATTCAACAGCAATTCAAATATTGAGCTATCCATCTACGAGTGGATGGAACTAGAAATTTTCCATCCACAGAATAAAAGGTTGTCCGCTTGGGTTTTTATTAACAAAAGTACACGTTTATTTTATTTTACTTTATTTTATTTTATTTTATTTTATTTTATTTTATTTTATTTTATTTTATTTTATTTTATTTTATTTTATTTTATTTTATTTTATTTTATTTTATTTTATTTTATTTTATTTTATTTTATTTTATTTTATTTTATTTTATTTTATTTTATTTTATTTTATTTTATTTTATATTATTCTATTTCTTATCACTTTCTTTCATTGTTCCCTGGTGCATCGTTTAACGCCTTCCGTCTTCCGCTAACGAAATGATTGCCATTAAATTTGCATCTTCATATCATTGAAATTGTCATATTCTCGCCTTCACACACATAATTGAGTGTACTTGGCAAAATTTGAGTGACATGCCCCCAGTGCCAGGCATTACTCGACTCGAGCCACTACTATTGCATTGCTCTCCCAGCCCTTGTTGCTTGCATATTTTGCCTAGCGGGCAATCAGTGCCAGCGATACATAACTACATTTTAAGTAATGCCACTAAAAGCAATGTCAATAATAGCAATAATAATGACTTGAATGCAGGCATCGCCAAACACGAAACTGTTTGCTTTAATGTGACATTTCTTAGTTTTTCGCGCGTCGTTTCATTGTTTTTTGTTTTTTGTTTTTTTGTTCTGGGAAGTGTGTACTTGGCTCATATGTAGATACTTGAATTTGTACTTATTTATTCAACTTGGCGTCTTCATGTATTTGTCATCATAGAACCAGTTAGTCTATCTACCGGCCGGCATACTCGTACCCGAACAACAATAAAAGTTCAACTTGCAAGTCATATTTCAAAGGCGGTGATTTCGTTTGTCACCTCCGTCTCTATTTATTAATTTAAATAGCGAGTTCAGCGAACACAGCTGGTCGGCAGACAATTTACTAAGTCAACCTGTCGTATTATTAACAAGGTGAATGGAAAAGTTTGACATCGCACATTTCCCGACAACTATCTACATATTTACTCATATTGTGTACCCATTGTGCTACATATCAGTGATGTGATACGTTGGTAGAGCTTTAAATAATATTTATTGATGTACATACTCGATCACCAATTTAAAAAAAATTTTTTTTCGAGTATGAATTATTCCAATATTTCTTAATTTTGATTCAAAAATTCCGTCTCTCAACTAAATTTGTATTAAATTTTCATTGAAATAGCTCTTAGGTAGTGTACCCGCGCGGCTTTATTGTGCACCACTGCACACACAAATTCATAAATGCATAAAAGTGACACAATTTCCGTTTGCTCGAGTGATGACTGACGCTCTGATGATTTTAACCAACAGCACTTTGTGTCTGTTTCTTTATTTGTTTTATTTTTTTTTATATATTTCAGTTGGAAAATTCACTCAGTATCTACTTCTTTAAATTTTTCACTTAGTAATGCCTTTTATATTTCGCTATAATATGTTTCGGGTTCTCGTTAAAATTCATTCTTGTATTAGTCGGATGATTACGGCAAAGTGAATCACTCTATTGTTGAGCCTTTTAGTCACAACCAAAAACTTCAAGGCAGTTGAGTCAAGAAAATGAAATAAACTAAAGTTCATATATCATACATTTACCTCTCATGAGTAATTAGTTGGGATCTGAAATTGTTGCCAGCGATTGAAAACGGTAGGTCCTGATTTGAGAAAACTTTCTGGAAGTTTTTGAAAAGTGTTCCAGGGATTATCAAAACAGTTGACGCTTTTACAATTGGTGAATGAAATAAGGGTATTAAGATCTTGCGCAATCCCGAAATGATACTAACACAATCCCGTAAACTTTCCAATTATGATATCCAAAAACTTTCAAAATTATCCCTAAAAACATACCGAAAAAGTCCTGAAAATATTTCCAAAAATTTTTATTAATGGTCCTGTGAAAACAACGCAACAAAAATGGGCAAAAGATCACGAAAACAGTACCGAAAAAAACCCGTAATTATCCGGAAAACATTCGTGAAATGATAGAAAAAACTTCCAAAAAAGATACCAAAAACAATATTGCATATATCCCAAAATGATATCCAAGAAGTTCCAAAAATGATGCTGAACACAATACCGAAAAGTTCCGAAGAGATTCCATAATAATTTCCGAAATGGCTCTTGAACAATCCGAAATTATCGCGAAAAATTTCTGAAATGATCACGAAAATAGTATCACATAGGTCCGAAAAAAGCCTCAAAGTAATCCCAAAAGAATCTCGAAAAATTTCCAAAAATGATCCCGAAACATTTTGAAATGGTTCCGAAAAATACGTGAAATGATCCGAAAACAGTACCGAAACAGTTATTAAATTATGCCTATAAAGCCCCGCAGACAATCTCCAGACAAGGCCTTTCACAACTAAAATTAAAACTCCAATCTTCTGCGAATATTCCTCGCCACACAAACCTTTATCTTTGAAGAGAAACGACAAGTAGAACGTTTTTACTTTGAGTCGCGAACGAGCACGACTTAATTTTTTATGCGTTGTTATTCGCGAATGAAATTTTTTTTAATTTTACGTTGGCGAATTTTACCAAAGATGCTAGAGAATCGTACCGATCTACAACAACATTAATAATAAATGTCTGTTTCCACCTTTATATTATATTTCTGCCAAAGATAAATCTTATTTTAAATACTTCACAATAAATCTGTTTGCTTTGTACTTATTTTAATTGATGTATTACTTCATGTATTAGGTAGATATTATTAGATAATATTTTGCATAAAACGGACCAAAGATCATGGCATAAATTATTGTTGCTGTCATTTTATATGAATTTATTACTGCACTACAGAATTTTATTAAGAAAAACCGATCGTTGTTGGTGATTTTTTTTGTCACTCGGTTTTTGCACTTTATATTATATAAAGGAAACAGCCACAAAAAAAGAGCAAAAACAAAACAAACAAATATGGGTTAAATAAGTCCATTATCGTTAAAAGTTTATTTTGGGAACGCATCACGTTTATTTGTATTCGTCTTAAAAACACCGTAAAGCAATCGAAATTTTAAACACTTCGCTGCGTTTAATGGCCCACTAAACCGGCTAACTCGCAGCGGCAAAGTCAGTCAGTCTGAGCACCTGACGACTGGCATATGACGCCATAACTGCTTAAATGTTAATACGACATGGCTGTGTTGAAAAGAGTTGAGCCTGTTTAAGCTACAAAAGCAAAGTCAAATCAAAATGAATGGCTTAACGCTTTGATGTTTGTTGATTTTAAATTAAGGCAAATAACACTGTGTGACACGAAAAAAAACCCTGGGAAGTGATACCATTTTTCTTGTAGGTCTTGAAATTCTAAGAACTACTGCATATACGATTTTTCGCGTACAGCTCCAAATCGTGAGTTACGGGTAAAAAACCGGTTTTTTTTACCTTTTGCCACTTTTGAGCTCATAACTAGTTTGACTGTTAACTGATTCGGATTTTCTCTCCAGATCTTATAAGAAGAGATTTTGACCTTTCCAATGATATATATAATGGCTGGGAAAACATAAGCCAACTGTCAGAATTTCTCCAACCAACAAATATTTTTTAACCTTTTTTCGGGTTTCGTCAACTTTGGTGCTGTCTGTATGCACTAAACTATATATAGACTATACCAACCGTGAACTACATCTAAAGTGGAATTTAATTGTGAGTGTAATGAGTGTTAATTTTTTTATATACGTTGAAAACTGCCTTAGGTATTTAAATTTTCTTGAAAGTAAAGTGAAAAAAGTACTTTTATTTTTTCAAAATTACTCAGAAATATTTACTTGGTCTTTTGTTGTCTCAGTTTACAAACACACTTTGCAGACTAATATGGCTTTAACTTATGTAAGTACCATTCGATTTTAAACCTTTTGCCAGTTTTGGATAGACAATACTTCATCCTTTAAAATGACGTATGCATTAATTAGCATTTCTTTGGACATAAGTGAGCATTTACCCAACAAACAACATTTTTTAATTTTTGTTTTATGTTTTTCTTTACTGCTCCGCAAGTTTGGGTATAACTAACACACATGTTTACATATTGTGAGAAAACTACAACTAATATTAAACATAGAGTAATTGACTGTTTAAATACATTAAAGTGTCGTAGAAAAATGTATGGATCTGAAGCAGTAAAATGTTTTCTTGAACGTTTTTTTCTTATATCGACGTCATCAGTTTCTCGCAGCAATGACCAGCAATATTCTGAAACCAAGTTTATTTTATTTTTTCCTTCAAATCGTGTTCCCATCAGAGCAATTTCTTGATGGAAGTGTTCACCCTGTTCATCACTGAACTGACCTAGATTTTCTGGGAAAAAGTTCAAATGCGAATGCAGAAAATGAACCTTTATGGACATGTTGCAACCCATTTCAGCATACGCATCCAAAAATTCTTTAACTATTTCTTCATAGTTTTCGCTTCTATGATTTCCCAAAAAATTGCTGCATAATTCTTTAAAACTCTTCCAAGCACGTTTTTCGACTGAGCTTAGCTTGTTCATAAACTCTAGATCCTTCATAACTTTTGAAATTTGTGGTCCAATGAAGACGCCTTTAATGAATAAAAAGGGATAAATGCTTTTAAAAAGGCAAGATGTTGGGACGCAAAAATTATTACCTGCTTTTATTTTAGCCTCACTCAATCTCGGGAATACTGGCAAAAGGTTTAAAATCGAATGGTACTTACATAAGTTAAAGCCATATTAGTCTGCAAAGTGTGTTTGTAAACTGAGACAACAAAAGGCCAAGTAAATATTTCTGAGTAATTTTGAAAAAATAAAAGTACTTTTTTCACTTTACTTTCAAGAAAATTTAAATACCTAAGGCAGTTTTCAACGTATATAAAAAAATTAACACTCATTACACTCACAATTAAATTCCACTTTAGATGTAGTTCACGGTTGGTATAGTCTTTATATAATTTAGTGCATACAGACAGCACCAAAGTTGACGAAACCCGAAAAAAGGTTAAAAAATATTTGTTGGTTGGAGAAATTCTGACAGTTGGCTTATGTTTTCCCAGTCATTATATATATCATTGGAAAGGTCAAAATCTCTTCTTATAAGATCTGGAGAGAAAATCCGAATCAGTTAACAGTCAAACTAGTTATGAGCTCAAAAGTGTCAAAAGGTAAAAAAACCGGTTTTTTACCCGTAACTCACGATTTGGAGCTGTACGCGAAAAATCGTATATGCAGTAGTTCTTAGAATTTCAAGATCTACAAGAAAAATGGTATCACTTCCCAGGGTTTTTAATTTTTTTCTTTTTTGTAACACTGTGTAATCAAAGTAATTATGTTTCTACTAATACGTATTTTTTTGGAACAACAAAGGAAGCTAAGTGCTTTAAGTAAATGATTATTCGTTAACGATCTCAAAGCTTAAGACCAATAGATTAATTTCTTGGCTTTCTTAACACTGTTTGAAGCAAGAGGATTGATCTAAACCTCAGCTCAGGTTCTGGGGGGAACTTTTGTGTGCCCATTGTGGATCGAGTGTTCTGTAAAATATCATATCCATATGTTGACCCTGACTCGGCGGTCTGGTATATAGATGGGTTGAAACTGTAGGATGGTAACAGAGAGCTGCATACCGAGCTTGAAAAAATCGACACTCGCATAGTTTTAGGCGGAAATCCATGCAAAAAAAGTTTTTGTTGGAGAAGGTCATCGAAGAGGTGTATCCTCTAAGCGGACCTATATACGCTCCCATTATGTAATACAACCAGGTCGTGTCTTGCCGTCTTACAAGGCAACTTCGAAGCTTATTTATGAGTGTATTAAATTACAGTGGTAGGTAGTCTGGGAGCTCAAACGAATGTTTTGCTAGTTAGGGTACCAAGACGTGAGTGGAGATTAGTTTAGCTTGAGAAGCAAACTAGGCCTCTTGCTATCTAAACTTGTCCACATTGACATTGAAGTTAAGCAAGTTGTCTTAAAAGTTTGCTTCTCAATTTCTCCCTAGTAGATCTTCTAAGGGTGGTAGTATATCTTTTTCAGAATTCTTTTCAAGTCAGCTCAAGATCGCTGTGGTCGGAACCGCGCCTTAGGACTCTTTAAAATTTTGCTTTAGCTAAGCCCATAAAACAAGCCTTTAGTGGAAACGCTATAATTTTTTTTGACTTAAATAAATAAACTAGCGCACCTTCGTCATTGTAGTGAAAAATGTGTAACAGCAAAAAAAAAAAAATTTAAAAACCGACAACACAACACAAATTAACAACACAACAAAAAAATACTGCGAAAACAATTTTCGTTCAAAAACATCAACGCCAAACACACGACATTGGCACTGCTGAGCTTGTAGATTTCGCTGGATTATTGATTTCGCTGCTTCCTCCTTGATGGTTGATGGCAACGCTGCCGACATTGCCACTACGCTGCAAGGGCTTATAGCATGGATTACGAGTATTTCAGTTTTATTTTTGGCATACATAGTACATCGTCATGTTGTTTATTTTCTTGACTTTTTCCCACTACAAATTGCGTAACAAACGAGCGACCCCATTCATACAATGTTTTTTCGATTTTCAATAAATTTTATGTCATGCTATTTTGAGTTGGTACTCAATGCAAATATGAATGAGCAGAGTAAAACGTCAACTAAAATAAGTTAAAGAGCTTAATGAGCTAAAAATTTACCAAAAAAAGTGTTGTTTTTCTTTTACAAAACTTTTGAAGGTAAACAAGAATTTTTATATTTTTTCTTTGCTTTCTGTTTGAACGCGCATCACTCAAAAAGTGATGCATGGAATCGAATAAAATTTTCTCAGAAATATTGCTAGTTTTACAACTTGCAGTTTTGCTTGCTTTTTAAGGCAGGAAACTATTTCGCGCGTTAGTTCAATAGAATCCAAGCACAAGCTTTTTTTCGATTTTTGCCTTTTGTCACTAACATGTTTGTATACACATCGCTAAAGAATAAGTCCATTAAATTGAATGTTATTTTTGAAAATAGATTGCAGTAAATAGGCAAGAAAACATAGCATATATTGTGTTGTTGTTGTTGTTATATTTGTTTATTGTTTACTATAAATGACACATAATCCACTTGGCTTATCTTAAAACATCTTAGAGTTAATGACGTCTATAAACGTTCTTAGACAGCTAACTATACATTGCCAATTGTTGACAACTATGCTAATATCTATGTTATTACAGTTTTCTATTTAATTTTCTTATACTTTGTACTTCGATTGAAACTAAACACACATCATGCTCCAGCCAAAAAAGAACTTTGAACCCAATACGCTTTGTGAATACTGTCGCGCGATATTAAACTAGATATATAATGTGTTAAGCACAACAATTAGCTGAGTAAAATTTAATGACCATTTAATTGTGAATTCTGCGAAAATATTTATATCATACAGTGGAGCAAACATGATGAAATTCATAGCAAAAACTTAAAAAAAAGCCACACACTTGAACTCGAACATAACAGATTTTTACAGAGTTACATTTTAGATACACAAAACCACCTTATTTTTAAAACTTGCACTTTCGAAAAAATTGTGGGCGAGGAAAAGTATCGAAATATATAAAAAAAAAAATCGATGAAAAGGTATTTCAATTTTTAAATATGCTATACACATATATTAAATATACCTTTCACAAAAAATTTTTCGGAACACGTTCCTAAAATTTTTCGTTTCTTTAGAAGTAAAACTTTTATAACAAGCCCATAACAGCCCACAGTGCATAACAAAACATTTGTTCTTCTAACTGCTTTTATACCTATGCTATTAAACTGATGTCACATTTTGTACCTACACAGTTACATATGTAGGTATATATCGGTAGTACATTTATTCAAAAGCCAGACTTTAACAACCGGTTAGCGTTTTGTAAACAAACTTCACGGCGAAACTATGTTTTAAAGGGAACAAAACAGACGTACGAATGGAATTTCTTCGCTCAATTAAATTTTCAAACATTCCGTGTTTTTTTTATTGTTTTTATTATTCATTGGCTATTTTGTTTTCAATGCAAAAGCAATTTTTATCTGGGATTTTTTCTTAACCTTTGTCTGTACTTTTTACTAATTTGCAATAATAAGAAAGGGGGGTAATTCTACACTCTTTAATGCACAAAAACAAATTGCTTCATCTTTTTTTGTTTGTTAATATTTTAATTTGTTTTTTTTTTTATACATTTTTCATGCTATCTCATGCATTATCTATAATCTGGTTAAAAATTTCCATAGAGCCGGCTAGACGAGCGATTTTTGCACGATAACGCGTTAAGAGAAGTTCAAGTTAGATAAAGCTTTATAAATCAATTTAGTGTGCAGTAGTTTAGGACAAATATCGTTTATGGTATCGATTTATTTTATCGATTACTTCGATCATTTTTCATTACTATCGTTAGCAAAAATTTCTAGAGCTTCTGCAACTAATTTCTAAATTGTGATAGCTTTGGGAGTGTCCATGAAAACTATCGGTAGGTATCGATAATAACGAATATCGATAATTTTCCAACATAACCTACATGCCACAATGACAATTCTTACTCAAAGCTTTGACTAGGTATGTTGCGAATTCAAACAAACAAACCAAACCGCAAACACAAAAAAAAATTTTAAAATTCAAAATTTGAAAAAAGTTCCAGGAAGTTTTCGTGAATTTTGCCTACATTTTTAACACAAAATTTATAGTTCTTGTATTATAAATTAACACATATTTCTATATAGTCTTTGTTAAAATAATTTTATTAAAAACAAACCTTGTGAAAAACGAAGAACACAATTGTGCCCATACTTATGTTCGGCACTGTATGCGTTTCATGAATTAATTCTTTTTAATGTGTAGATATTTTTGAGCTGGGTATGAGCTGTAGAGTAGTAAAACAAATCTATGCGTAACAAAACATGAGATTTGGCTTGGTATGCTTATAAAGAAATTCTTGGTTGACTGCTTGCTGATATGTGACGCTGTGCTCATGTATGTACATACATATGTACGTGTTTGTGCCTATACAACTGCTTTGCTAGCTTGCATATTGATTCGGTAAGCGTGCGTAAACACGATGAATGCTCGCAAATGACAAACAGTCTAGCGTTTATGTTAACACTTGTTTGCACATCAAACTTCACGAATACTTGGTACTCACAAAACTTTGTTTAGCATTTTTTTGTTTTAACCATATTTTATTTTACAGAACATTTCATTAAATTTTTTATTTATTTTTTCATATATTTTAATGCCTTTCTTGGGAACTCATTTATTTAATTAGTAAGCCACTTAATTTTATTTCGATATTTACGACTTTTACTGCTAACACTTTGTCTAACTGCGAAGCTATTACATATCTAGTCACGTTGTAAATATCGAACCCGTAAATTTTCTTATTTCAAGCTAAATGCTATTGTAATATACAAAAATGTGTTGTTTACACTACGGACAGCAACTCGTTAAGTATCTCATTTTCTTTTATATAAGAAATGTTGCATGTGAATTAGTTTTATCAGCGATGCTGGACATGTGCATTTCTGTTCGGTAACCAAAATCCATTCTAAACAATGTGTGTGGGTAGGTAATTGGTTAGAGCAACTCAGCCTAAGCACGATTTATAGTTTATATCTGTAGGGGGCGTGTACTCTACTGACAGTTCAGACAATTGCGCCGATGCGAAGACACGCGAGTTTTCTTACGAAAAGCATGGGGCGAAACGTGTCGAGTGCAACGTTCGTAGAAATTGAAAATAGAACTCGCATGCATCTAAGCAACTTTCTCTGATGTGTCATGTTAAATGCTATTTACTTTTTTTTAATACGAAATTGACAGCGTTCAAAATGTTTGCCTAATTAAGTGTATTTTTTGCTAATTAATTCTAACCTAACAATGAAGCTTTAAATGCCGGAAATGTCTTTTGCGACTTTTTGATTGAATGTCTCATACTTGCTATTGTTTATCATATAGGTATTTGATTTGTTTTTAATTTTTTTATTTAATAATTACGATTTTCTTGTCACAATATTTTTGTTTGTAGTCAAATCATCACAATATCTCTTGTAGGAAATTTTGCTGAAATTGTTTTCGGACTCTTAAATTATTTGCCTGCAATTTAATTACGAAAACAGCCAAAGCGAATTCGGTTCGATGAAGTCTTAATTAATATGTTTACGATAGGCAATTTGTTATTCATTTCAAGTTGGAATGACGCAGAAGCTCTTACACACCAAAAGCTAATTTTTGTAAGAAAAACAAAGGGAATTTATACTTAATCCTGCCTAAAGATATGTAATGATTACTGGTTTGATAATTTTTTCGAAAATATTATTGAAAACAAAAAAAAATATTTTGTATTAATTTCGATTATTTTTGATTACTTCTTGGTATTGTTGCTTAAGCGTATGCGCCAAAATATGTAATCGAAAGACCAATTAAAAAAAATATTTCTACCTTTTTTTTATTTTTTACTTTTTTTTAATTTTAAATATTTTTTGTTTTCAAAACATTAAAAACAATTTTTTTTTGTTTTTTATTATTTTTAATTGTTTGATTTCCTTCGATTATTTTTGAACACTTTTTGGTATTGTTGTAGACAAAAGTAATGAAAAAAAATTAAAAAAGTAAAAATGATTTTTTTATTTTTGATTGCTTTTGATTACTTTTGAGTTTTTTTCGTTCTCAAAACAAAAAAATTGTGTATTGTTTTTGATTTTATTTCATATGGTAAATTTTTCCAAGAAATGATATAATTTTTTATTCCCTTCGATTATTTTGCGACTTGATAATCAAGAATAATGCAAGGCAAAAAAGCCCAAAGTATTTTTTTTTAATTGTTTTGGATTACTTTTGATTATTTTTTGTTTCCTAAAAATAAAAAAAAATTTTTTGGTTTATTATTTTTAATTTTTTTCGAATGGTAATCAATCAGTAATTTTTTTTGTATCAATTTCGGTTATTTTTGATTACTATTTAGTGTTGTTGCAGATAAATATAAATGCATGGAAATGCAAACGATCAAAAATAATAAAAAAAAAAAAATACAAAAAATATAAAGATTTTTTTTATTGTTTTGGTTTACTTTTTAATATTTTTTATTTTCAAAACATCAAAAAAAAATTTTTTGATTATGGTTTTTAATATTTGTTTTCTAAAAATAATAATTTTTTTTTTATTAATTTCAATTATTTTTGAATTTTTCACTTCCTTCTATTATTTTGCATTACTTTTTGATATTATTGCCAGCAAACATTAGCGCAAGCGGGAAAATAATCAAAAATAATGAAATAAAAATAAAAGTTTTTAAATCAAAGGTATTTTCTTTATTGTTTTTGATTACTTTTGATTATTGTTTTTTTTTTTTCAAAACATCAAAAAAAATGATTTGGATTTTTGTTTATTGTTTTCAGTTTATTCTTTTCATGTTAATGAGTTAGTTATTTTTCACCGAGAAGCTTAGCTAAGATTGCTATCCAATCCTTGAAAAAGACGGTCAGAGAACGTATTTCACAAATATATGAATGTATGCACCTAGGTTTATCAATATAGTTCTTAAATTTGTGAAATTTTATGTAATTCGCATATGTTTGTAAAAATACAAAAAAAGTCCATCGCTGAAAATATTTACGTCTGATTGATTGGCAGCTTATTACAAACTAATTAGTCTTCTATGTGACAGTTTAAAAGGGATTAATATTTTTATAAAGAAAGCAAAATAATTAAGACACACATACATGGTGAAGCAAAAACGCCCATTCTTTTTGGTTGATACTGATTCAATGCAGTTCAGGAACTCCAGACTATCATACGGACGCTATGACTCAAAACCTTTGTAAGTTAACTTAAGCAGTTATTACGTGAGGCCACTATTATATTTTATGATCTTAAATTCTTAAAAAGAACTTCAACAAATTTATACCTACCTCGTTTTTTTTAAACATAAAAAACTCTTGATCAACTTATCAGTCGTCCCTAGTATTCTTGGAAAACAAGTAAAACACGTAGTTTAAAAACTAATAAAATTCAAGTCAATAAACTCAAATAAGTAGTATGCGATAATTTTTAGTTATTTAAAAATTTGTTAAGATTTACATAATGATTTGCGTAATATCAACATAATTCAACATTTGTGTTATATATAAAAAGACCAAAGCTACGCTTATGTAGTTGATATTTGTTATGTGATACAGCCGATATTTTATTTCCGGAACTAGTTTAGTTTTTCTCGCATAATCTTTAAGAATACGCTTCAACAGCGGGAGCTTCAAAAGTTTTCAGTACAAAATGAATTTAAATTGAAAAAGGAAAAAACAGAGAGTTGTGTGTTACTCAATCACGTGAGAACGGCCAGACGAATTTTGATGAAATTTGATATGCAGACAGCTAAAGATCTGTAAGGAAATATAGGTTATGTTATAATTTTATTCTTAGCCTTTCATTTAGAGCAGTGAATACTTTATTTTATTTGCGCATAATTCAGTTATTTTGTGTTTAAATATTTGAATTCGAATACAAACGTAAAAACTTTTTTTTTTTTTTTCAAAATTCAAAAAAACATATTTTTGAGGGAAAAAAACACCCTTCTGACATAGGTGCGTACATATGTATGGATGTACATATATTACATGTAGAATACAAGAAATATTAGTCCAAAATTGAATGGCGATTTTTTATATTTTACGATTTTGAAAAACTAAACTGAATATTAAAAAAATTTTATTAAATTTTTTTTTTTTAATTTGAACTTTAAAAGTGGCGAAGTGTTTGATCGTTCGCTTCATTTTAAAAAAAAAAAAAATGGCTAAAAAAAATTTTATTTACGTTTTTTTGTATGTCGACTTAAATACTTGATGCTCTTGGAATAGTTGTGAGCAAGAATTACCGCTTTTTATTCCTATAGATGTAGAAACATGCTGTTACATATTACATTACACATGATTACATTACTTACTTACCTAATTTTGTTCACCCTTGTACACAATCAAATAACGTACAATTAGACATATCTCTAATTAATAGGCTAATATTCATGTCAATGAATGTAAACAAAGCGACAATACATCAAGTCTAACACACAATCAGCAATATTTGTATACAATATATTCTAACATGTAATCAAAATAACGATACTAAAATATTAACAACCCAGCGAGAAATGCAAAACGTAACTTTGATTTGTAAATAGAAATTGTTATCAAACTGTTATTCCTCTATAAACTCACAAAGTTGACCAACGGGCTTTATGAACTTGTCGTGGTGAGTTTATTAGATCACTGGGTGCTACATAGGCTATATATCGTTTAGGAAAAGTAGGCGCTGACATGCCCACTATGGGTAATTTTGGGAAAAACTGTCTCAAAATTCTAATTTCGCAGCAACTTTTGAGTAGAAACCCTATAAAAAAATTTTAAACCCTTGGATTGTGAAATATTTGCAAAGTCTGACGGTGGTGGAAATTTTAAAACTAAATTTTGAAAATCGGTTTTAAAAACTTAACAGCATAAGTAAAGTACGGAAAGACACCCGTGTCAAATCGTCACATGGTTGGAACCGAATCCTTTCGATATGTGAATTTTTTCCAAAACATATTGTTTACATATACTTAATTTATAGACAAGTTCATTTAGTTCAGCATAAAATTATTTAAATTTCGTTAGGGAAAAGTAAAAAATCATGCTTTAATTAAAAAAAAAAAATTATTAAAAAAATACTTTAAACTAAAAAAAAACAAAAATTTAATTGAAAGAAAAAATTTATTTAAAAAAATATTTTGAATTAAAAAAAAACATTTTTTAATTTTCTAATTACAAAATTTTACTAAAAAATAATTTAAATCCAAAAAAAAAATTAATTATAAAAAAAAATACTTTTAAATTAAAAAAAAAAAAAAATTTTATCTTTTCTAATTATATATTTAAATTTTTCTTTCGTCCTAAGGGAATGTTTTGTATCTTTTCTAATTAAAAAATTTAAATTTTTCTTTCGTCCTACGGGAATTTTTTTTATCTTTTCTAATTAAAAAATTAAAATTTTTCTTTCGTCCTACAGGAATTTAAAAAAAAATATGCTTTTATTTACAAAAATTTTTTTAATTTAACAACAACTTTTTCTGCAGTGAAAAATTATTGTTGTTTTTGGGTTTCTTAATAATTTTTATTAATTATTAAAAGTTTTTTGTTGAATTGAACAGGAAAAATTTAGAGACAACCGCCATAGCTTTTCTTATAGATCCATTTCGGAAGTTGCTAGCTTCACTCATCAGAGAAATGTTGGCACGCATTGCTAACTATTAAGCTAACAATACGCTGGGTTTTTTTGCCTTCTAAACGCCCTGTTAATAGGTCTATAGCTCGTACCGAACCAGGATACTTCAATTGTAAAGACCAAAAACACAAGCTTGTTGTTTGTGTAAAATCTCAACTTTTTTTCTTGTTTTAAACTAAATTTTTTGAATTTTATTTTTAAATACCATGCAATTTTTTTTAATGCCTGATTTGACATGGAACGACCCGAAGAAATTTTTTTTATATCGATTTCTACTTAAATATTCTTATCAGCTTTTGTTTTCTCTGTTTAAAAAAAAACTTAACATTAACACTTCCTTTCCAAATAGCAAGCAAATTGTTTCAGCAGAAATCCAGACTGCTTCTCGAAATCCAAATGAAACTGTACAAACTCAACTTGTACAAAAATTATAAATAAATATTTAGCAACACTACAGTTGATCTTAGAAGCTCGGCCTACAACTCTTCAGCGTGAAATTCGCTTTCAATTATTATTATTTTAATTAACTAAATATCAGACTATTGTAGATTTTATTAATTCAATATTAAGATACGAGCAAGGCAAATTGATTGTTATGGTAATGGCAGAGCGAATTCGGCAATATTCGCCTCTATTCGCTTCAAGTTTTTGTAATGTAGAACGTCATAGTGATAAAAAAATTGAAATGACAACCATCGATTGTTTTTTTATATTTCATAAAAATTTAATTGAACTAATGGTGTCTGGAACAATAAATACGTGTTTGGACAACTCATGCGTGCATAAAATTTAGTTAAAACCATCGCCATCGTATCCTTTTGGTAAGTTGCGATGGTTTTTTGAAAATAAATACCAAATACAAAATTCAAAGTCAACCGTCAAATCTTTCTTTTTATGACATTCTACATTACACGGCGGGTTAAAAACGTGAAGAAGAGGAAGTCAGCTGTTCACTTAACATTACCATAAGAATGAATTTGCCTTGGATACGAGTAATCAATAAAAAAGTAACCCAAAGTAGAACTTCTGATAAATTTCATCAGCGATAAATAAATTTAAAAAAGTAAGCATAGACAAATATTCTTTGGCGTTTAAAAATTAAAATAACTCGAATTCTTTGTGTAGTAAAGCCTCAAAATAAAATTTAAAAAATTTATAATATTTATAACAAAACGACTCTTTGTTGTCTGACTGGTTATCAAGATATCTAGTTAAAAAATTTAAATTTCTGCAAAAAAAAATTAAGTAAAACTGGTTATAAACTGGTAAGCAGGTAGGTGGTGTGATAATGCGAAGAGTACTTCAGACTACCACGTTGATAAGCAACTTTTGAAGACACGTTTATTTTAAATTTGAAAAACAATTATTAGCATGGGCTAAAAATAATTTAATAAGGCTGTGTTTAAATAATGCCAGTAATAGGAATAAAGATTTATGAACGTGTTGTATTAGAATTTAGGTAAATAGAATTTCGGATATACCTAATTCTAGCAGAATTGAGGATGGTTGGGGATAATTTTGGTACTTCGGGACCTTATCGACATTTTCAGGAAAATTTCCAGGAACATTTCCAAACTCTTGGAGAATAATTTCGGAATTTTTTTCAGGAATAATTTCTGAAATTTTTCGGGACTCGTTCGGTATCATTGCGGTACAATTCGAGACGCTTTTCTTGATGTTTTTAGGAACACTGTTTTACGATAAATTCGTAATTGTTTACAGGACAGTTTGGGAATAATTTCTGGATTTTTTCGGAAAAATTTCGTTACTCGTTTGGCGTAATTTCGGTATCAATTCGGGACTCTTTCCCTGAATTTTTCAGGAACATTTAAAAATCTTTCAGGATAATATCAGAACTGTTTTCAAGACTTTTTAGGGAATAATTTCTGAACTTTTTCAGAATCATTTCGGGACTGATTCGGTATAATTTCGTTACTCGTTTGGCGTAATTTCGGTATCAATTCGGGACTCTTTCCCTGAATTTTTCAGGAACATTTAAAAATCTTTCAGGATAATATCAGAACTGTTTTCAAGACTTTTTAGGGAATAATTTCTGAACTTTTTCAGAATCATTTCGGGACTGATTCGGTATCATCTCTTGATCAATTCAAGACTCTTTCCTTGATTTTTTCAGTACAGTTTGGGAATAATTTCGTGACTCGTTCGGTATCATTTCGGCATCACTTAGAGGTTATCTTGAATTTTTCAATAAGATTTAGGAACTTCTTTGTGATAGTTGCGAAATTGACTTCGGGCCCTTTTCCGGTATAATTTCGGGATTTTTTCGATATAATTTGAGAGTTATTTGAGGATTATTTCAAGTTCGTCTTTCTAGGACGTTTCGTGATTGGTTTCAGATGCATTTCAAACATTTTTGAACTGTTTTTTGCTTTTCGGGATAATTTTTTGGTAATTTTCGGGACCAATTCGGGACAATTTTTTGCATCCTTTTGGAACTGTTTTGAAATGATCCCGAAAAGTTTTAAAAACCCTTCCGAAATTATCCCGAAATGATCCTGAAATTATCTTGATCCTCCAGATCTTTTCCATTAGGAAAACTTAATGAACTTAAACCTTGTATTGGTGTTGTTTATTAAACTTTTTTTGGCTTCAAATACGTATTTCACTTCGAATGTTACATACATTTTCCTATAGGGCAGTTATAGTAATCAGACAATACTGTCTGATGTGTGGGCGTTAGAGCTTGCTGATAAGCGCACAATGATTTCATATTCAATATTTTGGTTAAGTTGTTCCCTTGCTTGCTTTTTAGATGATGAAATCAGTCACACGCTTAAAGCATGCTCTCTGTATGTACTACGTACTTGGCCAGACGATATTATGACGACTCGTCGTAGACACTGGCCCTTTGTGGCACAATGTCAATATTTACTTTCAATTATTTTCTAAGCGCGAACGCATTGACAAAACAAATTGGCATTGTGATAAGCGTTGTTAGCTAAACTTCCAAAAAAAAATATAAATAAATGATAGAATGTAGCAAACAAAGTACTATTATTCAAAAGCTGCACCAAGTGAAATGTATTCCGCATATTTCTAAATAATATTTTTCTTTTCTTTCTCATTGTTTGCAGGCATTGCCACGAGCAGACGACGTCGACTGAGGGCGATCATTTTCATTGTTGTTTGTGGTAAATTGAAAAACATCCGCAATTGCAGAGCGACGAAAGGAAATTAAAAATTTATTTACAAAACAAAGCAGTTTGATTGCAATAAAAATTGATTTCCAATGTCTGTGGCAATATGACGGTGTCTGGGTTTTTATGAATGGAACGACGGAAAAGTACAAGAATTTGCTTCTACAAAAATAAACAAAACAAAGGCAAGAAAAAAGTGTGTTGCTGTTTTTTTTTTTGTTGCACATTTTATATTTACGAGATAGAAAGCAGACGATGATATCATTGGTGTGAAAAGAAAATATAAAAAATTCAAATAAACCACATGCAAAGCAATTAAAAAAAGCGAACAAAACTATGCAAAAAGTGATTAAAAAACAGAAACAAAAATTTATTTGAAAAAGCAAACACCATGAAACTTATGCTAATGGAAACTAGACGTTAAAGAAAAAAAAAAACAAAAAGGAGATAAAAAAAAAATTGTATAAATAACCAATCTCATCCATTTCAACGCAAAAAAAAAAAAGAAAATAAACAAAAATATTAAAAACCTACATCAAACACAAAATTTTAAATATTAAACGATACTAACGATTTTTTATGAAAGTGAAATAAGTTTGGAAGTTGCATCTAAATTCATATTCACAAATTTTAGCCAAAGGAAAATGATTTTGGAACACAAAGCTTAATTCAGAGAATTTCAGAAAAAAGCTCCAAAAAGCTTTGGGATAAAAATATTTAAATATTATAAAAAAATATTAGTGACTGTTGTATGATATTGAAACAGAAAGCTTTAATAATAAAAAAAAAAAAAAAAAAAAAACTATAGAGAAAGCAAAATTTAACAACTTAAGGAAAAAGTTCGTAAAAGCTTCGGGACTAAAATTTTTAAAATGCAAAAGAAAATTAAATATCTTGTGATCTTGGAACAGAAACCTTAAAAGCACTATGGTTTAAAATAAAGAAAATTATAGAGAAAGACAAAAAAGAGCTCAAAAAAGGTTTGTGTTGAAATTATAAAAAAATTACTGAAAGTTTTATGATTCTGGAATAAAATAAAAAGTTTAAAAGCGCTATGGTTGAAAAAGGGAAAAATTATAGTGATAGAAAAATTTGCCAATTTAAGGAAAAAGCTCAAAAAAGCGTCGGGACTGAAATGTTTTGAAATAAAAAAAGAGATGTAGACATTGTATGATCTTGGAACAGAAAGCTTGAAACACTGTGCTCTAAAAAATTTATACAAGAAAAAACTCAACAATTTCAGAACAAGCTAAAAAAGCTTTTGGACCAAAACGTTTGAAAATGCAAACAATTTTAATTACACAAGCCAAGTTTCATAAGCTGTCAAATGCTACAAACTCCTGAAAGAGCTTCCAAAGCTTCAGTGCAAAAAAAAAAAAGTGTGAAACGTTTTAAAACAAAAAACAATGGAACAAGCTTGAAAGCTTTAGAAATTAAACGTCGGCCGCAAAATACAAAAAAGTACAAAAAAGTTAATTGAATTAAAAAAAGTATATATATTTTAATAAATAAAATATATTAAAAGCTTTTAAAGCTTCGACGGCCAAAAATATTGAGTAACATTTTTAATAAAAGTACAAATCATATAACAACAATTTTATTAAAATAGTGTAAAAGTTATAAAAAAAAAAACAGTTTTGAAAGCTTTGAAAACTACAGAAATTATAAAGCTTTAAGCTCAATTTCTGTGACAGTTTTTAAGCGAACGCTAAAAATTACAGCCTGAGTATCTGGAAATAAAAATATTTAAATTAAGCGACGCGAAAGCAGATTTTAACGAAAAGCTGCTAATTATAATAATAAAAAGCTGCTTTGAAAGCTCCGCAACAGATAAGCTTCTTAACTTGGGAAGTAAAGATGGTATAAAAAATTAAAATAGGAAGATATTATTAAAAAACTGCTATTAAAATGCAATTTAATTGGCATTGCGGTAACAAATGAAGGAAATCCGATTCAACTTGCTTATGAAAAGTATTTTAAAATTGACATTTTTAGAATTATGGCAATTGCAAGCTTCAAATGTATCAAATTAATGCAGGCGTGGCAATAATCTGCTCAAATGAGGAAGAATTCAAGGCAAATTCACTTAAAAAGAAGTCCTCTCCGATAATGCAGTCAATTTAATTTAGCAATAAATATAAACCAGACAACAAACAACCACCAAACAATAAAAGAGTAATAACAGCGCGCCAGAATATTAAAGAAAGAAAACAATAAAAAAGCGTAAGACACACCCAAACTAACACGAGAACGAGGCATGCTCAAAGAAATATGTAAATTGCAAACGCGCGCGACACCTCAAAATTCCACATTGAAGATAGCGCGCGTCCCATCTACACAACTGGACAAAACTGGCCAATTAATTAATGCATAAATACAACACCAACAACACAAAAGAAAAAGGAAAAAAAAAAAAAAACCAATGCCGCCAGTAGACAATTAAAGCCACAGAACAGACAAATAGGCACGAAGTGGCTGTAATAATAACAACAACAACAAGCGCATAGTTTTTATATCTCATAAATTGAATTGTGAGATAATGTTCAGCGTCTCTTACCGCAAACAAAACACAAATTGGCTAGCAAACTTACAAGCATTCAAACATATAAAAGAGCACCCTCCCGCAGCGCGCAGACTAGCTATCAACGGAGAATAAAAAAATAATAATAATAAAATCTGTATAGAAGAAGAACTCATCCCACTTATCGTGGGAATATTTGAAGAAAAATTGAACTTCGCAATTATACCGCATGCAGTGAAGCATACCGAAGCGCGTTAGTCGAAAGCAGCGAACAAAAATTGAGTTATAATTCAATGTGCTCTATATGCTCAGCGCGCTCTACGTAGATAAGAAGCTATTACAATGGAGTTGTCTATAGCAGTGTGAAGAGCGTTGTACAAGCGAGCGTGTGCGCGTAAATCAGTGCGCTGCATATTGGACACAGACCCCACAGCCACCCACTTGGGAGCGCGCAGCTGTTGATTTTTAGCAAACATTTGCGCTCGCTATAACGAAACTCGCTCACACGACGCGCTCAACACGATCGATACGAATATTTGGATATATTACATGGGTAGCGCGCTATGAACGGGCTACAGTTTTGCTTGATACGTTTGAGAGTGAAGATCGTTGAAGTTAATTTGAAATTCGTAAAAGGAAATTGGGAAAACGCACGATCAGAGACGCGATATATAAAAGTTAAACAAACGCGGAGCAAAATATAAAAAAATTTAAAGAAAAAGAATTTTTTTTAAATAAATAGCAAAAGCTGAATAAATGTTAAGTGTGCAAACTTTAACAGTGTTTGGTGGAAAATAAAAAGTAAAAAAATATTCAAGAAAAACATAACAATTTTTAAGTGGCTGCCAAAGAGAGCGCAAGTTAAAAAGTTAGTAAATGAGTAATAAAGTTGAAAAATTTGAAACAAAAGTTAATTAGCAATTAGCGTGATTGTGAAACAAAAACCACATCAAAATAAAAACTAAAAAAATTACATTTGTGTGTAAACTGGAAATAAAGCGAGCGCAAAGCAAAACTTAAACTAACAATGCGCGCTGTGAGTCTTGCATAAATTTTGTAAGTAAAAATTGTTTAAAGAAAAATATATTTTCTAAAAGGCACTAAAAATCCCTAAGGCAATAAAGCAGTGAGGGTTGGCGTGTGTTATTAAAACAAGAATTTAAACTAAAAACAATTGATGAAACAAAACATGAGCTTACTAGTACAAAGGCAAACTGGAAGCAAGCAATAAAGCAGCAAGTAATTTATAAAAAAGTTGCCGAAATTTCAAAAAGAAAATATAAGTCCA
Source organism: Sphenella marginata (assembly GCA_951509765.1). Classification (NCBI taxonomy): domain Eukaryota; kingdom Metazoa; phylum Arthropoda; class Insecta; order Diptera; family Tephritidae; genus Sphenella; species Sphenella marginata. Next base: position 4,877,516 of record OX608079.1, on the reverse strand, counting down.
TTGGCCTAAAGTTCTGAAAAAGTGTAAGCTTGAAAGCTAAAAAAAGGCAAAAAAAAAATTTTATATGCACTTGACCCTGTAGACTGCGAGTGAGTGACTAAGCAACAAGAAAAAAAAAATCGAAATAAAATTGGAAAAATTAAATTCGCCAAACAACAGCAAAACTTTCCGTCGTAAAGTAGCAAAGAAAGTGAAAGAAATTAGTGCGACAGCGCAACCTACAAAAAAAGCAAGAATACAAAGCGAGCGCCATAGCGTGAAAATTCGCAAAGTGACAAAGAAACATTGAAAATTACAACAAAAACTGTTAACTAGAAATAATAACGCGCGCACATTTAACGTGATTTGAATAACGCGCGCGCTACAAACATAAAACAGGCGCCGGTTGATAAGAAAGCAAAAAGCTTTAGTCTAACCAAACGTAAAACCCTTTGAAACGCGCCGCAAAAAAACATTTTATTTTTGTTTGCCTTTACCCTTTGCAATAAACGTATGCATTTGTTTTTGCACCAATGCCGCGCTTTCAACTTCCGCACGAGCCGATTACAACATTGACGCATCAACAGCAACAAAAGCAAACGGAAAAAACACAACAAACAAGTCAACAACATTATAAACAAACGTTGGACAAGTTCACCTCATCTTACGTCAGTAGCAGCTGAGTTTAAGCTGTGATTACAACACAAACGCAAAAACAAAAAGCAAAACGCAACAATTCTCCACACCCGCCACTTGCACAAATAATGGCCATAGATTTTCTGATACTCGCCCTACTGCTCTTCTCATTCGTTATCAATTTGTTGGCTTTGGGCGCTTTCTGGATAACACCCGGCTTGCGTACAACCGCCAATCGTTTTACCATCAATTTACTTGTCATCAATTTGATCGGTTGCCTCATACTTGCACCAACATTATTTCTTAGTCAAACCACATTTAACGCCACCATTGTTGGTGATGATGCGGCGACGCTTCAATCCGCTTCAACGTCAGCCGCCGCCTTATCGAGCAGTTTTTCGCTTGGCGCTACAGCAAGTGATGATCGCATTGAAATACTTGCCAAACCTGGTAATCGTCAGATGACTATAAAACATAATGGCAAATTGGTGGAGCAGGAGGGCGTTATTGTGCGTCGTAATTTAACGAATACGCGCGCTGGTGAACAAGATGCGCGCACCATTGAGACAATATACAAATGTAATTCCACATACTGTCAAGAGTTAACAATCGACGAAGGCGCCGATACAATTGTGATAACCGAAATTGAAGAGGAGAATCATCATGCTGATGTGACAAGTACAATGCGTCCCGTCGATGTGTATGCGGCGCTTATACCACGTCCACACATACGCTGTTGGTCAATTGATTTGGCCGCCGCATTGGGCGCGCTTGGCGTGCTGCTGGTGGTTGGCGATACGTGGTGCGCTGTCACCGATCCATTGCGCTATCATACACGCATCTCCAGTTTGAAGACATGGATTTTTATTGCGCTTACTTGGCTCGTTGGTTTGCTGTTTGGCGCGTTGTCTGCATTTCGTGAAATCGATTTTACATCAACCACAGTGGTGCAGCAGCAACGCAGTTTCGTCGAATTGAGTTTGACATCAGCGAATAATATTTTTGGCATTAGTTTTGCATGCGCCTACTTTGTCATTATAATACTGCTGCCATTTGGTTTTGTGTGCGGCATGTATTGGCGCATATTTAGTGAAGCGCGCGAGAATGGCTTGCGAATGCGTCAAAATGGTTCATCGCCATTGCTGCAGAGCGCGCTCAACTTGACACATCATCAGCATGGCTCATCACTGCAGTATGCGAATATGTGCGCGCATCGCAATTCGGTATCATCGGCGTCATCGAATGGTGGTGGCAGTGCGAGTGAGCGTGGCGGTTTACACATGCAAATCGATCAGCGTAGAAGTTCACCAGTTGGCAATAGGCGCGATTCGGCCGCCAAAGTGCTATTGCCTACGATATCCGATGATGGTTTGTCCGATGAGGCAGCACAGCTGGAATCAGGCGAATACAATACCGAACCCTTGATGCCGCTCACCGAGCAACCAAACTATGCTGAACGCAATCAGCATGTTTTACTAACGCTGCAAACTGCAAGCGGCGAAATCAAGCGCAATTATTCAGCGCGTCAACTACCACTGCTGGGCACATCGTCGCAAGATCTGCATGAAACGCAGGGTATGCAAGGCGTGCGTCAAGTGCACTCCTCACCCAATTTACATAAATACACACAAGATGCGCTCGAGTCCAATTGCTCGCCACACCTGCTCGGCCATCAGCACACACATCCGCATCATCATCAAGCACCCACCGTTGTGCGCCATCAACAGTTCGCGCCACAGAGTCCACACAGTCGTCAACATTCACACGTACTACAAATACCTTGCCTCACGCATAGCTCACCCAAAGCGCTTAGCTACATGTCAACGCTACGTCATCGTCTATCGAATGCCTCATCGCTCTTCAAGTATCGCGAGGAATCGCGCACGGTGCGCATCAGCATATTGGTGGTGATCATGTTTATGGTTTCATACTTGCCGTACGGCGTGCTCGTATTGCTACAAAGTCACCTGCCAAGCGCCAACTTTGAGAACTCAACGCAACTGGCCATTTTTATGCTGCTGCTGGGCAATCTTACCTCACCCTTCATTTTCGCCTATCGTAATAAGCGCGTGAGGCGTGGTGTGAAACGACTTTTTGGTTTGGAGGCGCGCACGCGCGAGCGCTCGCTGCAACGTCAAAATAGCTCAAGCGGACGTGGTAGCGGCTTTCTGAACCGGCATTGCGCTGGCATGCGCAGTGGCGCCAATATACGGCGCAACATCAGCAAAGCATCAACGCATTCATTAAATTCCTGCAAGTTCCTAACGCCACAAAATTCGCTGGGCGGCGTTGGTACACCAGCATTGCCAGGCATGCCCAATCGTCATAGCAGTCCAGCGCGCATACATGGACTACGACCGAATAGCAGTTGTAGTACGATTATTAATTTCGGCGCGTCACATGCCAAAGAACAACAACAACAACAACAACCGCCAGTAGCAAAAACCATTGATTCTACACAAACAACAACAACAACAACACCAGCGCTTACATCTGTTTTAAAAAATGGCAATCTACAAATACCGCCAAAGTCAGCGCTTATTCTCAATGGCAACGCTAATTCACCGAATGGTACAACGCGCATCACCGAAGTACTGCCAGGGACGCATGGCAAATTTGTGCCGAAACGTAGCCTTTTCAAAATCTTCTTTCAAAATTCCAAGAACTTCGGTTGTGCAGCCGCGCAATCTTGCGCCACCTCCAACAAGCAAACCGATGTCGAACCAGCTGAAGTGTGAAATGAGCGCCAAAATAGCAGCCGCACAAAGGCAAAGCGTAAAATTTATCCGGCAGAAAGCAAGCCACAGACAGTCACGGCGCAACGGCTGTTGAGTTGTTGTACTCATTACGTCAGCTGGAGCAACAACGTGAAAGCTGTACAGCGGCCTAACGTCTTGGCAGGGGCGCCACGTGTAAACCGCGCGCGGCAGACAGCTGACAAAGCAAAGTAATACGAGAGCGCTAAAGCAGTCTCCCACACGGGTGCACTTAGATGTCGCAGGCGTCGCTTACGTTGCAGTCGTCACGCGTCGTCCATACTCCTCCAACCAGCACAGTCAGTTTTGGAAGCGGTAAGAATGCTGCAAGTAAAGCCAGCAAAGCAAGCAAGTCAACCAGTCAGTATTCAATATAAATTTTTTCTCTTCACACATACACACTCACATATGTATATACTCGTATGTATGTATGTGGTAATAAATCTTAAGTAGCAAGTAGTCAAATAGTAGATTATAGATCTAACAAGTATCTAAGCCGCCTTTGTTTTTGGGTGGGCGTGTAAGCTGCTATGGGCGGCTGTTGATTTGCTGAATTTGTAATTTTTTAAATGTTTAAAGTTTATTAGAGCAACAACAACATTAAGCGCAAACCAAATATGAGCACACAGATAGTGGAAATAGAAGCAAGAAAATTAAAAAAAAAAGAAAAATTTTTAAGAAAAAAAGTGAATGGTGCTATAAATTTATAATTTGCGCAAATAAGAAAGTCAGCTTAGGCGGCTTATAGCACACAAGTCAAATATGTTGAAAGCTTTAATAGAATGAATGTTATCAAAGCATTTGTAGGTATCAAATTTCATTTTGCCGGCTTATTTGCAAATAATAAATTTATCAGCTAAAACGCATACAGACACACACACATACATACATGCAGACGTAGATAATTTTCGCTCGTTGAAAGTACCTTCACATTTTGTTTTGTGTTGAAATCTGTAAAAGTTAAAAATTGATATGAAATGTACAAGAAAGTCGTAAGTGTCGACTTACTGTGGTGTTGTTTTATTTTATGTAAGCACAGTCATGCGCAGAAAAAATGGCACAATTGCAATTTTTTTTAGTTTGCTTTCACATTTGGTCGGAATTGAATGCTCCTGAAGTGAAGAATTTTGTAACTGCGGACTTTTTAAGTTGTACAGTTAAGACCATTTTTCTGGTTCTTTTAATACTCTGAATTAAAATGAAGAGAAACCTCAAAAAAAAAAAAAAAAAATACTTTCAATAATTTTTTGAATAAAAAAAGAACAAACAGCAATTTCAAAAAAAAAGAAATTATATTTTTATTTTTTCGAAAATTATTTAATATTTTATTTTCAGAAATGTGTTTAGTAAACTTATTTAATTTCTTTTATAAAATTTTTTGCTTTAAGCAATATAAATACTTTTTAGAACTTGTTAAATTAAATAATATACAGGAATATTAAAAAAAAAATAAATAAAAATTGTATCAAACCAGAAACACGGCAAAGCAAAATAACAAAAAAAGAGTTTGTTTACTGAAATTATTTAACGATTTTATCAATTTGTTTTTAAATATATTATTTTTGCTTTTCTACAATTTTTTAATAAACTTCCTTTTCAATTAAAATAGAAAAAACAAATTTTATGTTTAAATAATAAAATAATTTTTTTGAACAAAAAGTTTGCGAAACCGCAAAATTTTTATTTACGAATTTTTTTCATAATATTATTGAAAAAATTTAAAGAATGTTTACTATTGAACTAAAAAAATACAAATTCTTAGTTAAAAATGTAAAAATATATTAAAATATTTTTTTTTTTGTGTATGACGTTTATTAAAACAATACGACAAAAATTTGCATTTTCCAATTTGATTATCAAAATTATTAAAAACTAAATTCTTATTTTTTTAAATATTTGGAAAAAAATTTTTTTTAAGTTTATTTTTAAATTCCTGTACCTTTTAATTTTTAAAATTTGATGAACAAAGTTAAATAGTTGTTAAAAAAATATTACATTAAAAAATAAAATTCAATAAAATAAAAAAAAATTTAAATTTAAAAAATATGTTTTCAAATAAAAAATAATTATACTGACAACATTTAATAATAACTTTTAATAACTTTTTTTTCCTTTCTTTGCTGTTTTTTTCGTAGAAAATAAACAAAAAATGTTAAATTTAACTGTCCCACTTTCTGTAAAAGTGACTGTGCACTGTGGTTTTATTTGTGAAAGTGACCTAAAAAATTAATGAAATTAAATTTGCAAAAATATATATGAAGATACAGCAGTTTTGAACATTACAGAAAGTATTTAAATATGTATGTATATGATTTGGATTCTGGCTAATGCCAGAAGAAGAGCTGTATCGTGGTATCTTCGAAACAGCTGTCATTTAGACATTCGCTAACTGTGTTTGTTGTAGTTTTTCCAAACAATTGAAACGAAACAAAATAAAGTTGAACAACAAATAAAATAAAGTGAAAACTTTCCATGTCATGAATTCTTAATCATAATACAATCTCCATGGAAAAGTATTCCTTAGAAAAACCTATGTATGTATGTATGTGTGTGTATGTCTGCCTGCCCGGACAGCGAAAAACTATTAAAAAACGAACAAACAAAAATCGAAAAGTCATGCAATTTGTTGAAATGTCAATGTTATAAACAAAAACAAAACAAGTGAGTAGGGAAAATTTACATGGCTCACGCTTATATTTACAATTGATTAATTACAATAAATAATTGATGTGTCGTAAACTTAAATTGAACTTTCCATTAAACGCAACACATAAAAGCTTTAATTAACTGTTTAGCGCAGTAAAACATTCTAATATAATAACTTATTAATATTTATGTATGTAATTAAAAAAGTCTATACATATAGTATATTTTTTAAATTGTTAATTAAATTAAGAAGTAGGCAAACCACTTACACTAACAAACAAACAAACTCACACAGCCTCTCAGTAGCAAAAAACAAAAAAAATACACAGAAAAAGCTCTTCAAAGTAATTATGTATGTACCAAAGTAACAAAACAGCAAATGGCAACAAAAAAAAATATACCAAAATTAGTTTAAGATTTTACAAGCGCAAAAATTATTATGAAAAAAAAAATCAAATTAATTTAAACGAAACTTTCAATTAATCGAGTGAACTTCGAAAGCGTTATAAGCAAGCAAATTTGTCCGCAAAATTATCAAAGCAGCGCTGGGCATTAAGTATTACGATTACAATAATCCGATTATTTGATGTAATCGTTTAATATAAGCCGCTTAAAAGACGATCATCCTACAGACAAAGTCAATTCATATTTCTAGTAATCTAAAAGAAAATTGAAAAAATAGTAATTTGCAATTACAGTAATGGCATTACTACAACTAAACGATTACAATAAGGTTCATGCTACAATGTAATGTTTGCTAATTTAGAAAACATTACATTACCATTACTTTAATAATTTATTTTACGTCTGTTGTAATTGAAATATTGCGTACCATATTCAAGATAACAGCAATTGTGATTAAAAAGAAATATGATATTACTATTAAAGTAATGGTAATTGCAGTTGTAATCGTTTGCTTATGAAATGTTATACGATTACTGTAATAGTAATTCAAAGAAATTAAAGTAATAATTTTGTTAATGAGTACCTAAATAAATCTACACACCAAACTTCATTTAAAAAAATGTCAAATTACCATTACTATGTATAAAAGTAGTCATAATTGTTTTGCATTACACCGCTTATTCTTATCGCCCAGCGCTGTATCAATAGTATTACTACAAATGCAACTATCAACAAAATTTGTTATTGTATTTTGAAAACTATTTGATATACATACATATGTATATATATATATATAGTGCTCTTTGTACCTACTAGGAAATATATTTGCTGAAAGTTCGTCACTTTTTTTCAAGTAATCGAAATCGAGTAAAATTTTTTTTATTCCACAAGTTGGCGCAGTTCTTCTTCTTACCAACATTTAACTTTCTTACGGCACACAAAGCGCAACAGCTACTTGTCTAAAGTAATGCATATAATCGCGCAGCTTTACATATTAATGTATGGAGTGCGTCTACTTTTATACCTACTATCGGTACAGTGGGTAGGTAATGTGAAAAAAGGGATTGATTTTTGAGTTTTTTTTTTTTTTTGTTTTGACTTTTCTGTCTTAGCTCAAAAGCAATTTGATTATAGGTTTTTAAAAAGAAATGCTTAATTTTTTGTGGAATGACAAGAAAAGTGCAAATAAGACGTATACAAAATTAAAAATATATTTAAAAAAAAAAAATTGTATTTGAAAGCTCAAAAAAATTAAAAAAAAATTACCTTAAAGAAGAGACAAACCCGTCCAGCATTATAATAAAGGCCAAATTATGTTAATAAAATTATTTTCAAAAATTGTCGTAGCATATACACTTCCTCAGAGAATTCTCAAGTGATTTCCACTATCGTGGAATGTTCAAGTGACACTTTAAAGCATCAAATTCATACCTTCGAAAGTTAGTATTATTGGAAATACTCAAGAATATTTTGTAAGAAAAAAGTGTTCAGTACATTGATTTTTTTATTAACTTTTTGTATTTTTTTTCCTTAATATTTTTTTAATAATTTTTTCTCAAAATTTTTACTGCCACGCGCCCACTGTATCAGCGCATTGTACATAAGTCTCACGTGTGTCTGCCTTAATATACACCTGATAGTAGTTTGTACTTTCATACCTGAATAAATTTCACACTATTCTTGCGTTTTGACTTTCACATTGAAAATCTAGCCAAGATAACAAAGTTCGAAATATATACGAGTATATTTTTTTTCTAATTTATTTTTTTTCTCTTGCGATAATTTCCAAACTACTCAACACGCACTCATTTTAATGCAGAATTAGTATTCGTGTTAGAGAAAGTATAACTTTTGTGAAAATTTTCAAATTAAAATAATTTGAATGCAAATAAAAAAGGGAAAATTTTCCACTAAGAGAAAATTTCAAGAACAAAACAAACCAAAAAATAAAAAATAAAAATTAAAAATAATAAATTAACATTCTATGCGATATAGTCAATTTATCTGTTGTGAATAAAAATTAGAGAAGAAGAATTATGAAAAATTATGAAATATTGAGCATATATTCGCATGCAACAAGCAAAATACCTCATTAGTTTTAATTGTAAAAACCAAAGTCATGATACAATAACAAAAATAAAACAAAGAAAATAAACAACAAATGAGTCCATAACCTACATACATACATACATACATACATATATAAAACGTATGTATGTATGTACATATATAGCATGCAAGCACGCCTAATCGTAATATGATTATCGTTTTGTGTGTTGTAAATCAGAGCAAAAGGCATATAAAGTTTTGTAGATTGTAGCAAATTCAGCCAAATCAATTATAGAAAATGTTACGCAATTTGTATAAAAGTTCAGTTTATGTAAAAAAAGTTTACTTAACTTAACGCAAATGGAAGTCTAGCAAAAATTGAGAAAATTATGAAGCGCTGAAATGCTGCTGAATGCGCTGAATCGCCGCTGAATGCGCTGAGTTCAATTTAGTTTCAACTAATTGCATTAAACACCAGTAATACATTACATACGCTAAAAATTAAAAGCGCTGAATTCAATTTAAGCGCGCTGAATAACACTTTAAATTAAATTTTGTAGTCACTCTTGCATAAACGCACTTTCTATGCGTTGAATAGCCACGTACTACATGTACATTGCCTTAATACAAGTTCTTATCGAGTAAAAAGCTACGCTGAATTCAATTTACATGTGCTGAATTATTTAAAATACCTTAATTACATATTTAACTTGCGCATAAACTGACTGACTTAAATTTGAAATTGTGTAGTTTTCCATTTGACAATTATTAAACATTTCTAAGCGCTTGTGAAATTTTGGCGCTGAATTAAATTTAGATGCGCTGAATTTGCTAAAATAGCTCAGTGCATCATCACACTATTATTTAAAGCTAAAAATATAGCGTAAAAACATGTACAAGTACCTTCATACACAAGCAAGGTGTCCAATGAAACATAAGAATTAGCGCTGAATTTGCAATTACGCGCGCTGAATTCAATTTAGTTTAGCTGAATAATATTACAAACCATAGTTTTATAGCATAGGCCTCCAAAACAATGCGCTGAATTCAATTTAAGCACGCTGAATAATACTTTTAACTGATTTTTATGGTCAATTATATGGTTTTAATGCGCTGAATAGCACCACAAACTACAACAATGTAGGCATAACTATGTGCTTAGCAGCAAATCAATTAAAAGAGACAATGAAACAGTCAAGACCAACAACAACATGAAAAAAGAAAACATAAAATAAAATCATTACGCTGTAATCAAATTAAAAGCCATGCTTTCAAAACTTACAAAAGCTTTACTAATGTATTTAAGTTGAATTATCAATTAAGTCTCATTAGACAAAAAATAAGAGAAACAATAAAAACAAAAATAGAAACAAATTACAATGAGTTTACACATACACACACACACATTTTTATACATTTAATTTTTATAAATTAGTTTCTCAATACTAAATTTTTTTACAACGCTTACAATCAATTTATAAGTACTATGTACTTTTATTTATGTGAAGATTTTTATAATTACAAAAAGCGTTTGTTTGTATGAAAACAATCAAATTTTGTATCGCACTCGAATGTTCACACCGCAAAATGCAATTAAATGTATTTTTATTGTTTTATATTTTTCTTTTATAATTATTTATTAAATTATTCAATTATTGTAAAAAAAAAAAAGAAAAGCATGCAAACGAAATACAAATACAAAAACGAATGTCAAATGAAAAGCCAAATGTGATGTTAAAACAATTATTTTTTTTATTAAAAATAAATTCACTAATTAATTATTTATAAACTATGTAGCATAAAGAATTTTTTTTATTACATTCTAATATACTAGCGAAAGAAAAAAAGAAATATTTACCTACATATCGACAGCCACACTGCAAAACCCTGTATGTTCAAAACCAAAAAGTTTTCAGGAGAGGGAAAAAACTGTAATAATTATAACGTATGTATATGAGCGACGGTTATTTCATTTCACCACTGGAAAGAAACGGGAAGTTGTAACCCGATTTTGACTGAATTTTAATGTGCGAAATATCACGATCTATGGAAAAGGCTCAGAACCTTATTTTTGGAAAAATAGTGACTTAAGGGGTTTTGCAGTGTGGCTGTCGATATGTACATCTATGACTGTCTATTAGATAAATTAATTATTAAGCTAAACTAAAATACTTTTAAAATACTTGTTGATAACTGAAAGCTTTTTTTATTATAAAATAATATATTTATAGTAAATTTAGAAAAAAAAAATGTGCAAACAAAAAAATTACACAAATTAACTAATTAAGGATAAAAAAATATGTGACAAAGTAATTTATTTAAGCATGAAACAAAATAGAAAAAATATTAATATTTATTCAAAAAACTAAAACGAAGAAAAAACTGAAAACAGAACACATAAAAAATAAATTAAAATTAAAAAGAAAATAAAACCTTATATTTGATGTGTCTTAAAAAACGTATTTTCACTGTACACTTTGGTTGAATATTGGGGGAAGCGAAGAAAGTCGCTTGCGGATTTTGATTTTGGAGTAAATAGGTATTCTTGGAACTTGTGGCAGCAGTCTCCCAGCTCAGGAGCTAGTAAGTATTAATTTGTGCTTGGTAAGTATTTGAAGAAGGCTCACTGGGTTTGAATGGGTTTAGTAAATTGATCTGCCAACCGACATAACCAGCTAACTATGATATCCATATATCCCCAGTATTGCCACCTATAATCTATTCCACCTGTTTAAGATTAAACTCGACAAAAAAGTTGAGGCTCTCTCAATTCTTAAAATAGCTCGAAAGGTTATTCTCTGAAGCATCTGAGATAATGGTAATTCTTCCATTTTTTGCTTTCCAAAGATAAGACTTGCCTCATTCTAACAGGCCAAGCCTAGTTAGTTACTAACAGTTTAACTCTTTTCCCGGATCGTCAATTGCCATATCAACCTCTCTCTTCGAAAATTCAACTTTCACTGGGACTCTCTTGCGCGTTAGATATGAAAGTAGGGGATATCTTAAGACCTTGAATCAACAAAGGCGCCTTCGACTGTCTGTTAAAAAATCAGCGAAGCACATTCATTCCTCTTCGGTCAGCAAAGCCTCTTTTGGTGATCTCTCTTTATATAGTAGGCACACTTTTGAAGACAGAGAGCATGCCGTTGATAGAGAATGATTTCTTCGAACGAACTTAAATGATCATGCTGAGTTTGCATTTGATAATGAACATCACAAGATAAGATTAAGAAACGGAAAAGTTTAGTTCATTTGGAATAATAATTAATTAATTTCTTCTGAAAAAAAAAACAACAGTTTGTAATGTTAATTTTAATGAAATCTCTGCGAGGTAGTTTTTTATTCAAAATGGCTTAATCACACTTAAAGCGCAATACATTTTGAATGGCAACTGAGTCAAACAACAAAAACAATGCGCATAAAGTAAAAAAAAAATTAAAACTGTTGTACTTTCTACTCATAATTCTTTTAACACATCTTCTTGAAACTTAAATGGAGACTTTGCTATTATCTAATCATATACATATACATATGCGTTCGTATTAAGCTAGTTTTGCCACTCATAAGGTAAATCAGCATTCACAATGATTCATTCAGCAAATTATGAGGTAAAGCGAGACAAGAGTATTAACATTGGCAAGTAGTTGTATACGTCATTATATACTCGAATGTGCAGTCTGTATAATTATAATAATAATAATAAGAACTTTAATGCTGATATATCAGGGAGCGTAGCTTGAATTTGAATAAATCGTGAATGAAGCATTTCAACTTTAAAAGTTTCTACAGCTGAGATCATATTTATAACTTTCATGAACATGAAATGGTATTACAGCTTTGGTCCGATGTTTGTAAATGTGAGAAGAAGAAGATATAGATCCACCAATAAGTATACAGAAATGATCAGGGCGTTAAGCTGATACCCATATTCTACTAAACACATTTTCAATCACTTTGCTCCACATATCGGTCGATATCTCTCGCGCTATTGGAAGAAGTAATATCTTAAGATCTAAGTTGAATAGCTAGTAATTTAACGTTAAAAGTTTCATTCAATTCCAGTCAGCAATGTTTGAGTGATGCGCGATCAAACATACAGACAAAAGGACAAAATTCTTATATGGCTTCTATTTTCCTACTAATGATCACTTCTATCAACTTTTCTTAAATATCGGCAATGAATAAAAATTTCTTAACAGCCATTTTAAACTCGAACTGTATTGAATTTCGCAACACTACTCAGGAGCTTTAGCAGCAGCTTTCACCAGCACTTGATGCAGTCGTTCTTATCACAACCCTGCTTTGAATATCAACAATCAACTGAGTGCTCATTGTTGGTCTTTTTCAACATTTTTTTTATGTGAAAAAAAACCGACCGGAAGCTTAGAGTGCTTTTCTTGAAAGACGGCGCATCAAAAGAGTTTTTTTTTAAGTCGCCGATTTTTGCTATTTTCTTTTTATCTTGTTCCACTTCACTGGCTTAATAATGCTTTATGTATGTAGTTTGTATGCAGTTCCGCAAAAGTTTCCGAGTTCCACTTTAGTATGCAACTATAAAATGGCGCAAATAAGTCGATTATTATTATGAGTTCAATATGAGGGCATGTAAACTCTTGTAAATTGCTTATTGAAAAAAAAAACCTTACTGGGAATTTTGATGTTTATATTCTGCGGTCCATAATCATAGTCAAATGCAAATAAATAGAGTTTTATCTACTTAAACATGATTCTAAAATAAATATCATTTTATGTCTGTCATATCTAAGACGGAGTTTTAGTTTTAAAATCACGGTTTGTGTTTATGATTGTGCTTGCGCCATCGTTTACTCCAAAAATGAGTTTGGCTTTTTGACTTATTACAAGTATTCAATAAGAATAAAAAAAAATTATATTTAAAAAAATTTCAAAAACTTTTGAAAAAAAATTATAATTTTTTCTATTTTAAGTATTTTTTTAATTTTTACGATTTCTTAGTTGAATCACAAGTATTGAATACAACTCAAAAAAAGAGTTAGGTATATTCAAAAAATATTCAAAAGTTATATTGAAAAGCTTTTTTAAGAACAAAATTAGAATTAAAATTTTTTTTTTAGTCTAGGATTTCTGAATTAAGTCGCAAGTTTTGAATATAATTAAAAAAAAAATCAAAATTTTATATAAAGAAATTTCAAAATTTATATTGAAAAGCTTTTTGAAAAAAAATTTAATTTTTCCTCTTTCAACAATTTTATTCGCAAGCATTGAATTAAACTCATAAAAAAAAAAATTATATTCAAAAAAATTTCAAAAGTTATGTATATTGAAAAGCTTTTTGGAACAAAAAAATTATAGTTTTTCCTCTTTTATTAATTTTTTTAATTTTACTATTTCTGGGGTAAATCGCAAAAAACAAAACTTCAAAAAAAGGAAGAAATTTTAAAAAATATAGTAAAAAGCTTTTTGAAAAAAAAAATTATACTTTTTCATCTTTTTTTAGTTTTACGATTTTTGAGTTAAATCGCAAGTAATGAATGAAATTAAAAAAAAAAAAATTATTTAAAGTAATTTCAAAATTTATATTGAAAAGCTTTTTAAAAAAAAATTTAAATTTGTCCTATTTCAACAATTTTCTTAATTTTACGATTTCTGAGTTCAATCGCAAGTATTGAATTAAATTTATAAAAATTTTATTCAAAGAAATTTCAAAAGCGATATTGAGTTTGGTGCACTGTGCCCAACCATGCTTCAAATCTATTTTCACACATGCATGTGTAAGAGTTGTAACTACCGCAAACTGTAAATGCACGTAATCTGTGTAAATATAAAATTTATCAGACTAACGAATCACGATTTTATTTATTATTCATAAAAATATAATATAATATATCTTTACATACACATACACACATGTTATAGTATTAGGGTTGAACATTTTTCTTAGCTTATAAATATATGTATAATATATCCCACTGAACAATTTTTGTGCCAAGATCTTAAGGGGCGTTTTTGAAAAATATTTTGAAACAAAAAAAAAATAATTTTCAGCCCACCCTAACATATATCAACGTAGTGAGTTAACAAGTACAGCCTGCTCAAGTTACATCGCCATGCATTTCACTCCAGCGAAATGTTCTCGTAAAGATAATAATAAAACTTTGTTGAAATTTTTTGTAGTTAACTTCAACAATTTTCGTTGCTATGAGCCATTTCGACAAAACATTCATACATCCATGCTTACGAACAGGAAAATGTTACAAAAAGTTGAAGTTAGCTGGAATTGTGTTACACAGGGTACCTCAGCAATGCTTAAGCTTAAAATATTGTTAGTTGAAAGTATTTAAACATTTTTTGTGTGAATTTTTTTTCACATGTTTCACTGAATATGCAGAAGTTCAAATTTTTTTCGATGTTTAAAAAAATTTTTAATTTGTGAGAGTAATTTCCAACATGTTTTTCTACTTCAGGTTAAATATTTTTTCTTAGTTTGATAACTGTTTGAGAACCATTGGAGTCCACTTGGAAAGTACAGCTGCAATTTTCACACATGGCAACACTCGTACTTTCTGTCATTTGTGACATTAGAAATTGATCCAAACACGTGAGCGAAGGAAAAATTGTTCAGATTTTAGTCAAAAGATTGAAAAAAGGAAATAAAAAAGAGAAATACATATATTTGTGTGACAAAAGGTAGTATTTAAAATATATATTACGCCGCTCACTGTGTTTCAATGACTAGTGAAATGTCTAACTAAAAATTAATGTGTGAAGTTTGAGTTGAGCTGAAAATGTTGATGGAACTCAAGTCAAAAACCAATATTTTTTCAAGTAAAGAAATAAGAATATTTTCATATCAAAAATGGAGTGCTTTTCGAATTGTTCTGAAGCTAAAAATAAATGCTGGAAATGGGAAAGAGTCTCAATAAAAGTAAATGGCACGCCGATCAACCTCAACGGAAATTTACAAAATATTTACCATTATCGTAAATATTCGACCAACAACTTTTCTAAGTTTTCGCTCCTGAACTAAAGTCGCATAAATATTTAGATTTTGAAAAACAATAAAAAAGTAGCACAAGCGAACAGCATCACAAATCAAAGGCAAGCCCATTGAAGCTTTAGAAGAGTCTAAGTGTTAGCGTTTCACTCAAGATGTTGTTGTTTCTTTCGTTTTATTGTTTATTTTATTGGGCTACGACCAGCTCTAACCGCTTGATAGTCAGCTTGTTTTTTTGTTTGGTCGGGTGACAGCGGAATATTCCATATTTCAAGCGAACTAATAAACTCCAATAATGCGCAGAATTTTATGTATAAAAGCAGCCATATTTTTGGTCGTAAAATTTCTTTTTTAAATTAAATACGTCACTGATGTTGTTGTTGCTGTTTTTTGTACCACATACGTAAATAAAGTTCTCCTTAATGCTATTTGTATAACTAGGTCAAGGGCACCAACGCACGGATTAAGATCAAATCCACGAAACCTTTGACATTTATGCGACAAGTTTTTTTTATCAGGTATTTTTCTTTAGTCCGAGGACTGGAGGAGATAAGTCGATCATCAATAATGTTGCCCCAGGAATTACTCTGGACTAATAACTAAACTCCTCTCTCAGCGAACAACATTTTGAATGAATCTTTGAGTATCGATACTGTTGCTACTTCCAGTGATGCCAATTCACTCTAAGATGCTAGGTATCTCTCTAATCTTCGGATTGTGTACACCTTCGAGTGCTCGACAAGTTCAATATCTCGTGGACTTCCCCACTTACGAACTTCATTCAAGCTTTTCCAACATAAGTGTCAGCCCAACTCGCGTATTTCTGTGCGTAATTGCGCATTTGTTATGTGCGTTTCAGTGCAAACGCTAATTAGCTTCTTTTGTGCATTTTTAAAATTGGATTAACTAGATCATATGCGAGTGACAGCTCACAATCTGCCTTCATTAACATGTTTCCTTTTGGTGCGAAGATTATTTATTATTGCCATTTGTTGACAGTTTGTGTATTATGTAAAAAATATTTAATCCTTTCGATTTCAGTGAAATTCTGAACAATTTTCATATACAACGTTAAGTGTGAGCTGCGCTTTAGGGTTGACCTTAGGCTATGTGTTTATAATACCCAGTATGCAGCATAGCAGGGATGTATTTCAGTTAGCGCGCCATTGAACTATCAAATTTTATAATGCGCCCTAGCATACCGAAGTTGCCGGTTAACACAACAAACTTCAAAAGTACTTGGAACTCATGCCTTTTTTAATAATAATTCCTTCTCGTTTCAACACTGTTATTAATTAAACTATAGCTTGTTTTACTGTAGTGACAACTTTTTCTAACCTAACCTTAAAACACCCCAGCGAAAGTAATTCATACTACCCGAGCACTGATTGAACATAAAATCAATTGAAATTCATACCTTTTTTGCTTTCAAAGTATTTACTTCCAATGTCTGATGATGAGGTCTTTTAGATTGACCTAGCAATAAAAATCTTAGGAAAATAGTCTCAATTCGTTTGGCTTTGAGTCGCAAAACTCTCATAACGTTAATCTTATCCAAGAACTTTGTTCTTATCACTCCGATTAGCACTTAGCCGGCCGTGATTGACTATATTTTAGAATGGGTTTCCCATCAATGTAGACATCTCTCGCCTAAGGCTGTCACTACAATTTGATAGCCAAAATAAAATAACGTTCTGCAATACAGCAAACTAATATCTTTGCTGAAGAATTTGGATTTTTTCTTAGACAACACATGCGAAACCGCTTAACCACACCTTTAAATATGCAACCCTTTTCTATAAAAGTGAAACAGACAAGTCACACCGAATAAGATGGAACTAGTCCAGCTGATTTTCACCTGATTTTGACAGTTCTGTCATTTCTCATTATGGTTTTAACAGTCAGTCTATAAATTCTTTTATTGAATCCACTTGTTTTATTGTGGTGAACTTTTATCACGATATTGGTATTCACTAACTCTTTTTTCTCGATTTTGGACTATTCGCAATCAATTGTTTCGCAAAGTAAACGACACAAAAATTGCAGTTGTTTTCTATTTCGTGAAATAAAATGCATATAATTTTAATTTTTGATTAAAAATTTAAATAATATTATTATTATTAAAAAATCACATTTGAGTATTTAGAGTATGTTTTATCGCGGGATAAGAAATCGTTTGCCCGCATCGTTATAGATAAATTATTGAATCGCATATTCGACAGTGCAAGCGACAGAATCGCTATTGAAAATCTCAAAAAGTCGAACGGAATCGAATCGCAATAAGTTAGTGAATTCCACTACTGGTCGACTTTTTGAGGACATGGGTTAGTAAGCGTGACTTAACAAATCTATTTCAAACAAAAAACTTAAGCATTTTTATTTTCATCATTGCATCTTAAATCGATTATATTCAAAACATAAAATAAATAATAAACTCAAATTAACACGATAAATATATTTCGCTACAAGACAATATACGATTACTTCATTTGATTTAATATTCCTCTGAAGAAATTCAAGCGATTAACGTCATTCATTTGACAACTCTTACCATTCCTAGTCACAGAGCACCTTAGTGACACACACACACACAATCACAATTACAATATAAATACATCAAATAAAAGGTTATTTATTAACAAACATCACACATCAAATGTTAATTGTCATATTGTTAAATTGTATGAAATGAGAGAATGGTTTGTTGACTACTTTAAAACAAGGAATGTTCGCTTCATAAATTGCAATTGACAATTCGCAAAACCATCATAAAGGCTGACACACAAATATACGCATACATACATACATATGTATATGACAAACATAAAGGTGTACAAATTAAATATATAATTTGAAAAGAAAATGCATAATACAATTTTCCGCAAAACCTGTCAAAATGCCAATAGAGCTTGCCCACTCAAATTATTTACAATTAGAAGCGAATTAACGAGGCGAAAAAAAAATCTATATGTACATATGTATGTATTCGTCATGAATGGTCATAGGCTGAAAAATATTGTGATATATATAGGGGGCGTGGCACCTCCAATACAAATGGAATTTTTTCATAGTCCGTATATGTGGAAGTATTTAGGTTAGATCACTGAAATTTGGTGAAAGCTTATATGATATTAATTCCTACCATCTTCAAAAAAAAAGGGCGATAACGAAAAAGCGGGCGTGGCACCTCCCCTACGACAACAATTTTTCATCTTCCATATCTCTGGTATTATTATAGTTATGTCTGATGAAGCCAACTGGTATAAGCTAGTCCAACTAGTATACAAAGGAACAAAAGATAGGATATAAAAATTTTTTTTTTCTTAACCAAAAAAAATTCAAATTAAACAAAAACATTTTTTTATCTAATAATTTTTATTTTTATTTTTTTTTGCTTTTTAATATTATTTCTATGACCACAAGTTTTCATTGCCAAAATTTATATTCAAAAAGCACTATGAAATTTTTTGCAGATTTGTTCATAATTGTAACAATGCGAGTTTGTGTATCAATCAGGGTCGTAACTCGGGTAGCAGACTTGCAAGCGGTGCCGTATGCATCAAACCTACAATATAGTATTATTCAAGAACTCACTGGCGATTCAAGACCTAGGGGATTGTGGCCCTAACGAAAGGTACGCGAGTAGTCCATCCAGGGGTGGTTGCACGGGGATGGTTTTTGGGTTCAAGCTGAAATCGTGCTAACTCCAGAAGGATCGCATTCAGTCAAATGACCACTTTTTCGGTTACAACAACAACTTAAACTGACCTTTTCACCTCTGAGTTTCTTAGCGCCCTTAAAGACACCCCTGGCTACGAGCCTGTTATTAGCACAAAATGTTTATAGAAATATGCAAATAATCGAAATGTGTGAAATTAAAATTCCTAAAAATGTGCGTTTGTGTGTGTTCTTCAATTTGCCAGTGAATGCACAGAAAACATTTAGAAATTAGTAATAATTCCAAATCGCGCATTGTTGCTTCAAATTACTTTTCATTTCCGTTTTTTAGTTGAACACATTTTCCCGTTCCAATTGTAAGGCTAGCAGATGCGTCAGGAGTAGAAACATGTGTAACCCCCCTGCGCTCCGCTTTTTTTTGGCACAAAAATGTACAACAGCGATTGTCAAACAAAATACATTTCATTGCCGCAATAAATTGCAATCATACGATTGTACAAGCGAATGTCTTTTTGGGCTGGCTAGTGGCCTATAGGAAAATATAGCAATGGATTGCAAAAGGTATTATCTAAATTAAATGAATTTAATTTTCTTTCGTTGAACTAAGTCCGATTTTAATCATAATATTTCCGAAACTAGTTGAGGTAATGCACTTAATGACTTCACCTTTTATAGCGCTCGTTAGCACCTTTCATTTGACACCTATATTGTACTCACAAATTGTGGGTCACCCTGCTTCACATATTGGCCTACATATCCGAAACTGCTCAAGTAATCGGAATAAGGGGTAATTTAGGTTTGAGTTAGACTTCTAATAATGCATTTGTGAAAGTTGCATTCAATTCTATGCAGCAATTTCTGAGTGATGCGCGCGCAAACATACAAAGCGACAGACAAAAATGTTTAAAGCCATTGATTTGGATACTTTTGGGTAAATTCTGATCAATGTTGCCATTTTCATTGATACAAAATTTTCCAAATGGGTCAATTCTTCCCAGCTGGCATTGCATGTATGTACATATATGTACATATATATATATATAACATATAGGTAGCCGACTTTATAAGTATTGATACACGCGCACTCACCAAAAATTTATTTTGGCTAACAGCCAATTGTTCATTGTATAGCAAAAGCAAACAAAAAAATTTTTGCAACAATAACACAAGTGAAAACCAAAAAAGTATTGAGTTTAAAAAGATAGCTCTTAAAGCACTTCGGCCCGTGGGTTTTGTTGATTTTTTGGTCTGAATTGCTTTTTCTCTTCTCAATTTCATTTTAATTTCCTGTTTAAACTAAATTAAACGCCCACCTGGGGCAGCCGAAGAAACGTTGCCGAGCATAATATAAATATATTTATTTAATTTGACTGTACAGCAGTGCTCACATAAATAGCACTTGAAATCGATTTGAGGTAAAATGGAAAATTCAACTCGTTTTCCAATATCCAATGTTTGATTTAAATTTTACCGGCCCAGTGAAGCGTTAGATTTTTTATATGTAAATAACCTTCGTTAAAAAAAAAAAATTCAAAATGTGTTATACAGAAGACAACGCAAAACATCCTCGATCAAAAATATTTCAAAATTCAACGGGTATCTTTAAAACCTTCAAATTTGCATTTTTAGGGGTATTAAAAACAATAAAATTATTTTTACTTCAAAATGTAATATTAAATGTCGAGGTTTTGAAATATTTTAGACAGCAAATGTGCTCTTTTCATTTGGGCACCACTGTATGTAGACACAATAAGAATCGGAAAAAATTTAACTGAGCTAAACCGCTTTGAAAATTAGTCCAAAATTATAAATATGGCAATTGGCCTAGTTTTTTTTTTTAACTAAAACAGAGCTTTAAAAAAACGTTTCATTTGGTTGCATTCAAAAATATTTAGCTCTGTAGCCTAATGCGTCTCCGTTACTGGTAGATGTCGCGGTTGAGAAACGGATACGGGTTACTCGTTGCTGGAAATAATCCGGCTGAATTTCTCCGGAAAGCACTTCTGCGGTGGAAGTACGCTTTACTGTGTAGTTTAAATGTCATATACAGCTGTGTTCACAATAATAGTAGTGTATTATATATATAGTGTACATATATATGTATTTGAGCACCGATCGGTTAAGAAATTCTTTTACTAAATATTATTCTTGTTTTTTAAGATCTTAAATTAATATAAATAAAAAACAAGTAAGGAAGTCTAAGTTCGGGTGAACCGAACATTAAATACCCAGCGTTAGTTTTCAGAACGAGATACAAATACCATGACTTGGCAATGATATAGGCCCCAGAATCTTATTTGAAATTTTCTATATCAGAAAAGGGGGCGTGGTTATCATCCGATTTCGACAATTTTCACAGCAGCTCACCTTGGCCAGAAAGTAGCCTGCATAACAAAGATCTCAATTTTTACTCAAGTTATCGTGTACACGGACGGACAGACGGACGGACGGACGGACGGACATTCCTAAATAAATTCCTCTTTTCAACCTAAGAACTTTCATATATGGAACTCTATATCTAACTAGATTATTTTTCGCCGTTACATAGTACCGTTATGTGGACAAAATTATAATACCCTTATACTAGTACTAGTAAGCTGAGTATAATAAAAAAATTGTTTTTGGACCAGTCTAAAATATTCAATATTTTAAAACACCGTTTTGATTACGACAAATTAAAAAAAGAAACAGTTGAACCGTTATTACAAATAAATTCAGTTCATTGAAAAATAATTAATTTACATAAAATAGGTGAAAGAGAAAGTTGAATTCTTTAAACATTTGAAGACAAATTCTACTTCCATATATATAAAAATTAACACTGATGCTTTCGAGTTATTTTGTAGGATAGCTTAAAGTAAGCTCGACTAACTTAGCAAAAGCTTACCTAAACAGTTTAGCTTTTAGCAGAAAAAACCATTTTATAGTGGAGCTGGGAGACTCTGAACTGTTTTTTATTTTAATGGTTGGTTGCCTTTCGAATAACCCGACAAGAAAGTCAAGTACTCTAATTTTCATAATTTTTATTTGTTCAAGTTGTAAAATTACCAAACGCATTACGGCGATTTTGGCTACAACCCAATTTTTTTTTATTAGATTTATAGATATTCAGTAATATTATAAAAAAATTATAAGACATGATTCTGCTATTATTTCTTAATCAATTTAATTAAAAAGTCAATCATCAATTTCGATTATTAACCAAACTGAAAGTTGCTTTGCTAAACATATTCTAATTTTTTTTTTAAACTCAAGACCGCTTTATTCGGCTTCAATACCAGTTCCATACATAAATCTCAAAGATGACTCATAATGACTATACAAAAATCATATTTAATTAAGCATAAAAAACTGGGAATTTCGGTAGATAATATTTGACTCTAAATAAACAACAGTTCAAGCTTGTAAACGTAAATAACCGAATTAACTTAGTCTCTTTGATAGCATTTTTGTTTTTTTTTTTTTCTTGGCACACGTACAAATTCAAATTAAAATTACTCCAAGCACCTAATTATGAATAAATGTATGTGTACAATAAATCTAGGGATGGTACGGAACTACGATTATTAAATGTTCGTGGTCTATTAGCTACGAATCCTATATACGTGTCAGTTGAATCGTTCAATTCGCGTACAAAGTATTTCAGACAGGAGAAATAATTCACTTTTACCGCATTTCCTATTATTTCCTTTTTTTTATTTTCAACTTTGAATTTTTTTTAGGTGTTTCTTTCCAAAAAAAAAATTATTAAACTGATATTTTAGGAAATAAAAATCAAATAATGTTTGCATTTTCAATTTTTCCCAGTAAAAATTTATTTTGGGTACTCGGCCTAGGTTGAAATTCCAGCTTCGATATCAACTTCGCCTAGCTTCGTTCGGACACTAACACATTCGTAGTACTTAAGTAACCAAATTTGCTTAATGATGTTAACTTTTTTGTATTAGAGGTGTGTGTGATTACGACACAATTTATCAATTCTTTCTATAAATAGAAATACAACTTTTGTGCCATCATAAACAATTTACAAAAAAATTCTAGGACCATACATTAGACCGAGAACATTGTTTTTTTTTTAATTTGTAATAAAATTTAGTACTCATCTAATTTTTCATTAAGGCGATAAAACCATTGAGTTAAAAAGATAGCTGCTTCAATTTTTGTAGAAAATTAAATTCACCCCTAGAAAGTTCTGAATTAAAATATTTGCCAGACGGTAGGTTCCCAAATAATCAACCTCAGAACATTAATTACTCGTGATTACTTTCTAAGCAATAAAAAACGCAAAACTCAACATAGAAAAAAAAAGTTTTTATATCAGTAAAATATTATTAAAAAATGTTGTCAAAAGAGTTTTTATAAAATTTAATTTTTAAAGGAAATTTAATTTTGTAGTAAAAATCATATATCATACCTAATTCAATTTTATTATCATTATTTTAGGCCCGGTTTTTCAGTGCAAGTTTAACTCAATTTGTCAGTTAAACTATGCTTAAACTTGTTATGCAGTTTTTCAGTCAACTTTGAACGAAGTTTAAACGTAGTTTAAGCGGCCAATCTGCCAGGGTTATACTCTAGTTAAACTGTCAGCTGTTTGCATAATTTATTGTTTTAATTTTGAAATATTTGGTGAGAAATTCTTGCTTCTGGACATTTGAAATTTATTTATATTTATATATTTTATTTAACTTGTACACGGGTTATCTTTATCTTTGTTCACGCCGATTTTTCATTTAGCAATTGCGTTAAATATGTAAACGAATGTTATCTGTTGCCGATCTAGATAAAAAAAAACCAATGTTGCCGTATAAAAAGCAGATCAAAAAAGCGGCCTTAAACTCTCACTGAAAAACCGCTTTGCAGTTTAACTGCAGTTTAAATTTATGCCGAGATTAGGCAAACTTAGTTTAAACTTAGCTTAACCAATGACTGAAAAACCGGGCCTTAGAAGTATTTATCACAGTATACAAAAAAAAATATTAGCCGATCTGGTAACTCGATACCATTTATTTTGGCCCGCTGAATTCAAAACCTGCACTAAGAATTCAGCTTACGATAGTATCATAACCTAAAAAAACCAGAACAAGGCACTTGCTTTGTTTTTTTTTTTGGGTTTTATGTTAAACTTCGAGCCGTATGAAAGCCTGCTTGGAGATTCGAAACTAGTATGAAATTCCTTTTAAAAAATCTGGATTTATCTTCTGAGGCCTATTTTTCCGTTTTTTAAAAATCCAGAAGTAAAAAGGTGAAATAAAAAAATCGTACGAAGGCTCATCGCTTGCTTACTCGTGAAAGGTTGACTTGACGAAACTATTTATTCAAAACTTTTTTCAGGTTAGTTTAATTTCCTTAAATAAATTTTTTTTACACGGTCTAATACACATATACAATTCGCTAACTCGTTAGGATATTTGATGTCATTTTATTTCTCTTGTTAGCCGCTAAAATGTCTATTCCTATTCAATTTCAACAGCGTTCAGAATAGCGCCAAAAACTACATCCATCCCCACCTTCAAGTGGCTCACAGCTTTCCATAGTAAGACTTCTTGCGCCTCTTACCCACCACTAGAGAGAGTCTACGGCTTAAGAACATTTTTTGTTAGTTACTCATTCACGCTATTATACCCAGTCATGCCAGTTAAGCGCTTTCTACACTTTTTTAATAAAGTCCATCATAGGACACCATAAAAGGTTTCAGCTGATTCATAAGCTCACATTTTTAAGGCAACCAAAATTTTCTATTGTGTTGGGATTAAAAAGTCGACAAAGAAATAAAAAAGATTTCTAATAGTGCCAACTATGGAGATTGGTGAGACAGCAAAGCAAAGGCAAATGTACATAAGTGACGACAGATGGAGGCGAGACGTTCTTTATTGTGTTAAAATTTTAAGTTTTTTAAGGTTTCAAAATTTAAATCTCTGTTTTAGTGAAGGCTACTCATCTGCAGTTATTACAAATATTATTTGGAGCTCCCATCTCTCTGCTTTTTAGGTTGCACCTCTTTTTTTACAAAATTTGGTTTCAGTTTGAAAGCCACTGAAGTTCATTTCTAAATTGCATCTGAAATTTTAACACATGGCAACACTCGTACCATCTGACATATCTCACATTAAAAATTAAACAAAACACGTGAACGAACGAAAATTTATCAGAAAATTTAAAAAGGAAAGAAATAAAAAGATATTTGTGTATATATTTGTGTAACAAAGGGTAGTAACTATAAAATATTTTGTATATTTGAGTAATTAGTGAAATGCCTAACAAAAAGGTAAAATGTAAAGTTAGATTTCAGTTGGAATATATTGATGGAATGCAAGTCGGAGTCTAATATTTTTTCAATTGCAGAAATAAGAATATTTTCATATCAAAAACGTGCCCACTAAAACGCTTGATAAACTGATTTATAACTCAACAGTTGCAAGCTAGAAACGCAAACATTATTAGTGCACCAACCTTCTCGCCCGCTTGCACATTTCAAGGTCATGGCACACGCTTTTCTAACATTAAAGCGTATTTGTCTTGGACAACAGCGGCGGCATTGAGTGGCCCAATGGGGTTAATGTCGATTACAATTCTTACGTCATTCTTCAACATGCAAACATACATACATATGTATAAAGCGTTCGACAGTTAGCCAAAGACAGTACACGTTTAGACAATTACTTCCATACATTATATATTTAAAATGTTTTCCTTGAACTTGGCCAGCGCATTTGCCGGATTTTTCTTCGATTACTATCGCCGTCAATCTTTTAAAGAAAATTGGCGTACAAAGGAGGGCAAGTGGAGTTCAAATAACCGACATATGCACATGGTTACATAAATATGTAAGTTCGCGCGTGGTAACGACATACATATGTACAAGCCAAGAAATATACATACACTTGGCAATAAAAGTTTGTTTACATGACATTTGAATTCGCGTGCAAATCGTTTATTTTGCTATGTGCAATAACGTTTGCTGAAGCTAAGATTGTTAAATTCTTTATGACGAAATGCACGTAAACAACTGCTTAAAAATAGCTCTTAAGTTCACTTCCATGTATATTTAGCTTGACACGTTTCTTAGCCATGATTCAAAACGGAAGTATTTATTACCTTGACAGATGTCATTTCGGCGTGTTTACAGATATTATCTGGGTTTTTTTGTGTTTAACAGTAAAAGACATCAATAAGGCTCTTCGACTGTATATTCATTTAATATGTGGTCTCTGCTTGGTATAAAAATCGTAAAATATTGAAATCCATTTGAATGCTTATTGCTGCTTGCACAGCAGTAAAATTAGAGACTAGGAGATTTAGAGAAGAAGGCGAGTGTGATAGTAGGGGAAAAGGGGAGGCAAATAGATTAAGAAATGTACAGCAGATTTTCGAAAATTTATCTGTGGATTTGTTTAGGGTCCGATATTTTGATATAAACTTTGACATTCACATTGAAATTGACATATGTATGTTATTTTTTTATACAGATATCAATCTCATACTTTGTAGCGTTACTCTGCCGCTTTCACAGAATTTTTAGTTTTAAAAGTTTTACTTAGAGAAACATGTGGTTGGATATGTTATCTCGCTCGAGATTAAATCATATTGGTCAATAAAAGACCAAAACTATTGAAACCACTCTGTTAAATTGTAATCGAACCACTGGCAGCGCTTAATACAGTGGTGGGATTTAAAATAGGAACGGCTTCTCGTATAAATTTGAAAATAATATTTAGGCAAAGTAAAATAGGAAACTAACATTGGATTGAAATTGAAATTTATGCAAAGAAATGCGTAGAGTTCGTGCTTCCAAGATGAACTTTTTGGAACAACTATACCTATTTTCGGTTTTCATTTTATTTTTTCAATTTTTTAATTAGTAAATAGATTACCTAAAAAAAAAATGTGCCGATAGAATTTAAAATTGATATATGAAAACATCGTTTCTAATAATAAGGCCACCACTGTCTATGCATAAACAATTTGAGTTGAATGAATGAAAATCGAAGAAAACAAACAAATAAAAAGAACAACAAAAAGAGCAATAAAATGAAAAGTTTAACAAAAACAAAGTAACACAAACAAACAAAGGCAGAATTGAGCTGAACTGAACTGAATCAAAGCGGCAAAACAATTTGATTTAAATCGTAAGCTCCTCCATTTATTTATTTACTTTGCTTGTTTATATACCAGCTAGCGCTAAGCATACAAAGTTCTTTGGCACTTATTTTTCATTGTTTTTTAAATTGGGAAAAATCGGTTGAAAGCCACGCCCACTTTTTATTTAACGAATATTTTGGAAAATACGAATAAAAAATGTTTTTCAATCAAAATACAAACATACATAAGTGCCGATATTGAAAACTAAAATTAGTGCACCCAAAAGATTCATTGCGATGTTTGAAAATGGGTGTGGGAACGCCCACCTTGGTCTAAGTTAATTTTATAAATATTTTTTAAAATCAATCAAAAGCTGTTGAAGGTATCAGAAAATTTTTCCAACAGAATTTTAAGAGTAAAAAATCGTCTAAGGACCACTCCTACTTTTATATAAAAGTTGTTGCAAAAGTTCATAGACGTTTATTATAAGCACTATCTCTTGGAAAAATAAATTTATGTCAATTCTATTTCACTTCCAAAGAGTGCGCGTATGAAGAAATGCGAAAACTTAAACATTTTTGAAACTGGGCGTGGCCCGCTGCTTTTATCTTTATCTTTATCCTTATCTTTATTATATACTATGAAACAAAACTTTTAATTTCATAACATGTTTCGTAACCAAACCTGATGAAAATTTAGATTTTGTAAGGTTAATTTTTATTCCAAAAAGAGTGGAAATCGGTACAGGGGCACGCCCACTTTTTAACATAGCTCAGACAAGTTTGTTTATAAAAAATACAAATTTTAAATCTCGGTGTAAGAAGTAGTTTCTGTGTGTTTGATGGTGTTTTTAAGAAATGTTTGAAGTAACATATATAAATTTTATGAAAGTAGGCGTGAGCCGCCCACGTTTTAGCAAAAGAAACTTTGCTATTTTCGCAGGCAATTATGAGTAAATTTATCAAGATATTCCACTCAAAATAGCCTAGCTAGTTCTAAATGGTATATAGTGTGTACTATTGGGTATATAACGTGCCCCCGAACTTCCACTTCCTTACTTGTTTTCATTTAATTTCAGTTTGAATATTGTTTGAGCTTATCTTTTGTTGTCACAGCAATTGCAACTATATAAAATTGTATCAATAATATTTATTTGGAAAGTTTCAGAGGCTGGATCAATCATTTTGTTTTTGCTTATCTGATGGTTATATATACATATGTACTATATATGTTTGTGTGTACATATCTTCATATGAATGCGTGTGCGTACGGAAGTGCCATTTATGGTGACTAACCTTTTGTGCTGTCAGCAAAGGTCAACGGCAAACGGTTTGGGATTAGCCACAAAGTTGATCACCCAGCCACCCCCACAACGTATGCCAAAGTGTACGATTTCTAACTGACAGCGTTTTGTTTATAACAGTAAATATGCGTTGGCAGTGACATTATTGAAATTTGTTTAATATCTTTTTTCTTGCAAAATAAAAACTTTTTGACGAAATAATTAAAATAAATAAATTTGAAACACTTTATATCGCTGTGGCGGGCGATCGTTGATAGCGACAATTTGTTTACGGACATTTTGTTTTGATAATTTTTGGTTGCTTCTGATGCGTAACGCCAACATCAAAATTTAAAATGTTACAAAATTGTGTACTAAATGTTCAGATTTGAATGTGTGCAAACAAATATTTCAACCGCAAGCTGAACTCAAATAAACCCAACCCAGTGAACAAAAGAAACAGAGTATTGTAAATTTCGACAAAATTGTGGTTGTTTAAATTTTTTTTTTTTGTTTTATAGTATTTTATTTTATTTTAGTTTATTTTATTTTATTTTATTTTATTTTATTTTATTTTATTTTATTTTATTTTATTTTATTTTATTTTATTTTATTTTATTTTATTTTATTTTATTTTATTTTATTTTATTTTATTTTATTTTATTTTATTTTATTTTATTTTATTTTATTTTATTTTATTTTATTTTATTTTATTTTATTTTATTTTATTTTATTTTATTTTATTTTATTTTATTTTTTTATTCTATTTTATTTTATTTTATTTTATTTTATTTTATTATATTTTATTTTATTTTACTTTATTTTATTTTATTTTATTTTATTTTATTTTATTTTATTTTATTTTATTTTATTTTATTTTATTTTATTTTATTTTATTTTATTTTATTTTATTTTATTTTATTTTATTTTATTTTCCCAAAAACTGACAATTAAAATTCATTACGAATTATTGTTTCTCTGTGTCTCGAGCTTGCAAAACTTACAAATATGTATGTAAAAACAAGAAAGACCGCAAAAACCAACAACAAAATATTTTATTTTATTTTATTTTATTTTATTTTATTTTATTTTATTTTATTTTATTTTATTTTATTTTATTTTATTTTATTTTATTTTTGATTTTATTTTATTTTATTTTATTTTATTTTATTTTATTTTATTTTATTTTATTTTATTTTATTTTAGTTTATTTTATTTTATTTTATTTTTTTTATTTACTTTTATTTTGTTTAATTTGCGTATGTTTGCACTTTTCCGTTATATTGATTTATGATCTCATCTTGATAGCTACAATCTGTATGTGCCCTTGTTTTTGTTGATTGATTCTATGCATATCTACATATGTATGTCTAAGAATATGTTGATTTTGCCAAAATTCGTTCAAAATATTTGAGGGTAAATAGATTATGAAACAAAATAATAAAAATGCTGTTGTGTTGCCTGTTGTGGGCTCGGCTGGTTAAATAGAGTTTTTCTTGCTTCTGACGTAAATTAAAATTGCATGCCAGAGCGCAGGAAGGCTCTTGACAAAATTCTCTATTGTAGAGAAAATCTAGCCAAGACCTAGGTTAAGTATACAATTTTGCTAGATACAATTTGAACACTTTACCCTCTTCACTCTATTAATTTCGCGTATTTCTAGAATATTGGAAATTTGTTTTGTAAAATCGTCAAATTGCAATTCGCGTAAACGTGCCACAATTAAGGCCAATTAAGTGCCAGGAGCCACGCTTCATTGATTGTGACGCATGCCCCGATCAATTTTCAATTGAAAGTTATTATTAATTTAATATGAAAATGTAGCTGACTTTCTAGAATTCTATGCGTTTGAAATTTGAATATGAAATTGTGTACATACATACATATTGATTGTTCAGGGCAATGAACTTTAAATTATTATTTGGCAAATATTTTGTATGACAACATTTCAATTACATTTTTTATGTTTTTTTCGACTAATTTCCTTTGTTTAATTTCTTGGCTCTTCAAATATGTCAGAAAAATTAATTTAATTTAAAAATAAAATTTGTTTTTCCATAGAAATATTTTGTACCGATCTTTACGAACTTCTGGAAAAAACAGAGTTGGCAGCACTAATTTGAAGAGCTGTTTCTTATTCCCTCTACAGCAGTGACGAATCACTTATCCTTAGTGACAGTTACGTTAACGGTACACGCTAAAGGTCCCCGTCTAAGTAACTATTACTTTGGTGCTACCTGCGTGCTATATTCGTACAAAGCTATGTATTTAAATATGTAACATATAAATAAACTTCTTCTTCTTTAAATGGCCATCTAACCGCCTGAGCGATTTTGACCGTCCAACATAGCTCGCCAGTCATTTCTTCTTTGCGCCAACTGGCGCCAATTGGAGACCCCACGAGATCGCAGGTCGGTCTCCACTTGGTCCTTCCATCGGAGTGGTGGTCTTCCTCTTCCTCTGCTTCCACCGGCGGGTGCCGATAAGTATACCTTCTGGGCTGGAGCGTCTTCGTTCATTCGCACGACGTGGCCTAGCCAGCGAAGCCGCTGTGTTTTAATGCGCTGTACTATGTCGACGTCTGCGTAAAGCTCATACAACTCATCATTAAATCTTCTTCGGTACTCGCCGTCGCCAACGCGTAGAGGCCCATAAATCTTTCGCAGAACTTTTCTCTCGAATACTCCCAATGCAGCCTCGTCAGATGTTGTTAGTGTCCACGCCTCTGCACCATATAGCAGGACGGGAGCGATGAGTGACTTGTAGAGTGTGATTTTCGTGCGTCGAGAGAGGACTTTACTTTTCAATTGCCTACTCAGTCCAAAGTAGCATTTATTTGCAAGAGCAATTCTTCGTTGGATTTCTAGGCTGGCATTATTGTTGGAGTTTATGCTGGATCCAAGGTAAACGAAGTCCTTCACTATTTCGAACTTTTTGGTGCCAGCAGTGGCGTGGGTGCCAAGGCGCGAATGCGCTGACTCTTTGCTTGATGACAGCATGTACTTCGTTTTGCCTTCGTTCACCACCAAACCCATTTTTTCCGCTTCTTTTTCTAGTTTGGAGTACGCAGAGGTTACGGCACGGTTGTTAAGGCCGATAATGTCAATGTCGTCAGCATATGCTAACAGTTGCACGCTTTTATAGAATATTGTTCCAGCGCGGTTGAGTTCTGCAGATTGTATTATTTTCTCCAACATCAAATTAAAGAAATCGCACGATAGGGGGTCACCTTGTCTGAAACCTCGTTTAGTTTCAAACGGCTCGGAGAGGTCCTTCCCAATTCTGACTGAGCTGGTGGTGTTGCTCAATGTCATTTTGCAAAGCCGTATAAGTTTTGCGGGGAAACCAAATTCAGACATAGCGGCATATAGGCAGCTCCTTTTCGTGCTATCGAAAGCGGCTTTAAAATCAACAAAGAGGTGGTGTGTGTCGATTCTTTTCTCACGGGTTTTCTCCAGGATTTGACGTATTGTAAAAATCTGGTCGATGGTAGATTTTCCAGGTCTGAAGCCACACTGATAAGGTCCAATCAGTCTGTTCACGTCAGGCTTCAATCGTTCGCACAATACGCTTGACAAGACCTTATATGCGATATTCAAAAGGCTGATTCCGCGGTAGTTGGTGCAGTTTGCAGGATCACCTTTTTTGTGGATTGGGCAAAGAACACTTAGATTCCAATCTTCGGGCATGCATTCATCCGACCATATTCTGCACAGAAGCTGGTGCATACGCCTTACCAGCTCCTCGCCGCCATGCTTGAATAGCTCAGCAGGCAAACCATCAGCGCCAGCTGCTTTATTGTTTTTTAACCGGGATATTGCTATTCGCACCTCATTATAGTCGGGTTCTGGGACGTCAATTTCGTCGTCTTCGATTGTGGGTTCGGGTTCGAGCTCTTCTCTGGTTTCTTGCTCAATTTCTCCATTTAAAAGGGCAGAGAAGTGATCCCTCCATATCTCTAGTATTCTCTGAACATCAGTCACCAGGTCGCCGTTCTCGTTCTTACAGGAATTTGCCCCGGGCTTGAAACCTTCCGTCATTCGTCGAATTTTTTGATAGAATTTGCGGGCATTATTCCCATTGGCTAGCATCTCAAGCTCATTGATTTCACGCTTTTCTGCCTCTCTTTTTTTTGCCCGGAAAAGTCGCCTCGCTTCCCTTTTCAACTCGCGGTAGTGTTCACACACACTCCTTGTTGCACTCGATCTTAGCGTTGCCTTGTAGGCTTCGTTCTTTCTTTTCGTTGCAGCTCGGCACTCTTCATCATCGTACCAGTTGTTTCTTCTCGTTCGCCGGAATCCAATTACTTCTTCGGCTGCGGTACGGAGTGCTCCTGTGATGTGCTCCCACTGCTCATGCATTCCACTGGGTTGAATTGTGCTCTCAGAGAGCAGGTGTGAGAGTCGGTCTGCAAAATCATTGGCGGTCTGTTGCGATTGCAGCTTTTCGACGTCCAGCTTTCCTTGCGTTTTCTGTTGCACCTGTTTTGTCGTACAGAGGCGGGTACGAATCTTAGCTGCTACTAGGTAGTGATCGGAGTCGATGTTTGGACCTCTTATTGTGCGAACATCTAAAACGCTAGAAGCATGCCGTCCGTCTATCACAATGTGGTCGATCTGGTTTCGCGTTCTTCGATCGGGAGACAGCCATGTAGCCTGATGGATCTTCTTGTGCATAAACCTGGTGCTGGCAATGACCATGTTTCGGGCACCGGCGAAGTCGATCAGCCTGTATCCATTTGGCGAAGTCTGGTCGTGCAGGCTGAACTTCCCGACTGTGGGTCCAAATACACCCTCTTTGCCCACCCTGGCGTTAAAGTCACCAAGCACGACTTTGATGTCATGACGGGGGCAGCGCTCGTAAGTTTCCTCCAGGCGCTCGTAGAATGCATCCTTTTCCACGTCGTCTTTCTCTTCCGTCGGAGCGTGGGCGCAGATAAACGAGATGTTAAAGAATCGTACTTTTACGCGGATTGTAGCGAGACGCTCATTCACGGGTGTGAACGACAGTACTCGATTACGGAGTCTCTCTCCCACCACAAATCCCACGCCAAATCTGCGCTTGTCGACATGCCCACTCCAGTAAATGTTGCAAGGTGGTTTGTTCATATTACCTTGCCCCGTCCATCGCATCTCCTGTATGGCGGTGATGTCAGCTTTAGCCTTCCTCAGGGCCTCAACCAACCGGGCAGCGGCACCTTCCCCATTGAGGGACCGGACATTCCAGGTGCATGCCCTTAAATCGTAGTCCTTGTTTCGTTTGCGTGTGTCGTCATCTAAAAAAAAAAACATAAATAAACATGTAATATAATAAATCCATAAATAAAATCGTCCAAAGTGAGTTGTTAGCGGCTCAAATTTAAAACTTTGTGAGTTCATTGCCCAGCTTAATGAAAAACAATTAGATAGTTAAAAAATTAGGTCAAACTTTGGACTACGATCCTGATGCAGAAGTTGAACATACAAAACAATTAATTTCAAATTCAGTGGGTGAATCTATTTTTAGAATGAAATCCAAAGAAGAAATCTTCAGTTTAAGAATGATAAGGTACACTAGACACCACGGTTGTGCGTACGAAAAGCGCACCAATAAAAACAGCAGAACACAGAAAATGTATTCTATGTTTTAAGTTGAAGCTTCAGCGATATCCTGATGAAGAAAACATTCAATTCTATTTAGCATCTATTTGCTGATGCGCGTACAAACATGCATAACATGAGCTTTCTTGTTTTAATGCTTAGTTCAGTCAACACTACTAAGATTTTGCACGCAACTGTACAAGTACACGTACATATATCTAGTATCTCAGATTAAATAACTTGATAACAAAGCCCCCCTATTGTTTATCTTCTATGAGTCTATAGCAACTGTAACTTGTAATGAATTGCATTTTTATTTTTTTTATTTTTTTAATAACAACAACAAAGTACTATAGCTGTTTATTGGCTTATAAAATTTGCATGTGTGGCTGTAAACGAGTATGGTCATGGGCATTAGAAACATATAGACACTATTGTTGTATTTTAAAATTATCACGCAGTGGGAGTATCGCTCAGACTAAGCAAATAACAGCAGTGTTTGTCTCTTTGGAGTTTTCTAAGCAAAAAAAAAAAAACTATAGGAAAAAATCTGAAAATATTTACATACATTGCGGAAGAAAATATAGTAAAAACCTACTACTTAACAACATTTAAACGTCGTAAAGATGGAATTTGATATAAAAATTTAATTGTTTGGCTATAAAAAATATTACATTCTTTGGCTACTAATAGTGCAAGGTGATATTTTTAAATTTATGCAAATTAACATTGCTGGATACATTTGAGTAGGTTAGAATGCTAGTATATGGGGCATTCCATGCGCATGAGTAATGGTTGATTTACAAAAAATATGAAAGAGTTAGACGTCGTGGAGGTAAAATGCGAAGTTTTAAAATATTTTTATCGGTTTATTAATCGTTTATTACCCTTAAAGAATACAAAAAAGTAGATGACAAAAAAGTCGATGAAAAATATCGATTAAAGTAAAAAATCGATTATTTATTCACATCTATAAGATTTTTAAATTTCAAAATAGCAGCTACAAACAGTGACAAATTGGCAAGACGCGAATACAAAGATTATTTCTTTAATGATGGCTT
>OX608079.1:4834890-4837390 GCA_951509765.1 Sphenella marginata | reverse complement strand
CACCCGCGAGTAAGTGCAAGCACAACCGCACAAATTTGTCCACAAATTGACTCCATGGAATGCATATTTGATTAAGTTGCCCTCGGTTTACCAATGCGCACCGCTAGTCACTTTGTTTGTTGGTGTATTTGTGTGTTCAATGGATATTTGTGGTAGGTATTCTTTTGTGACGGCTCTGCTGTTGAAGGTCACATCGATTGTCATTGTTGGGGTAATTGGTAATCAATGACTAAACGCTGGTGGCAAATGTCATGCTTGGTCGCTTCGGCTATCAGATCGCGCGCTTTAAACGTTTTAATTGAATTTTTATTATTTGTTAAGCAGGTGGCAACCATCGCAAAAAATGATCCCAAGGGAAATAGAATTTTTTGAGAGAATAGCAGATAGAGCAGCTGGGACACATACTGGACTAAAATGAATTGCCAAAGACTGATTGTGATTTCAAATGACTATTGACTTTTGCTTTTAGACCGTCATAAATAATTACAATTGGAAAACTATTAAATTAGTAATTTAGGTGCAAATTACTTAAAAGGCTGAGCGTTGTGATTCGTACATAGAATATGTACATTAGGGTGTTTGATTTTAACGTGTTATTTTTTCATGGTCTTAGATGAAAATCTGATAGACTATTGTTGAATATCAAATTTAGAAAAAGTTCAATCCCTCGATTACTCCAAGTTAGACTTATGGATAGTAAAATTTATGGATCAATAAAAGTTTTTTTCCAAGTTGTAGTACCTGAAATCCTCTAGCAAAAAAAATGCCGACAAATTGACGTCCGATCAACACTTACTATAACTGGAAAGAGAATAGAACTGTAAAGTAATGATTACTAATAATAATTGTAAAGATTGCCTATTTAATTGATTATTTTTGAAAAAGCCTTTTAATACTCAAGTATCCATTTTTTTAGGATTTTTAATTTTTATAAAAAAAAAAAAATGTTAACGATTAAAAAAAATTAAAAATAATCAAAAACCCAACACATTTATTAGTGATTATTTTTTGATTGTTTTAGTTTACTTAATTTTTTATTGTCTTTATTATATGTTATTATTTTTTATTGTTTTGGATTACTTTTGATTCGTTTTATTATTTTTAATTATTTCTTGTTTTTGATTATTTTTATTGTTTGTAATTAGTTTTTATTCTTTGATTCGTCTTTTTATTATTTTTGATTATTTCTTCTTGTTCTTGACTACTTTTAATTTTCTATTATTTGTGATTATTTTTTATTACTTTTGATTTTTTATTGTTTTTGATTACTTTTAATTCTTCTTATTATTTCTGATTATGCTTTATCGTTTTTTATTACTTTTGATTGTTTTTACTATTTTTGTTTATTTCTTCTTGTGATTATTTTTTTTGTTTTTATTTACTTTTGATTCTTTTTATTACTTTTGATTTTTTTTTCAATGGTAATCAATTAGTAATTACGGATTATTGAAAACAATCTTATCAATTGATTAATCAATTATAATAAATAATTTGGCTATATTTACCATCCCACAAAGTTTTGCTAATTTTCTTCTGAAAAGTGTGGAATTTATGACATAAGTGTTTTGCTTTAACATTGGGAGGCTTTCTGGAATTCGACCACACGTTAGACAAAAAAATCCACCTTAACACTAAACACCCTAATGTACAGACATACTTACATATATACATATATAACGAGGTATATAAATAACATTATTTTAGCGTATATTTCAGCCTTTACTCAAGGTGTACAAACATAAATGAAATCATTATTACATGCATAAATGCCTAATATAATTATAGAATATTTACTTAATTTATGAACATTTTCCGTAATAATAATTCAAAATTTTTATTTTTTTTTTGCGCATTTTAATGAACAAAGTGACTGAAGACTGACAAAGTACGAATATTGAATAAGTGTTAAAATCGAGTACATAAATAGTAAAATAATGTTAAAACGTGTATGAATGCAAATGTAATTAAGTAGCAAGGTGCCATGGTTCAAAATTCAACCACAAAAAAATGTTTCGAAAACGTTAGTTGGTTGTCGTTTGGCAACCCTTCGTGTGTACTTAACGCTATGAGACAGCTGTTTTGTAGAGATTTATCTGCTTTAGCAGTTGCTATTGTGTTAGTTTCTTTAAAAAAATTTTCTCGATTAAATTTGTAGGTTAAGTTGAAGCAGAAGCACGGCCTTTATCTCTTCGATGGTGTAACGCGCTTAATTACTATTACTATTAATTATACAGATCTATTCCCAGCAATAATATTATTTAAACACCTGTTTCAAAATTAGGTGCTAAAAGTGATTAATTTATTTGTAAAAAAAAAACATTTGCTTATTGTTATTAACTTACTTGCGTCTGTACATAAATATTTCAGGTGAACGCAATGAATTGACGTACAACGTGAAGCCTCTAGTAAATCAATAATTCATCATGAGAAGAAAACAAAAACAGCGGAAATTTTGATTAAAATAGCAATAGAAAATGAACTAAAATAATATGACTATACT
>OX608079.1:4587059-4834690 GCA_951509765.1 Sphenella marginata | reverse complement strand
TTAAAATTTTTTGATATGGTCATCATAGAAAAAAGAGTTTTCATCATTGGAATTGTTTTTGTTTTTTTTTTTTGTGTCGGAAAAAATTTGATTCGTTTCATGCTCTCGGATCTGCTTTATGCTCTACTCTGGTTCAGATCTGATATTTTAACTGGTATTAAAAAAGTCTAAAATCGACAAAAAACTTGAATATCGCTCCACATCTCTTTCGAATAAAACGTTAAAGTTTACTTTCGTCATTGTTCCTAAACGTTTACCCAGTTCATTGTTGGTTACATCTGGCGGCAATGGCTGATTACAATTCACCTTCATTAAATTAAAATTTCTGCAAACAAATAACATGGCGTTGAGCGTTTCAATAAAAAAAACTCCCTACTCTAGCTAAGAAAGCGTGCTTTTAAAAGTAAGAATTTACAGCGCCAGTCAGAGTTTCACTTAAAAGAATCGAAACAAAAATTTTGCTTGAACTTGAACCGTAGGGTCGGTGCAGCTTTAACGCTACCGAGATTCAATGCGCTCTACCAAGGCCCAATTTTGTTCAACCTACTTGTACCGTTATATATCATAAATAAACTGTTATTTACAATTTTTATTTACCATATAAATTTACACAAAATTACTTAAATAGCGTAAAAATATTTTGTATGCTTTGAATTGCGTCGTGTGGTGTATATGGCGAGCTCTCTCATGCGCCACGCGTCTCATTGTCGTGTAATTAACACAGAAAGTTGTTTGTTGTTCCTCATTTATAGGCTATTTTTGTAAAGAATTAAGCTTTTAACTCCACTTTATGCTATTTTTAGCTTTAAGATAGGTGATTCATATAGTTTTTAGCTACGATATCACTGAATGTGCAAATAAAGAGGTTATGTAGCGTCGATTTTTTGTGGGTTATGACACTTTTTGAGGTTATGAGACTTTTTAGGTTATGTATAAGAAATTATTTAAGTCTCTTTAGGATGAAAAGATTCTGAAACGAGAGAGGAATTTACTTCTCAACTGTCTACTTAGCTCACGTTGAAAAAGTAATTACAAATTGAATTTCGTGGACGGGATAATTTTTGCTACAGACTTTGGCTGTTGTTAATGATTGGTGAAAAATTCAGTTATTTGCAAATATGTACATACATTTACCAGCGTACAAGCATACATATATGTATTATCATAATCATCCTGTAATATTATGGCAAATAATTAATTAACGGTCAATGAACTCGCGCTAGTTGCCAACATATTACACAAGAGCTTTTCCATTTCCAAGCATACAGAAAAACCTGATTAATTACTTATTTACTCAGTGTTTTATGTAAGATTATAGGAAAGTTATTTATCAGAAACAAGATTTGTTGTTGTAGGTATCAGTTGCTATCAAAGCTTATGGAAACACTTTTAGGTAAAGTAAAAAAGAACTCGGCTCCTTTGTTTTCCTACTTACCTCCAAATTGTAAGTACCTTTTCAGATCTTTTTCGTATTCCAGGGGGGCGCTTTTCGGGGGGTGGCCCCCTCCCCCTTCCGAATCCAAAAAGTCATATTTTCCAGGGACGGAGATATCCGCGAAATTTCATGAAAATAATTAGTGAGACTTCATTTTTTTTACCATTTTGCGTTCCCGTATAAAAACTTTAGCTCAGAATAGCCCAATTCGTTGGCCATTAAATCAAATTTGATTTATTTTATTTTTCCAGCAAATTGAAAGCCATTTAATTATGAGCGCCAAAACGGCAACTTTTACCAATTACTGTAATAATTATAATTATAAATAGAACCGACTTTATTAACGATTATGTCATAAACAGTTAAGGTATAATAAATATATTTAATATTAAAAGATTCAATTAAAACAATTTAGAATGTATTTATATAAGCATTAGAGACTGTGGGAAAAGTTGTTTACTATAATAAGTATTACGTTACAAATGTAAAATATATTTAACAAATTTCTTGCAGTTAATTAATTTTAAAAGTTAAATATTACTCATACGCCCAGGCGGCAGGCAATTAACTCAACGAATCACTAATGCGGCACGCATTGATACGAGTCGTGAATACAAAACAATTTTAATAGAAGAACAAAATCAATTTAAACAGAAATTAATTTAATATACAAAAGCAACAAGAAACGTGTGTCTCGAATATACTTAAGCAACAACTACATACATACATACAAACATACGAGTAGATGCGAACTGTATTAGCAACGCTCAATAACAATCGGCTGCTGCATTCATGCGCGCACCACAACCATTGGGCGTGTGTGTGATGGTGCGATTTTTAAATGGCATTTTATGCTTGGCATTCTAAATTGAAATAACATACAAGCATCTGTATTTTGTGTAAAATAGTTATGTATAAATGCTTGCATTATTCTGAAACATGTGCCACATGTGCATGCCATTGATTGACTGCCACACATTGTAGACCACATAAATGAATTTCTATTAACCAAATAGAAAGCGCAAAAGAATGTGTCGATACACTTCAACCAATTTAAAATTTATGATTTTATCGAAACGAAATTAGAAAGAAAAACGAAAAGAAAACATTGTAAATTACAAAAAAGTGAAAAAAATTTAAAGGAAATAGAAAAAAGGGGAAAAACCAAAAAAGTGGAAATAAATGGAATAAAATAAAAACGAAAAAAAATGTTAAAATGTAAAATTAAAAAAAGCTAAATAGAAAGAGAATGGAAAGGAAAAGAAAAATAGTTATTTTGCAAAATATAAAATTAATTCTACAGAGAAATAAAACAATAAATAAAAATAATAAACAAGTGGAAGATTTTAAAAGATAAATGAAAGAAATGCAAAATTTAAAAAAAAATTAGGAAAATTAAAAAACAAACAAAAAGAAAAGAAAAAATAAAAAAATTAAAATAGAAAATGAAAAAAGAAAACATAAATAAAAAGATATACAAAAATTAACAAGACAAAAAATTAAACAGAATAAGAAAAAAAGAAGAGAAATAAAAATTAAATTAAAAAAGAGACCAAAAAGAAAAAAAATATAAAATGGAAAAACCAAAATGAAAAGAAAAAGAGAAAGTAGAAGTAGAAGAAAAAGAAAATTAAAAATAAATACAAAAAAGACAAATGATAAAAAGATAATGGAAAGAAAGGGAATATTAAGAAGAAAGAGAGGAAAGTAAAAATTAAAAGAAAATAAATAAAAAGAAAAAGAAGAAGCTAAATAAAAAGAAAACAAGT
The DNA here is from genome assembly GCA_951509765.1 of Sphenella marginata. NCBI lineage: Eukaryota > Metazoa > Arthropoda > Insecta > Diptera > Tephritidae > Sphenella > Sphenella marginata. Next base: position 4,831,486 of record OX608079.1, on the reverse strand, counting down.
AGGAAATAAAACAAAAATAAAAATAAGAAGAAAAAGAAAAAGAAAAAGAGGAAGAAAAAAGCATAAATAAAAAGAAAAAGCATAAATAAAAAGAAAAAGGAAAATAAAAAAGACGAAGAAAAATAAAAAAAAAATAAAAATAAAAAGAAGAAGGAGAAAAATAAAAAGAAACAGAAGAAGAAGAAAAAGCATAAATAAAAAGAAAAAGGAAAATTAAAAGAAAAAGGAAAATAAAAAAAGAAGAAAAATTAAAAAAATAAAAATAAAAAGAAGAAGAAGAAAAAGAAGAAGAAGAAAAAGAAGAAGAAGAAAAAGGAAAATAAAAAGAAAAAGAAAAAGGAAAATAAAAAGGAAAATAAAAAGGAAAAGAAAAAAAAAAGAAAAAGAGAAAGAGAAAGAAAAAGAAAAAGAAAAAGATAAAGAAAAAGAAAAAGAAAAAGAAAAAGAAAAAGAAAAAGAAAAAGAAAAAGAAAAAGAAAAAGAAAAAGAAATAGAAAAAGAAAAAGAAAAAGAAAAAGAAAAAGAAAAAGAAAAAGAAAAAGAAAAAGAAAAAGAAAAAGAAAAAGAAAAAGAAAAAGAAAAAGAAAAAGAAAAAGAAAAAGCATAAATAAAACGAAAAAGGAAAAGAAAAATAAAAAGGAAAATAAAAGAAGAAGAAAAATTAAAAAAATAAAAATAAAAAGAAGAAGAAGAAAAAGAAAAAGAAGAAGAAAAAGAAAAAGAAAAAGAAAAAGGAAAATAAAAAGAAAAAGGAAAATAAAAAGGAAAAGGAAAAGAAAAAGAAAAAGAAAAAGAAAAAGAAAAAGAAAAAGAAAAAGAAAAAGAAAAAGAAAAAGAAAAAGAAAAAGAAAAAGAAAAAGAAAAAGGAAAATAAAGAGAAGAAAAAGGAAAATAGAAAGAAAAAGAAAAAAAAATTAAAAACAAAAACAAAAAGCAAAAAGAAAAAATTTAAAGAAAATTCATTAACTATATAAATACTAGAAAATTTATTTGCTCTTTAACTCACATTAACGTTTATTTTATGTATGTATACTTGTCAGCATTTCTCTCCGTGTACAAGTATGCACTATTTGCTAAGTAATTATTGTATGCGTAATACAATGTATGTATGTATGCATATGGTTGGTTACTTTTCTAAAGAATTTTTATTAAAATGCAATTTACACTCTTTTGTAATTGTTTTTACTTATAGCCGGAAAGCGCCAGTCTGATTGGTAATTGTTTTTTTGCATGACAGCTGTAAATTAAAATATATTGGAGACTAAGCATTATTATTGAGAATATGAGAAACTGGAATGCATGTTATTTGTATTTGTACTGAGGTCTGCAATATAATTAATCAACATAAAATCAATCACAAAATTTTCCTTTCGCCTATTTAAAATGTCAGGTCGAACTAATGGATTTTTCCAATTATGCTAATGAAGTTGTTCCAAAGCGTGACGTATGAAAGTAACATAGAGGGAGAGAGACTGATAGAAGGTGAGAGCAAGCTGACTTCCCTACAATTACAGGAATATTAGTTTGCTGCCGTATAAGAGAGAGTTTTTGAAAAAAATGTGAAGTAGGACGATCTTGCACTCACTCATCGATATAGAATTTGAAGATTTGTAGTTCGAATTTTTTAACTTTAAAAGAAATTATTAAAGAACAAGAAGAGGGTATGCAGCGTATTCAATTGAAATATTTTATATTGCTCTCATTTCAATCCAAAAGAACATGTTTATACTTGTATAGCTACTGAGTTAGGCGCTATTTCACAGAAATGTCAATCACATTTTTTTTCACTTCCTCTTTGACCACAAAAGTTCAATTAATCTTTGGTTCACTTGGCGTCAGTCAACCGCAACTACTTAATTGTACTTCAAAAGCGATTGCACTTCACTTTTTTTTATACTCAGTTGCGCAAAGCTGTGAGTTAATGAGCAAATTTGTTACGGAGATTGAATTTGTTGCATTTTATAAAATGTTTTTAATTGTTTTTGTTGTTGATTTATTTTACATATTTTTGCAAATTTGTTATTGAGATTTTACACAAACAACAAGCTTGTGTTTTTGGTCTTTTACATTTGAAGTATCCTGGTTCGGTACGAGCTATAGACCTATTAATAATTTTTTCTGCAGCGAAAAATTATTTTGTTGTTTTTGGGTTTCTTAATAATTTTTTTATTAATTATTAAAAGTTTTTTGTTGATGATAATAACAATTCTTAGTCAATTAATTTTTTTTTAATAGTTACGTTGGAATATCTTAACAAAATTTGTAGAAATTATCAAATTTACTAAGAAGTTCAAAACCACACCCCCTTTAAATTTTTTTATAGGCTTATAATCGGCAGTTTATATCCTAAAAAAGTGCCTATCGTTTTTACAGCATTTCCAAAGCATAGTCGAGAAAAAAATATAGAAAATTTGAAAATTTTGAAATGGGTGTGGCACCGCCTCTTTTTTGGCGAAATGTGTTTTATGATTTCGGAAGCCATAACTCGAAAAAGAGTTGACTTTTGGCCTAAAATTTCATAAACACATGTTACGCATAACTAGCAACGTTTTTCGGCAATAGCAGTTGATAACCACGCCCCTTTTAATAAAAGTGAAAAAACTATCTCAATAAATATTAACCTACGAAGAATAATTATTTTCTTCTTCTTCTCTAAATAGCTTATAACCGGCTAAACGACTTTGGCCGGAAGTCTAATTTTACATTAGTTAAAATACATTTTAAGTAGGCGTGGTACTGCCCACATTTGATCTAGGCATGTCTATCAATCCCTGCTATTATCGTAGATGATTATTATTCAAGTTATATTTTAACTTTCGGGAAAACTATAGTACGAACTTCAGTACGAATTTGAGTCATTCAATTGCGAAAGACGAAATTAAGGTTTGATAACCATGCCCACTTTCTATAAATATCCATTAGAGAAGGTTATAAAGCCCTGAAATACAATAAACTCAATCGAAGTAGATATCCAGATGTTGACTATTGAAGAAAAGTGTTTGTGTAGACGTGAGTTGGTATGAGAAACAATAAAACTTCAACTTTGTTACTACAGCTCACAGCTGAGTATACACTGAGTATATACATATACGAATTTAGATGCCCTTACTTGTGTTTTGTGTTGTTGTTATTATATCTTTTATTTGACAAAGGCATGATTGTTAATCATATAGAACAGTAGGGTGTGGCCTTCTTGTTGTTGCTTTAATGGAGAAAACATGCCCTTAAAGTTTTGGCAATTGCTGCCGGGGGGGTTGTTATTGGCCGACTATCAATGAGGTTATTTCATTAAACTGCCGTGGGAGAGCTCAAAAGATCGTGATCGACGACATCTAGGATAAACATACTAGGTGCTCTTTAATAAGAAGAAGCTTAACCCTCGACAAACTGACTGGCTCTTGAGTTGGGATTACTTTACTGTCGACGCACAATGATTACCGGTTTTATTGATTACTATCCCGAGAATCCATTTAATGAGTAATTTTCATAACTGGAAGTATTTAATGATTATTAATTAAAAGTAATTAAAAAAAAATTATTTTTCACGGTTATCTAAAATAATCAAAAGTAATCCAAACTAAATTTTTTTGTGATTACTTTTTATTTGTTTAATTTTTCTTGATTATTTTTAATTTTTTTTAATAATCTTAAAAAATCATAATTTTTTTATTGGTTTTATTTTAATCGTAATCAATTTATAATTGCCTTTTCTTGAAAATAGTTAAAATCATTACTGAATACTAATTACTAATCAAATGGGACAGGTCTACATATATGAAGGGACCAAATTTTAAACTTCAACTTTTGGAACACCTTAATAGTACACACTAACAACTTGCTCGCGCGCTATCTTATTACATGAAAAATTATTGGGAATTCGCAAAAAAATGTCCACAAATTAAAAACAAACAAAATTGCACCAATTAAATGGTAAACAAAAATGAACATCATTAATTTGAATTGGAAATTGGAATTAAAATTGTAATTGAGATTGGTCATTTGTGCCAACTCATGCAAAGCCGCACATAGCGACGTAAATATATTCATGTCCATATATTTTAGAGATGGAAATGTCGTTAAGCGCCGAAAATTGCGATGTGTCTTTTACGAAATCTCAAGATTTTCGGGACTACAAAAATCCCGAAAAATTGAAATCTAAAAAAATTTAAAACTAGTTTCGTTACTTATCTTACTTTCTGATTTTTTCTTCAAAAAATTTGTTCCAAAAATTAAAAAAAAAATTTTTAAATGTGGGTTCTTTTTTGTTCTGCTTTGTCATTAATCGACTTCCTTTGAATTAAAAAAAATCCATAAAAAGCAATTATTTGTGTTATATTTTACGGTAAAATAATTTTTCAAACCATTTTTTCAGCCCTAACTTTTAAAGCAGAGTTTATATACAAATCCCGAAAATTTCGGTATTGTTAAAATTTAAAAAAAAAACGCATTCCTATTGTACATACCGTTATCTCAAACGCTTTGGCCAGTCACACCCCCACACGAGCAATTGGCTGGTATCAAAGTAGCGGCAAATATACAAAGCCTTAAATGGCAGCGGCTCAATTAAAGAATGCGGTGACAAAATACAAACATTTATTTCTATAGTTACTTATTCTTTTATACAATTAATAAATAAAATGACTTAATACAATTGTTCGAAAAATTTAATGCTTATGACTTTACATACATATTTCATGACTTATAACAAAAGTAATTTTTGCAAGTAAAAATTTAGCAAAACATAATTGATGGGGCTTTGTCAATTAGGCGCTTAATGCTGCTGTTACCGTAGATACTGTAAACGGCAAATTATGTTGCTGAAAATTGTAACCAACTTTGACGCATTTTATGCCCATGATTTTGGACAGCGTGGTATTGTCAATAGACTGACAATAGAAAAAGCGTCCCAACACTCCAAGTCTATGTTGTAGTGAGGATGGCGCTAGCGAGGCTCAAGAAAAAATTATGGACGGCGAAGTACTACAAAAATACTTAATTTTTAAGTGATTTATTAACATCTTCGCCATTCCAGCACAGTTTTTAGTTTTACCATTTTAGCTTCCTTTCATCATCAACCCCTGCAACATCAACGGCTTGTAAGTTCTGCCGGCAACATATAATTTTAATGATTTCCTATATAACTATAAGTACTATAATATACTTTTATAGCAAGTATATGAATTTTTCACAAGATGAAAGAAACATAAAATTGTCATTTCATACCGAAAGGTTACTAAGCCACATATGTACATATGTATGTACATACAGACATTGATTTAAATATTCGCAACAGTTTTCCATAACCATAAATCTAAAGTAAGTGTTATTTACTATAAGATTTTGCTTTATATGATTGTAAACACATTCAGAAATAAGCGCATATTTATAAATGTATACATACATATGTATGTATGCATATTAGACTGTACCAAAATTAAAAAAGAAATGTTTTAAAATGTACTGGAAACAGGGGAGCGGAATTGAAAAACTAAGTTAGTCGAAATTTTACGTAAAATCAAAAATACACTGAATTGTGCAATGAGTCACATATGATTCATAAAATCACTCAGTATACTAACATGAGTCGCATTTGAGTCATTGTAAAGAAAAGTCTCTAGTATTACACCACACTTTTTACAATACTTGTCAGGCACATAAAACCAAAATGTGTACAGTCTAACACTTGTATGTATGTATGTATTTGTTCAATATGCGAAATGAAATCATATGACTATCCATCAACAGCACATCAAAGCGTAAGTGACTATTCGCAGAATAATTTCAATTTTTGTTTATGCAGCACACATTTCCAATATAATTCTCACCCCATAAGAGGCAAATATTTCTTAGTTTAAATTTTATGCCCACATTTGTGCTTTCATCTCAATTCGTATTTATGTGGTTATTAGTCTGAGTATTACTCACAAATTTAACGAGTTCGTAACGATATTTGACAACAAAGAAAACACAAAACATTTTTCACATCTGACAATTATGAGTGACATATAGTGCTGTCTGCTTCTTTTGTATGACTTTTTGTTTCGCTAGTACATAATTTTAATGAATGCGATTTGAAGATTATTTTTATTTTTTATTTTTATCCGTTCACACTGCTGCACTTCATGTGCTGCCATTATTTGTTATAAATAAATACAAAACTAATTGTTTGTAGACAAATTGACTCATTTGTTGTGATTTGTTTTGTTTTTGTTTGAAAAATTTTGCAAATGTAATCACATTACTTGGCAACAGATCGTACTGATACTTGCATACATACATATGTATGTATGTGGGTATGTACGAATACTCCTCTGCATTCAATGTCAAGGCGGAACCTCGAACTTGTACGCGCTGGGTTGGTATATTTGCATCAGTACCCTGTAGATAAAATGTGTAGGTCAAATTTGGTACATTCCTCGTTCTATCGAATTTGCTACTAGTTCGTTGTTATTGTATGTTTGTTTTATTTTCTTTTATTTTATTTTATTTTATTTTATTTTATTTTATTTTATTTTATTTTATTTTATTTTATTTTATTTTATTTTATTTTATTTTATTTTATTTTATTTTGTTTTACTTTATTTTATTTTGTTTTATTTTCTTTTATTTTATTTTATTTTATTTTATTTTATTTTATTTTATTTTATTTTATTTTATTTCATTTTATTTTATTTTATTTTGTTTTACTTTATTTTATTTCGTTTTATTTTTTTTTTTTTATTTTTTTTTTTTTTTTATTTCATTTTATTTATTTTATTTTATTTTATTTTATTTTATTTTATTTTTTTTTTATTTTTTTTTATTTTATTTTATTTTTTTTTTATATTTTATTTTATTTTATTTTATTTTATTTTATTTTATTTTATTTTATTTTATTTTATTTTATTTTATTTTATTTTATTTTATTTTATTTTATTTTATTTTATTTTATTTTATTTTATTTTATTTTATTTTATTTTATTTTATTTTATTTTATTTTATTTTATTTTATTTTATTTTATTTTATTTTATTTTATTTTATTTTATTTTATTTTATTTTATTTTATTTTATTTTATTTTATTTTATTTTATTTTATTTTATTTTATTTTATTTTATTTTATTTTATTTTATTTTATTTTATTTTATTTTATTTTATTTTATTTTATTTTATTTTATTTTATTTTATTTTATTTTATTTTATTTTATTTTATTTTATTTTATTTTATTTTATTTTATTTTATTTGTAAGTTTTGCAAGCTCGAGAACCAGAGAAACAATAATTCGTAATGAATTTTAATTGTCAGTTTTTTGGGAAAAATTGATAATTGGAGAAAAATTACAAAGGAAAAATCAACAGCGATGGATAGGATTACATGTTTCAGAGTTTCCAGGCTCATCATCAGATCCCTTTTCGGACACTGGGATGCGAACCAGTGTCTGCACCAAAGCCGCTGTTAGAAAATTTTAACACTAAGCTATGATGCCCTGTGACGTCACAATGCACTTATCTCCACTTCAATTAATTCCCTTTTGTTTGTTTGTTCTTGCCAACAGTGAGCACACATTGTTGTTAGACCTTCGGTCATACGAACGAATGTGTGTGCTGGACTTTTTTGTTTGTACATATTTATGTACGTATTTACGTATTTTATTTTATTTTATATTAACGAACTAGATTCAAACCAAAAACTTCGGTGCGTAGTTGTTGGTTTCCCTGCTGAGTACAAATTTCCCTATAGTTGACAAAATGCACAGACAGTCACAACAACAACAACTACATGCTATTTGCACTAACAATTGTAGCTACAGTAACCACATCGACATTCAGCCAACGCGTTTTTCCTCTTCCGCAAGAATTTGTGGGTTTGTCAACTTTTAGCTTTGTCTGCAGTTGGTCGGCTTTTGCCAAACTTGCTTTGACATTTGGCTTGGCCTGTCACATTGCATGGCATATTTTTAATGGTAAATAAAATTCATTTTTGACAACAATTTAAATTAAGCTAGAAATTAACATCAGGTGTTTTGCTAATTTGAAGGTATTCATGAAGTGATTATGGGTTAGCTTCTATTCACGGCGGTTTCACTGAAAGACAATGTGGACGATAGTGGAACACTGAACTCTACTCAGGCAAAAATATTTAAAAGTTTATTCTAAATTCCAGGTCTCTGTGCAACATGGTAGCACTCTTATAGAACATACGAGAGATAAAGACTGCCTATTTCTAACAAAAAAAAAAACCTCAAAATCATTCAAAGAACACTAAGTAGAAGTGGTCCCAACACTTCATATGACCAATCAAGCCATGATACCAAAATAATGCTACTAAATCCCTATTTATCAAATCAGTTGTCGCAAAATAAGAAATGCTCATCAATTTAACACCATTTTAGCCATTCAGCACTTGACGTCATACAAAATTACGCGCACCTGAAGCCTATTTTGACTTTTATTGGTCGTCTTTTACCTATCGAAAGTGTCATATGTGGCTGTCAATATGTGATTTTAGTAATAGCTAACTCGATGGCAAGAGTTACCTTATCAAGTTTAGTAAAACATAAATTATAGTGGGAATTTATCAAGTCAATAAATGTTCATAAAGCTGACTAATATGGCAAACAAATCATTTAGTAGGGTAAACCCAAGTATTAGTACATGGCTCTCCGATTTTTGCTGAGAAAGTGCTAAGCACTCTCCACATTTAATATGATCCGAGATAAACGAAATCATTTACGATTGTTTTCTATAGTTTAGGCAGTCGAATATAGATTTGTTTCTTCACGAATCCCATAGTAATCGATATCGGTATTTTTGTCTGGTATCTTTGAAAGTAAAAAATTTTTCGAAGTTAAAAAAAGGGAAAATAATCAGTATTTTATTTGTTTACGTTTTTGCCTTTTTTTTTTTTGTTTTCTACTACCTTAACATTAAAATCATATTTACCATTAAAGTGTTGATAATGATTTTAAGTAGTGGTTCTTAGTCTTTTCTGGGAACCCGCTTCGGAGGTATCCACTAAAATGTGGATAGGAAGAGAAAAAAGAGCAAGAAGAGAGATTCCGAAAGAGCCTGCTACATACGAATTCGCAGAAATTGAATCGATAATCTTACGGTATTCTCGTTCACCTTTCAGTCTATCAACAATTCTTGAGATTTTTGTTCATCTGTCTGTATGCTCATATGTTTGTGCGTGCATCACTAAACAACTACAACATTGAATTGATTTTTTTTCCACAGATATTATTTTAGAGGCCATGTCGTATAGACAAGCATCTAGAAATATATTTAATTTTTTTTTTTTTTTTCAAATTTATTTTTATCAATTAAATTTTATGGAATTTATTGGGTTTTAAAATTTAAAAATAAAATTTTTTTCAAATCTATTTTTATGCATGTTATTATGAATAACATTTTATGGAATTTATTGAGTTTTTAATTTTTTTTAAAAGGCTTGGTAATTTCAAAGTGTTGCTATAAACATTGTAAAAATCATAAAGTTGAAAGAAAATTACATCAAGGCTTTAGTTATAAAAATCCAAGCGTGTTAGATTATGATTTTACATTATTAAACAATTTTTTAAAACAGTGCACGCCTACTACAATAAAAAAGACATGTTGATTTTTCTGCAGTGACCTTCAAATTATTCTACACTCCAACACACCAAGTGATTATTACTTTTCTGCTGACGGAAACACCCAGAAACTTTTCAACGAAATATAGTGTGATGTTCAAATATGAAAGGAGCAATTAAAGCGAGTGAAAGAGAATCAACAACACCAACACATATTCAATTAGACCAAATAAATCAAACCAATCAATTGAGTTTTTCTGTGTTTAATTGAACTGGGTATCAATAAAATGAAATGCAGAAAAAAACTGTATGGTGTCGACGATATAAAGCCCTGAACGCGTAAAAAATGTAAGCGTCAGCAAACAAATTTTACAGAGCCAACAGCTGATGTTCTTGTGGGAGATGACGTTTGACGGTGTGTTGAATATGGTTTCGCATACGGCGTCTTGAGTGGCGATAATTCGAATAAACTGAAAAAGCCAACTAATCGAACGGTGAAATTCGAATTGCAATAGTACGAAAATCGAATATTCGAGGAGACTTTTTAATGAATTTTTTTAAAACGTTGAATGAGAGCAATTTTTAAGAAATAAATTAGTGTTTTTATTTTTTAATAATTTGTATTAATTATTAAGTGAATAGAATAGGAAAATTGTTCCTAAACCCGATTTTTAAAAATGCAATCAACTGTTTCCATGTGGTACCCTAATGTCCATACAGAAAACCATATGCGTTACATGCATTACGTGCCGACATTACATGTTTGCATGTTAACAGTTTTCAATTAAAACTATAAAATAAAATTTAATTCGTATACATTTGTTGATTGATAAGGGAAGAAATAATTTCCGCTGTCAGTTGAATATCATGTGAAGATGATATAAAAATATTAAAATAAATTAATAGTTATTTTCCGGCGAGATAAATCAATTATTATTGTGGCATTTTCCTTTGTTATGTAGATAGTGTTGCCAACTTTTAAAGTTTTGAAAAAAAAAAAATTTCGAAAAATTAAAAAAAAGTAAAAGCTAGGCTAACCAAGCCCATAGGAACGCTGGGTCCATTCTACTGAAGATACCCAGTTACCCGCTAATACTGAAGTGCTGCGCCAAATAATCTCAGAGATATTGCATTTGTTGAATTTTGCACTTCCTGCTCAACGCACTTTTTCCGTCAGCAATCCGTTTGAAGCTTTTCCAATCAACCACTTGGATTTCATCTGTAGTTTTCTGCGTTGTCTCATTTGTTCGCAATTTAAACTTTTAAAGTGTACAGTTAAAAATATTTATATACATGCAATACATATGTATATCCTTTAAAAGGTATACAACAATTCACTCTCCTACTAATAGTAAAAAGTTGTTGAATGAACACATTTTATAGATTTAACTTCTCGCCCACAACAAAGCCTACACGACGCGACGGGAGTTTTCCACACAAGTTCATTCACTTCAATCAGCAAAAATGAATGTAAGCGTATAGTTACATGGCGGAAGCATAAAGTGCACACTTCAAGCAAACACTTTGTGGAAAAAAGAAACTCAATAAACAAAGAAACGCCCCCTTTTAGATCCGGCATATTTGTTGCCCTTCGAGTACACACTTATTTCAATACGTTTTCAATTATGTTAGCCATGTGTTGATGGATTGATTGATGGATATTTGTAAGTATTGCTGAGTCAAACGCGAGGTGGTAACCCTGTGGTGAATTTCGATGATTGAAAACTAAACTTAAAATGACATTTAAAATTTTTTAAGAGTTTAGCTTAAATGAAAAGTAACAGGGTCAGTTATGAGAAAAAATTTGGTTGATTGGCGCCTATGAAGAAATTTTTCATGCTTCGCAAGTTCACCCTGTGCCAACTATTTTATTCACAAACCATATCATAGTTGTGGCGAAAAGCGAAAAAAAGGCAAACTCAAGTTTGTGGTAAGCTGTGTGACACCGCACACCATAGACACAAACCGTAATTTTAAAATGTGAAAATGGCGATTTCGAAAAGTAAAACTCCGTCTTAGGCCCGGTTTTTCAGTGCAAGTTTAACTCAATTTGTCAGTTAAACTAAGCTTAAACTTGTTATGCAGTTTTTCAGTCAACTTTAAACGAAGTTTAAACGGAGTTTAAGCGGCCAATCTGCCAGGGTTAAACTCTAGTTAACCTGTCAGCTGTTTGCATAGTTGATTGTTTTAATTCTGAAGTATTTGGTGAGAAATTCTTGCTTATGGACATTTGAAATTTATTTATATTTATATATTTTATTTATTTTTCATTTAGCAATTGCGTTAAATATGTAAACGAATGTTATCTGTTGCCGATCTAGATAAAAAAAAACCAATGTTGCCGTATAAAAAGCAGATTAAAAAAGGGCCTTAAACTCTCACTGAAAACCCGCTTTGCAGTTTAACTGGAGTTTAAATTTATGCCGAGATTAGGCAAACTTAGTTTAAACTGAGCTTAACCAATGACTGAAAAACCGGGCCTTAGACATGTAACGTATTTTAAGTTGACTATGAGAAATGATGTTTTTTTAGAATCATTTTTAAGTCGATAAAATTATAGTTCAATTTAACTATGATTATGGCCGACTATATATTACCCGATAAACGTAATTCTTGTTGTTATAACGAAAAAAAATGTTCTAGATTTATTTCAAGTATACTCCAAAGCTCATAATAATAGGACCACTCTCTGTTTGTAACTCTATCTACATACATATTTGCACCACTTCGATGTAAAATGTGTCCATGCGATTATATACATACGTCCTTCAATAAGCATCAAATGAATAATGACCTCGTCATGTTGTGACAGTTTGACCGGACACCCTGTAGTGTCACGGCCAAGTTCGCCGCACATCAGCAGGCACCAACAAACTTCGACGGGGAAAACATTTAAATATGTATGTTTGTGGAGACAACACGTTGCAAAATTTTTCGAGAAACATACATTGCTTGCCACACATGCGATTTCCACAATTGTCGACAAGCTCCTAGAAAAAGCTTTTAAAAGTTTCATTTGAAATTTAAGGCAAAAAAGTGTGCTAATTCAAATAAACTATTTCAAAAAAACAAAAAAAATCTCACAAAGAAAAATCAAAGCGAAATAAATGCCCTCCAATTAGACAAAAATAAACACATTTATGGAACATTTTCACCACCGTCATAAATCAGTCGGGCAAACCATTAGCTAGGCAGGTGTTGAGCAATTATTGGTTTTTGGGCACACGTGCGGTGAAACTCAATATCCATATTCACCAGAGACACAATTTGTGTGCTAAACTTATTAGAGAAATAAAGAATGATCGCATGTGTATCGTCGAGGTTTTATTCAAAATTAGTTATTTTTTTTTACAAATGTGCATTTCACAGACATGTGTATGTATGTATGTATGTAAGTTAATAAGTTTATATTTTTACCTTTTCACTTAACATCGCATTTTCTTTGGACATGTAGGTGAATGTACGCCATTGGACACGACACGGTAATGTGATTTAATTGAATTTGAAAAATAATAAAAATCATAAGTTATAAATATGAAGATATTGAGGGATTAATGTGTAATGTGCATAGGTATAATTTGTTTTAGGTTTATTTATTAATAAACATATGTATACTCATTTGACTTATTCAAAAAGCTCTATAATTTTCTCAAAATATTCAATTTTTTTTCCAATGACACCCTGTATTAGAATATGGTTCACCCTATGGCAATGAATATGTAATGCATTTTCAGCTCAGATATAATGTTATAATATAAATGGGGCTTTATTTTTTCAAAAAATTCTGAGATAGGACTTTCTTTAAAAATATTTTAAAGTATGATCACCTACTAGTCAGCTGTCTAAATAATCAAATATGTCAAAATAATTTGTAATAAAGCTTTTTTGAGTACATTAAAGTTTAAAAAAATTGTATAAAAATTTTACCGAGAAGGCGTTCGCTTACACAAAACACCTACAGCGAGAGAGCGCGTTTTGACATTTCCTTGACAGAGAGAGCTACAAGTTTTTACTGTGGGAATTTCACTCCGTAAAAAATGTAGATGAAAAACAGCTGAGCGTGACAAGGGAGAGCAACAACAAAAATTTAAAAATTTGAACTATTAACCAATCAAAATGGCAACAGCTGTTTTGGTTGCAAGTTTTTACTGACTCAAGTTCGCTTGAAACTTTTTACTTTTTGCGTTTTGAGGAAGTTTTATGCCATTATCACTTTACTTTAATTTTGCAAGATTTGTTTGAATTAGTCGCATAGAAATCCGCAATTTCTGCGATAACAGGGTGTTTTAAATTAAATATTTTTTGAAATATGCGCATCACCAAATTTACCGCATAATTTATTATATTTAGAACGGTCTAATGTACAAATAATACAGCTGACCTAAGTTAATTTGACAAAGGTGTTAAATATAAGATACGTTCGTCTGTAAGAATATATTCATGTACATACATCGTACATATGTTTTTAGAGAGCATAATATTAATTATCATTCACTTGGGAATATATAGAATTTCGGTAATTATTTTGGGCTATGTAAGCAATTGTATTATCATTTTGTTAATATGAAAGTTAATACCGTGCATTGCACTTTATTTAAATGAAATGTAATTCTGTCATTATTAGCTTAGGATTTAATAAGTAAGAGAATATACTCGTATGTACTTTTATGAAATGGAGATGGCATTCATATTCCAAAAAAAATTAGGTGAACAAATTGTCTAAGCTGTGTTCTACACCATATGTACTTATACAAGTCTGATATTCGAAAAAATTAGGTGAACAAATTTTTTATGGTCAGAGGCGCTTTAACAATGAGAATATTTAACAACGAAAGTAATAGACCGCTGTCAAATCGCTGACAGGTAGTTACCACTGTACCTGCCTGTAAAATTAAATGCTTAAATTACTGGTCCATAATCATAATCAAATTAAAATAGAGTTTTGTCTATTTAAAGATGATTCTAAAATAAAAATCATTTTAGGTCTGTCATAGTCAACATAAAATACATTTTATATCTAAGGCGGAGTTTTAGTTTTAAAACCACGGTTTGCGTCTATGGTTGTTTGTGCCACCATTCACTCCAAATTTGAATTTGGCTTTTTTTACTTATTACCAGAGATATGATATGGTTTGTGAACAAAATAGTTGACACAGTGTGACTTTGCAAAACATAAAAAAAGTGCCTCATACCTCCAACCAACTTAATATTTTTTCATAAGGGGACCCTGTTACATTTCATTTCAACTAAGATCTTTGCCTAATATGATTAGAATTGACCAACATTTTAAATGTATTTAATAAATTAAAATAAAAATGTATAAAATTAAAAGTGTTAGCAGCTTTAGAACTCTTTCGAAAAATTTTTTTGATGGGGAAATTTCACTGGGTAAAACTTGCAAGTGTAAAACAACTGATCGTGACATAGCAAAACAACAACAAAAACTTCAAACTTTCTGTTCTTAACCGATGAGGTTACTATTCTGTTTTGGTTGCATGTTTTTACAAATTCCTCTCCCGCGGAAACTTTTTGTGTTACGAGAGAGTTTCACGTAATTTTCTCTTGGCTGACAATTCTTTGCAAGAAAGATGTGCAACAAATTTTCTCACCAATATCTTTTTTACGCTTTTGACACATGCCCTTTTTCCTAAAAAAATTTACTGCATTAATTGCTCTTTTGGCAAACAGAAATATATCTACATATGTATGTATATAGCAGCTGCACATTAAAAACATTTCATTTGTTCCATATTTTAGTATTTCATATTTTCGCCGCGTGTCTGCTTGATTTACGCGTTGACATGCACTTGACCATGAAATGTTATAATTTGAATGTCGCCAGTGTTGCCGCGCGCAAAAAAAAAATACTCGCACATAATGCAAATAATGTTATAATGTAACTAAAAGCGTATCAAATAAATTAAAGCAACAAAAAAATATATGAAAATAATGAAGAATATAAATGAGCAAATGACTTATTGCTGGCTGAATGCCACCGATTTGGTAAGAAAAAATATTTCATTTCAATATAAAATATTTATGCTCGACTTTTTGGCATAACTTTTAGACAGCAGACTGCCCCCAAATATATAAACATACGTCCACACACATACATACATCGATTTAAACATTTGCATATACATATGCACATGTGTTCATTTATAACAATTATATTAAACATTTTTTTAATGCATTTGAGTGCTAGCTGTGCAAGTTCACATCAACGACGGGTCTACAGGGCGTATGCGGCACTTTTTGCTCTTGCAAATGGCGAATGAATTTCTGGCAAAATAAAATGCCTGTCACTAAGTATTTAATGCCAAACGTGAGCATGTAGCAGAAGCAGCTGCACTTTTTGCATACATAAATAGTTATTGGATAAGAATTGCCTATACGCATTAGGGTGGGTTGGAAAAAAACCAGATTTTTTTTTTATTTTTAATTTGTATTTAAAATTTACTTTCTGAAAGGTCTTCAAAATGTACAGCATGCTTTTTTAAAAAAAAAAAATTTCAGTTCACGCTAATATAAAGAAGATTTTATTGGGTGCCCCCCATAAATTCAGACAGAAAAAATTCAGAAATACAGTTTTTCGGAAAAATTTTTTCAGAAATCATTGTTCAGAAACCAAAAGTCAGTGGGAAAAATTCAGAAAACTTTTTTCAGGAAACAAAAATTCAGAAACTCCATTACGGTCATGCATTAACCCACATTTTTATCTACATTTTTATTTTTATAACGATTTTTTGGTTATGTTTGAATGGGTTGTGCTACACTTAATTGGTAAATATTTAAAATTATAACCCATGAGCGGCCATACGTTAACCCATTGACGACATCAATTTTCTTTTAACTCTGAAATCAAAATTTTCACTTCAAAATAGTTTGACAATCGCTTAAGTATATGATTTTAAGCGTTTTAACCCTTCAAACGCAGTGTCTTAACCCATTGGTGACCTAAATTTTTATTTTTATAATTTCTAAATAATTTTTTATATGAAAAAATAAATTGCTCTACACTTCAGTAGTAAATATTTGAAGTTTTAAATGCATGCATTAACCCATTGACGACCTATCTACTTTATTAATAACGAGTAGCATTTCATAATTTTATTAATTATGAAATTTTGTTTATATTAGATATATGTATTACTGCACACTTTAAAGTTAAATGTTTACATTGTTAACCCATATTTGGGTCGTGTATTAACCCATTAAATGCCTTTATTTGTTTTTTATTCTGAAATAATTTTTTTTGCCGGTATGTTTAGCGTTATAATACAAGTAAGTATGCATTAACCCTTTGGTGACCAATTTTTTTTTTTTTTTGAAATCCAAAATCAAATTCTTTATATAGGAGTTGCTATAAATATTTGTAAAGAGTACATGTGTATGGTTCTTTGGCAAAGTAGCAAAAGAAAAATGAACCAATGTTTCGTGAAACGTGTTTTTCAGTTATTTCAAAGCCATTATCTCCTATCTAAACTTTCAGAAAGTGAAACTCAGAAAGTAATGAGACGTTAGAAAAAAATTAAAAACCATTTTATTGACCTTTAAAGCATAACACTCTTTTAAAAGATTTTTCTTTGTTCCTATAAAATACTTAAAACGAAGCACAAACTTTCGAAAGTAAGCGCACCCTAATGTGCTCCCATACATATGTCAGCAGTGATAAATATGCACATTTTTCTGTTTTAATGTGAGTGATATATTGATTTTAAAAACCGAGAATCAATTGTGTATGCAATGTTTGTATATTTTGTTAAATAACATGCACGCTGCTGACCTAATTTTTCCTGTGAAATCACAATTTCGCAAAAAAATTGTTGGAACGATGTGGAACTAAGTTGCTCATATTAAAAATAGAATAAGTTCTATGAAGACTATTTAACAACCAAGAAAATAAAGTGCAGTTCCATTAAAGTTCATGCAGATGCTTGACCTTAGCACATTTAAGGTCATACAACCAAAGCCGTTAATACTCCAAACGGGAAGCAAACAATTTCCTCGAGTGTCCATCACAAATTTAAAGTACTCTCTTTACTCGTACCAACTCTTTAAGTATTTTATTACAACCAACTAAAAAGTTTCCACGCAAAAGAATTAAATTTAAAGCAAACCTAGTAAAAAACAAATGTCTCAAGTTCACAAAATATTAAAATGGCTTAAATGAATTTTTCCCACCCTTTTGACTTCATCAAAAAAATAACGATCCCTTCTTTTGAATTATTAAGCGGTCATGTTGTAGTTGCCTTCACAATACCAACGTTGATATGAATTCCTTCCTCTCATTTTATATTCATGTCGCCGCCGTTCATTCAATTTTTCATTAATAGCATTCTTGGTATTTCATGGTTGCATTCAAGGTTCATCGTCCATTGTGGGCTCGTTTCTATGTTCATGTTATCAATTAAAAATGCCACGCGATATTTGCAAAGAGAAGGAAGTGACTGCGCGGAAAATATGAGAATAGAAATTGCAATCATAAGCGGACACACCTGCCTACATCATTTGGACGACCACTATGTACACCACAGCAATCCTTTAAGCGGAAGTTAAGTGGCCTTGCAAATAGTGAGGAACGCTTTTCCGATCCTTGTGTTTTTATGTATAAAGGGCGTTGGTGCATTTAAACGAAATTGAGGTGGGACTTTGACTTGGTCATAAATGAAATTCTATTTATGTAATGCAACTCAACGGATGTGTTGAATGAGCTGCAATAGGAGGATAAGCGCATATCTTCATAGACATAAATATGTATGCAAATATACACTCCAATAAGCATTTTTGTTGGGAATATACTTGAATCTCACTTTATCAAATCCAATTCCCAGCAATCGATTAGCTTGAGATCAATTGGGGAAGCAGCCCATTCTTCAGCAAAAGGGGACCGGTTTGATATGAAAATATTCTTATTTCTCCACTTTAAAAAATATTGGACTCCGACTTGAAAACCAACACTATTTTCCAACTGAAATCAAACTTCAAATTTTACCATTTTATTATACCACCTTTTATCCCAAAAATATATACATATCTTTTGGTTAAAATTTCAACAATTTTGCTCACGTGTTCAGATATGTCAAAAAATACAAATGCTGCCATGTGTAAAAATTGCGGTTGTACCTTTAAAATGAACTCCAATGGTTTTCAAACTGAGATCAAACTTTCGAAAAAAATAAGCAACCTTAAGTGGAGAAACACGTTTAAATGCCAGGATTTATTCAAATTGTTTTGAAGGGAAACAACATACTAGTCAGGAAACTTGCCAGCATACAAGTAGAACTTTCTGGCTGGAACTTGAACTAGCCCAAAAATCAGAAAACTTATCGCAGTGCAAATTTCCTCGCTGAGGAACCAGCGGCAACATCGAAAATGTTAGTCTAAGCATAGCTATCCTGGCCCGAAGTGCAGTGTTAACGGAAGAGAAGTTTAGTACGAAGATGCTCCGACTCATAATACAGTGCACTCGCGATAATATGAACTAATTAAAAGCAGGCCTGTTCAGTTTTACGAGATTGTTCATATTTATGAAAGTCAACTTAATTTAAAAATATTCTATTTAATTAGTTTTAGGCATATTTATTTTTCATTAAAAACCGCAAATTAAACGTTTATTAATTTTTTCACATGACAAAAATAAAAAATTAGTTACATTCAAAAAGTAAGTTATACAAAACCTCATATGTATTCTGTTGAATTGTTGGAAAAAATTTAGTTCACGTCGAAAAAAAATCAGTAATCCGCTTTTGTTGTTTCTTTTGTTCATGACCAAATAACAACAATGAAAATTTCTACTGAGGACTGAACATAAGAGAAAGCAAAGCATGTGAACGCAAGTATTTCTCAGCGACGGTTATGTACATTTTATATTTTAATAACTAGGGGATTCGCCAATTTATTAAGCTCTTGTAATTCGTTAGAATTTTGAAAACCAATAGTGTTTATATTTTAGAGCTTTGACCAAAAGTTCATATTTTAGAGTACTCAATGGAAGCGAAACGATGTTCATATTTTGGGGTGTTCATATTTCAGGGTGTTCATATTATCGCGAGTGCACTGTATATGAGAATGAAGGAGAACACCACTCCGCTGGAAAGAACAAGTGGGAACCTGTAACACCACTGACCTAGTGCGATATGGCTATCCAGAACAACAAATATAATTTTTTGTAGTTCAGAATAATAAAAAATGCTGAACTATATAAACTTCCCTTTCAAAGATAACGTAATGCTGCGCGTTTACATAAAATGCCTGGTCTTAATAGAAATTGTAACGGTACTAAAGTGAATGCATACTTTTAGGCGCATGGGAGCTGATATAAAGTTGAAGCTAAGAAATATATTGAGAAACATGCGGTCTAACTCACTGGGATCCATTAAAAAAATAGCAATATATCTGTCTTTAGATAAGTAAATGTAAATAAACAAAATTAATACTTCAACACGACTTAACAATGCATTAAGTAGCCCGAAAAATTCGCTATCTGTCTCTCAATCTTCAAAACTAAAACACATTGCATGCATAGCTTTCTTGTAACTACGTAGAATTTATTTGATTTTTTTTTATTAAATATTCCACACATGCATTTGTATTCCTAAATCTATGGTCTTGAGCAACAACTGTTTAATTCGACATTAGCATAACCTCAAATTTTTCAATATATTCCTACATCTATGGTCTTGAGCAACAACTGTTTAATTCGACATTAGCATAACCTCAAATTTTTCAATAAATTCCTACATCTATGGTCGTGAGCAACAACGGTTTAATTCGACATTAGCATAACCTCAAATTTTTACTTATTTCCGTAAACCTACTGAATTACTTGAAAATATTTGATATCATTATTATTATTTCGCAAAGTGCAAATATTTTTACTAAACCAACGCCGTGTGCGAAGGCAAGTTCAATCTAAGACTACAGCGTTTTTCAAACGTAGCTGGTTAAATACCCAATTTATGGCTAACATCTAGTTGAAATATTTCATTATTTTCTTAAATACCTTTAAGGTAGACTACATATCTCGTTACGATCGATTTTTCTATTTAAATAATTGCACATACAGATAATAAAGTTTTTATATAGCTTTTTTATTTTTATTTATATTTTATTTATACTTTCCATGTAGATAGTTATTTTTGCATTTTGTCTGAATTCGGTTTTTGAACTCCCAACATGATATCTTCTTACTCACTTAAACATATACATAATAATAATAGATTTTAATATTATAACAGCAAATATTTCTTTGATTTTGTTAAAATTTCTTTAAACTTAATTATTCGTGCATTCGGCGCAGCCATGATAAACTTGTACAAGGTTTATGAATATATCGAGGTGTTGCTTTGGCATCGGCTTCAAAACGCAAAGACATTTGGATTATGATTTTATGTATGTAATGTTGTTCTTGTTGCTTCATATGATATAATAAATAATCAATTTAGTTTGTATTCGCAAATTGTTGCATTTCAAATTCGCTCATTATAAATTCGCGCATACCAGGTGGGAGTTAAAGGCAGCGAGGTGAGTTTAAGTTTAACAATCTGCTTTCGCCTTTATCATTAAAATTGAGTGTAGGATGACTACTCCATACGCTCTGACTTCCACCCTCGTTGATTTGCTCTAAATTTTTTTTATTTTCTATTTTTAGCTATTTGTATCACTTTATTCTTAATAAATAACAACAAACAATAATCCATATTTGACTACAATTTAGTTTAAGCCTGTGTTTTTTGTCTTTGTTGTATGTCTCCTTTTGTCATGGCTTTAACAGCACCTCCGTTGTTTTTTTGTTTATTTGTTGTTTAGTAGGCGTGGTTGGCAACGAAGAGTGTAGCATCAGCACCAGCACCGACCACACTACCGGCAACATATTTACCCACAGCAGAGTCACCATTAGCCTGAAATTGAAAATGCATGGAAATTAGTAAAATATATTTTGACAAATACGAGTAAATATTTATGTAAGTATGTATGTATGTATGTAATATCAAATGGCTGACATTTATTTTAACTCATATCCCTTAGATACCACATAAGCAATTATTCGAAAAATATAGAACTTTTAAAAGTTTTATAAAATATTTAGTTCGACGATGTAAAACACTTTGATGGAAGCACGCACTTTGACATTTCATTGAGAGAGAAAGTTTAAAATTTTCCGCTAGTGGGGTTACACTTAGTAAGTGTAAAACAGCTGATCATGATTTAAAAAAAATTTAAGCTAACCTTTCACTTTTCGCATTTCGCGAGTGTTTTGCGGCATTCTCTCTTTACTTGCAGTTCTTTTAAAGTTTTGTCGCCGAAGGTTTCTACTAACTTTGCTACATTATAGCTCTTAGGGTAAACTGGAACAGATTCGATACACCTGCATATTTTTGACATATTAGGTTGATGAGCATAGATATTAGGGTGGATTGAAAAAAATTCAATTTTGAAAATTTATTAATCAACATTTTGTAGTGCGTCATTGATTTTTAAATATTTAATTGATTAAATGTTTTTTCTAGTATAGGGTGTCTCTAAAAAGCCAACTTTTTTTGTAGTTCAAGTAAAATGTCAAACAATTAAATTCACCTCAACTCCTTGGTATAAGAATAAAAAAAAAAATATTAAAAAAAAATTATATTCGACTTTTAGACCACATAGCAGGTTGAAAAAAAATGTTGAGGAAATACTTTTAAAAAATGGATCGATATTTTCTTTAATGAAGCACAAATTCTACGCTATCCGAAAAAATATGAGAGCTAAAATTTATTCAACCTGATTTAAGACTCATCAGTCAGCATACAGAAATTTTAATTAATGCGTTATTCGCCTTGAGTAAAAATCAATTTGCAAGTATGAAAATAAAAGTACAAATAAGTAACCCAGCAAACATTCGGAGCCAAAAAATGGTGAGAAAAGAGTCAGAGAGAGTTATTCGTAGGTATGAAAGTTAACAGTCACGGAATATTCTAACAGCGGTAAAACCATTTCGGTTATCCAAAACAATTAATTTTTTATTATACATATGTAAATGCCATAAAAAAGTTTTAGAATTTCTAACTCGATATTTTGTTTTACGCTGAATAATTTTCTGTATGATTTAGCTCATGAGTCATATATGACTCTTACATAATCAAATTTCACGGGTTCATATACTGCAATATTTCATCCTATAAAATCACGACGGAGCAGGTTTAAAAGGGATCTCGCTAATTTTGCAAAAGGTTGCGTCTGCGTAGCGTTTGCTTCTTTTCCTAAAACTCCCCACAATCCTCGAAGACTGTGTCTGTGGTGAAAACGACAGAAGGTCTAAAAAAGTTAAAATTAGGTGGTCTTTTAAAGTTTTTTGAGATAAGGCGTTTTAAATTAAAATAACACATTTTGAATATTTTTTTATGAGAAATAGTGGAGAGTGCATAGAGAATTTCAGTGAATTCCGATTTTCGGCTTTTGATTGAAATTGTGGCATGCGAGAGTTGAGTTGAAGAGGCGTTAGTTCAATTTTTTAACGAAAATACTTATTCGTATTTTCTGGGGACAAATGTTACATTTGAACGAGTTTTCGGAACTTTTTTGAGGGGAGATTTGAAGTACTGTATAGGGATATATTTACAACTAGAACTTAGTTGAATGCCTTTTTTTTAGCGGGCAAAATTTGTGTTCGGATACTTCCCAAATTGAAGTAGCAACGCCATTTTCAGCGGATTTCAAAGTATAGGAAATTGAAAAGTAAAAGTATCATTTAAAGAGGAAAGTAAAGGATCGAATTGGCAATTAAAAGAGGAGTAATACTAGACACGAAAGAGCACAGAGAAATAGCGAATACTAAAAGTTTAAACGCCCTAAGAAAATAAAACTGGACCAAAGTTGGTAGCTATAGTATTTAAGAAAGCAAAATCGCTATTATAAAGTATACAAGCAATAGAAAAAGTAGAGCAAAAACACATATAAAAATTTATTTTTATATATATAAAACCTAAAGCGGTAATAAGATATTGGAAGATGATCAGGTAGAAGGCTAAAGATTCTATATACTTTCAAAATATAAAAAAAAACAATTAGGTCTATCTATTTTATAGATAACAGAATAAAAATAGACATTAAAATGTATAAGTTATCAAAGAAACATTAATAAAATAATATGATTTATGTATTTTAAAATTATGTGCATAAACGTAAGTGTAGATTTGTATGGCAGTGGCAGCAATTGTTTGTGTGTATGGCATATATCCTTGGCGCATTTGTTTGCAAACGTTTTTAGTATTTGTGTGAGGCAACAAATAAACTGGCATTAGCTGCAAAAGATGGTATTGAACCAGCAACATAGATTCCTTGGCAAGCGAGTCCATTAGCCTGTAGTCACGTTACGGCAATAAAATATGCGACAGAGTGATTAACGTAGAGGCAGCCATATAAAGTTTAGCAGGTACGTGCGTGTATTTATATGTATGTAGAAGCGAGTGTATTGCGTAAATGAGATTTGTAGGTAAATTATGAGAAATTTTAGAAACACAGAAAATAATTCAAGTCATAGATATTGCAAAGCAAAATGGGTTAGAAAAACTGAAAATTTGTTTAGTAACTTAAATACGAAAAGCCAATTGAATGGTGAAAGGGAAAGCTAGGGAATTAGTATTTTTGAGGTGTTAGTAGCTTAGTTTCATTAAAAAATACTTTCAGTATTTGCTTTTTGATAAACAAATTAATTAGGCAAAAAATTAGTTAATAGTTACAAAATTCAAAATAATATTTTTCTTTTTGAATAGAATAACTCGCAAATTACTAAACTTCGAATTCTTTAATAATAAAAAAAACTTTCTCCTGTAATCAAAGCAAAAACTTTTTACATTTTGTGGCAAAGTTCGCCTTCATTGGCCCGACTTCAAGGCAATTTTTGAAACGGAAAATTACTATGTATGTACAGTAGAATCGCGAAAAAGTTAACCAAACCGTTCCAAGGGTGTTTTACTTTTCCGAAATATTAACTTTTCCAAAGGGTTCTCGAATTTGAAAAAAAAACACGGAAATAAACATAATTTTGGGAATATAATACGTTCAATTTATTTGCATGACTCACTTTTACTCGTAACAAAACAGAAACTTAGATTTAGTTTGTACTTTTTCACATTTTACATACATACATATATGTACATATTAATTTGTAAGGGCTGGTTTAAAGAAGCGGTCGAGACTTGTTCTTTTGTGTAATAGCTCCTGACAATTTTTGTGCGCATATTAATAAGATCTGATATCTGATTTGCATCGATTTGCCAATCGATTTCCACGAATACCTTCATCGATTTTTCTTAAAATCTCAGCTTTTTGATGCAAATTTAGTCTGATTTGTAATGATTTTTACTGCTTAGTTGACATTTTTTAACACACTAACTATAAACAACTCACAAGCTCAAACGTTCATGACAAACTACGTATGTACCAACCAACACCGACAATAATTTTTTACATACGAATTCGGGGAATACATAGCAATAAGGGGAATACCCGAGCTTGTTTTTCTTGCCAAACAAACGGTTGGGTTTGAAAAAATAGATAAGCTCGAAAAAGTTAACGAAAAGTTAACTTTTTAGAGCGGTACGTGGACGCTCAAAATCGGTCAACTTAGCCGAAGGTTTAACTTTCTCGCGAGTTAACTTTTGCGCGATTCTACTGTATCTACATAACATTGAGCTTTTGGGATAAAGCTTACCTCATTATCAAACAAGGGTATATCTTACGCTTTTAAAAAACAACTATTTTGCTAACGTTTTGCATTTATAATCAGCCCATAAATATGCTCAACTTAGTATAAAAGCACTTAAATATAATCAACTCCCCGACAACCAAATTTCTATACGAGTACATACCTTTGCGCGTTTCAACAACTCATTTTGACCAGCAGTAATATTATCCTTCTTGCCACCCCATGCGCGCAATACGGAAGCTTGCAGAGCACGTCCATATGAGAATGTCAATGCCCATGGTTTCAACAATTTAACATTATTGATGGCATTCAAGTGCACGGAAGCTTCCTCTTCAGATTGACCACCAGACAAGAATGTGATGCCTAAGAATATAACAAATATGTATTAAAAAAAAGAGGCCTCCTACGCATTTCCCAAAAACTTACCGGGCACAGCAGCTGGCACAGTTCTACGCAAAGCTTCAACAGTAGCGAGCGCCACTTGGTCGGGTGTGTACTTTTTGGCGCACGATTGACCAGCTGTCACCATGTTTGGTTTCAATAGTGTACCCTCCAAGTAGACATGATGATCATTCAAAGCTTTGTAGACAGCAGCCAAAACAGTTTCGGTAACTTTTTGTGCGCGTTCCAAATCATGTTCACCATCGGGCAATACTTCGGGTTCAACAATTGGTACAATACGCTGCGATTGACAGATTGAGGCATAGCGTGCTAAAACATTGGCATTCTCCAAGATGGATTGATAGGAAGGAGTGTTCTTGCCAATTTTCAAAACGCAACGCCATTTAGCGAAATCACAACCGTCCTTTTTGTATTGTGCGCAACGTGCAGCCAAATCATCCAAACCTGTGAGGGAGGAGAATGAGAATTAGCGAAATTAAGAAAAGTGTTTGTAAAGCTTGTGAAGTTTTTTTAAAAGCAAATAATTTAAGTAGTTTAAGCTCTCCTTACCCTGAGTGGTGCACTCGTCTTCGGAGCCGAACAATGGCACAACACCTTTGTCGACCTTAATGCCGGGAATAATGCCACGCTTCTTCAACAATTCAACAAATGGTGTGCCATCATCAGCCTTCTGGTACAAAGTTTCGTGGAACAAAATGACACCGGAAATATTTTCGCCGAGTTTGGGGTCAGTGGTGAACAACAGCTGACGGTATGCACGACGAAGCTCATCAGTATTTTCAACACCAATATCTGTCAGACGTTTACCCATGGTGGAAACAGATTCATCAGCAGCTAGGATACCTTTGCCGGGTGCGACAATAGCGCGCGCAATGCGGCTAAGCTCCTCTTGCAATTCCTTTGATGGGTAGTTGAAGTAGGTGGTCATGTTGAAGTTTTGTTTCTTAAGGATGTGATGTTGAAAAAGACTGTAAGTACGAGAGAGAAAGAAGATAAATGGAAACGTTAAAATCAATTTTTTAATCAAGTCGATAAATAGTACATTTTTTTATTTAAATTTCGAATTTTTAGAAATAATAAAATTATAGTAAATTTATTGTTTTCAATTACTAAGCAAAAAAAAATTAAAATTGCAAACAACAAAATAATACAAAAACAACAATTTGTTTTAACTTTGAAAAGAATTTAGAGCGAAAGTTCGTAAATTGATTGACTAAGAGTTGGGAGAGTGAGAGCGAAATGTTTGTTTTTGTTGTTGTAGCGCTATAGTTTCGAGTGTGTTGCTAGCAGAATGTTGAGATACATTGCTGATTGACTTTGCTGAAGGCATTACTAACACATGCATACATAAGCACAGGGGCGTAGGCATAGCTGGAGCTATTTAATAAACAAACAAAAACAAAACGAACATCTGACGTTGGTGCCTTAGTGTGAGCTGAGTGGAACCGCGATTTTTTTCCATACATTCTCGGCGACTTATTTGAATTCGGAAATGATTAGACTCTCAAACTTTTCTTCGAAGAATATGAAGGTTTCTACTAAGCACGGCCGCTATCAATCAAAGGTTATTCAAGCAAAATTTCGAATACCCAAAATTCGCAAAATTTAATTTATTTGCTTGAAGTTGCTGTCTCGATTTCTGTTACTTTGGTGTGAGTTGTGATTTTAATGCAAAACTCACAATAGTAAAGTGGGCGAGTTAACCCGAACCCTAAAGCCATCCCCCTTTTTACTACGACGCTGCTATTATCGGAATATAAATACATATGTACATTTGTAAATTAATGTTCTAGTAGAACCAGAAATACATTTCGGCAAATATTTGCAAATTTTTGTAAAAAACATTTTGAACATTAGACTGTTTCTAAAAAAAAAAATTCCCAACAATGAAAAATACTTCGATTTTGAATTTAGAAAGTTATAAAGCCCATTAGATATAAAATGTTGCTTGCGTATCTCGTTAACTATACAAAAAATATGTTTTGAGAGCATGTTGTGAAAAAAAAATTTTTTTTTAAATATGTAACAGTCTAATATTTTGTTATGCACTGATTATTCAAATGCAGCAACACCTTTATAAATTTGTTATTTTTCATTTTATGATGTAAATTTATAGGGTTATAGTCACAATAAATTCGATTGATAGCATACTTTTGGCTGGGGTTATCTGAAGTGTAGACCGATTACAAAATAAGAAAATGATAAGAAACCATTTGTCTTTGTGCCTAAATGGAAAATTTTGCTGCATAAACATATTTACATAAGTAAGTATATATATATGTTTGTAATGATGTGAAAAACTGATTCAGCGCATCAAAGTTCAAACAAAGGGAAAGTTCTTTGAATATTAAAAAAATCATTTTGGCAAATTTTGAAGGAATTTTTAGTTTTTATAATTTAAAAATATATGCACAAATGTATTTATGTAAATTTATTAATTTCCACACGTACCACAAGAAGAGCCGGCCGATTCGTATGAAGCACTACACAGATACTGAATGAAATGACGAACTAACGAACGACTTGAAGTCAAACTCTCGGCAAAGCTAGCCAAACCAATTTAAGCGTATGCCTACAAACTGATGGCAGGCCTCTATGCCAGCTGTAGAGATAAACAAAAAAGTGTGTATGTCATTAAAATGTGCACAAATTTGTAAAGGAGCTGACATACGCCTTGTCCTCCAAAGTGACTTTCACTTTCGACATACTCCAATGTGGCTCAGGGAAAGTGAGCGAGTTTTTGTGTAATAAATGTGGGCGCACAACCCACAGCAAATTGTTTCTTTTTTTTTTTGCTCATGCGCACTAAAGCTGGCGGCAAATGAACTGAAATGCAAATCTTTGACGTTGTAAATTTGGCTCGCTCAATTTTTGTGATACAAACAAAATCATGACCAAACAGCGCCCCACCGCGCATTCAGCCAATATACACTGGATGAGTGTAGAAAGCACATAACTGGATATATGTACATGTATGTTGATGACATTGGTGAAGGTCAAATTTGCAGGCTAAACATGTTGAGATACTTTTTCTTAATACTGAAAATCGTGCAACATTTTTGTTATTGGCGAAATTAAATGCCGAAATAGAAAAATTTTACTAAATGGTTTTGTTTGTTTTTATTTGCAATGTATGTATATGTATGCATGTGTGTACATTAGTGTGTGCCATTTTTGGACTTGCTTTTTTATTGTTCCTTTCTTAAAGTTTGATTTTTTATAGAAACTAAATTACTATGCAAATTCCAACAGCGAATTGGAACCAAAGCTGATAATTTGGTCTTGAGTGAGAAATCACAGCTAACAATCCCCACAATCCTTTTCCGAACCCCCTTTTTTAACAAAAAAAAAACTTCTGTTTCAACTAAATATGTACTCTCCTTTAAAATTTTAGCAATCAAATTTCTTTACCTTATTTAAATAAAATGCACCTCCTTCGACGATGCCTACCAAAAACGAACTGCGACTTTAGCACAGCGGTTGTCATGGTTTCATTTAAATATTTCAATTTTTAAAACTCTATTGTTATCAATATTTAATTATACACATACATATAAGCCACAGAAAGTCAAGGAGCCAAAAACCAGTTTTGATAACGAACGCTTCAAAACAAGTTCCCTCAACTTTATCACTAGGGCAAACATGTAAAGCCTACTACGTAAATATTTCAAAAATGTTTCCCCAATTGAGGTGGTGCAACTTGATTTCAGTTTGCAAGCCACTGGAGTACATTTTGGAAGTGGAGACCTACAATTTTTTAAAAATGGCAGCATTTATATTTCCTGTCATAGGAATCTGACATCACAAATTAATCAAATTATGTGAACGAAAGAAGAATTGCCAAAATAATAAAAAAGGAAAGAAATAAAAAAAATATATGTATATTTGTGTGACAAAAGGTAGTATTTATTATATTGTTAGAAATTGGAAAACAAATTTAGTCTAAAATAAGATAAAAATATATTTCCAAAATAAATTGTAATCTATGAGGAACACTGTAATAAAACACATAAGTACTTTAAAGATAAGTATCTCTCGAATGTGTGTCGTCTAACCAAATTATGTGCGTAGCTACATTTTTGAAAACAAAACCGGATTATCATACACGAGCCCCCAAAATAAATAACAACGTATTCGTACTGTACTTTCTACTTTTTAGCACGAATTTGGTACAGTTATGTGCAATGAAATAGGAACGAAATAAAAATAATTTTGATTACATTTGTGGACTAAATGTTAAGCCAGCACAACTTTTATTTTTTGTATAAGTTACCAGAATCCTCCAATTAAATATTTTCTTTTTCTTTGCACATATGGAATGTGAAGAAAAGATTGCGCCGTAACTTTATTAACTTTAACAAGACGGAAAGGGACAAATAAAAAAAATTTGGGGAAAGAATAAAAAAAAAGTTTTGCTTGCTACATAGCTATACCAATCTTTCCGACACAAATTGGAAAAAGTTGCAATTCTGCCAAAACACTGCTATCAGAATAGATGAAGAACGTCTTCCCGAGGTAGACCAGTATCATACTAGCACAGCATGAGCGTGATCGTCAACGGCATTGGCAAAATTTAGGATGCAGATTTAAACAAGTTACTAAGACGTCAAATTTCGGGCGGTTTTTTCTTGTTGTAAATATACATACGTACATATGTATGTACATACAATTTTTTTTTTTTTTTCGAATTCGTTTAACTTGTTATATAATTTTGTTATATAGTTATTTCCTTTTTATTTGAACATTTGTATCTATGTATATTTTACTATCACTATGGGAAGTATTTTTTATTTGTCATTGCCAAGTACGGATATATAAATCAAAGATGACTTGATACGAAACTCTCTCATTTCGGTCCTCGATTATGCAGTGTTGCCTAGTTTTTTATGTGTGCGCTAGTTGGCAATACTACACAATCGAGGACCATCTGACATTAGATACATAAACAATGAGGAGCCAGAAAGAAAAAACGCACCAAATTTGGGAAACTCAAACAAGTAAACATTTCGATAAACTTAAAATATCGTACGATTGAGAAAAAATACGTAAAGTATGAAAGAAAACAATGTAAGAAAATAGCTGCAGAAAATATATGTAGAAAATCATATTTTTTTTACGCATTTGAGTGGTTTACAGGTATAAAAAAAGGTTACAAACAACACGCCTTTTCTTTTTGTATTATTTTCAAATATTTATTTTAATTATAATTATTTTTATTTGAAGTCATACTATTTCCATTACCATGTTCTATTTCATTACGAAATGTACATTATTAAGGATTTTACCTTATTTTAAAAAATCTTGGAAATTTTAACTTTATATTATTTCTTATTTCATATATTTTATTTTAAATATATCTTGTCTCATTTTATACGTTCCGAGCAAGACAAATTCAAAAATTAATTCGATAGCACCTTTTTGCACACCTCTTGGTATGTGGGAATTGCAAAATTCCTAAGAAGCTACTCAAAATGCCCATATTTTGTTTTCACCATACTGGCATCATTGGAAAATGTTATAAAAAATGACCACTTTTTGAGCGCTCTCAGAGAGCGCGAAGTTTCGTATCTAGTCATCTTTGATATAAATACTTCGTACATACATACATACTCACATACATATGTACATACACATATTTGAATAAAAATAAGTAAATGTCCTTGCCATTGGAACCTAATGATCGGTTCATTGCTAATGAAGCACAAGTTCAAACATGCTCACATACATATGTACATACTATGCATCATAGATGATGTATGTTATTACCACCCACTATGTACGTACGTACATAAGTATGTACTATTTTATGTGTATATATGGATGTATGCATGTAATATATTTATCTTCAATGTTCAATAAAAAAAAACACTTTGTCGCGCATTACACTAAACACAAAAGTAATTTTCCGAAAATCGTAATTAAACGAAGATCACACCAAGGCGAATTAATCTATTAATTCGCCTTGGATCACACTATTGATGCATGTTACTAGTACTCATTCCACCTACACTACATACCGAATTAGTATGTGACCTTTGCGCACGTAAAACGTCATGGATACAATTTAAGTACGTACATATATTTTGCATAAGTGGTAGTTATGTATGAATTACACAATTTCACGAGTCTTATCATAATCGCACTGAAGTTAACGCACTTTTCGATGACCAACACACCTTCCAGGTATGAAGGAAATGCAATGTGAAAATGCAGTTACGAAATCACTTGAACCCCACCTCCCAACGAGAATGTTAAACCCCACCATAACTCACGTAGTACTCTCACAATTTTTTACTTTTATTTAAAAAACCACCAATAAAAGTTGATACAGAAATAATAATTCGATTACTTTTTCACGAGTGATTATTTTTTTAATTATTAATAATTATTTTTTTTTTTTTATTAAAATTTTTTAGCACAATTTAAAAGTTTTCTTTTACGTACCTGCAGCTTCAACTTTATATTTCACTTTGAGCTTTGCGAGGTGGCGAAGTGGCAGCCGAAAGGTTGAATGGAGGTCGTTTTGCCTCTGATTGTCATTCAGCTATTCAGTCAATTTGTGCTACTACAAGCCGGCTACTAAGGTCTTGCCCAATATCATTGCCAGTGTAGCATAATATATTGCACAATATTTTTTTAGTGAGACGCTAGTAAGCCTCTAGCAATTGCACATAATTTTAAAACTATCAAACGTCGAAAGAACACGGAAGACAGTTAAATCTTCTATGCAACTTTCTACTTGTTTCTTTATTTAATTCAAGCGACTGCGGAGAGCTTGGAAGCATGATCGAATGGGGACTACCGCGGACCTACAGGCTAACCTCTTGAGTATTTCAAGCGTCATAGTGCCTCAATTTGCAAAAACCCAATCGTGCCGCACTTACATATATCAGGACATCATTTTGACAGTACTCCTCAGTGGTACGTGTTGTCCCACAATTATAGCAACAGCAACTCAAATAATGGAACAAGAAACTTCAAAAAGGTTAGAAGCAGCCTTCTTAAATGTCATCAGTGGCCTGCAAACCTTTGCGGCTTACAGGGCGCCGTAAAATCATTAAAAGCAAAAATGAAAAAGAAGCTTTTCAGAGTTATGTTGCCTGATAGAGATATAAATATTCCAGGAATTAACCTCAATAGCTTCTAAGGGAAGTCCTAAAAAATTGGCCGCGGTCTTCTCACATAGTTACAAGCAGTGTTGCCAGAATTTTTTCGAGCAATCCGGCTAGATCGAAAAAAAAAAACGGCTAAAAACGGCTAAAAAAATAATTTCGGCGAGAAAAATTACAATTTTGGCCGAAAAAACGGCTAAAAGTTTTGAATCAACTTTTCACACGTTTTATTCGATTTTTTTCATGAAAACATATAATATAAATATTTTATAATATTCACCCCTATTCTGCATAACAATTACGTTCCCGCTCTACGCTCCGCTTGGATCGTAAATATGCATTCTGAGTTACGCTTGGATCGAAAGAAAAAGAGGAAGAGCTATAAGTTTTTCGAAGTCAGCTGTTTGCCTTGGAATGTGTGAAATTTAAACATAACAAAGCAATTTAAATTACACAAATTATTACTTTTGAAATAAAAGTAAAGCTTTATTATGATTTATAGACTTAATTGTATATGTTTGAGCATTATTGAATAAATTGAGTGAAATTTTATATATCTATTGACTGATTGTAGCAGACAACGAAGGACCAACAAAAAGCAAGAGGACACTGTTGGTGGATGTTACCATATCGTCAGTAGGTAGCTGGTATTTTCCATAGAGCTAGTGCTAGAAGAGTGCGCTTTGCCGACCAGGTACACAGATGGTTGGCGTCGCATCGTGGGGCCACACCATACGCCGAGCAAACATTACACATGTCAGTGTTAAGTCTGACATCAGGTGGTACTTTTCGCTGGAGGAAGACATTGGCCGCCCCGGAACTGACAAAGAAGTTTACAGAGTGGGTGCTATGGAGTGGCCGCCGGTGCACGTTTGGATATAATGGCAAAGTCAAAGCCATTACCTTAGTTTTAATTTTGTTAGTAATATTGTTTGGTGTTTTGAATGCTAGTCCAATTTTTAATTGTTTACAACCGGTGCCGATGCTAATGCGCGTCCAAAAATATTAGATCTCCGTAGGCGGATTCACATTCCTGGCATCGAAAAGCGTCTTTTGATATCCCTCCCTACATTTTTGGACAAATATTAGTACTCGCCACCAGTCGCAAACAATTACCCTGCAAACATATCAAAAAACATCATTAGAGCACAAAAACAAAATATAGCGAGCGTTTTACAACTTTTACATACGAGTTTTACTTAAATTTCAAGAATTTCAACAAAAAATCGCGGGAATTAATCGTAAATTGTTTGCAAAATAAAAAACAAGCATTTATACGCCAACAAAATTCCAACGTAGAAAAACGTAGCTACGATGGAAGTGCAGAATTAGCAGAATTGGAAGTTTCGAAGTTGAACGTAGCGGAATTGAAACGCAGAATACCAAAGTTGCCAAGCGGAGAAATTTTCGATCCAAGTCGAAATGCAGAATAGGGGTGATTAAGTTATTTGTACTCTTTGTTTGTACCGCTAAAGCTAACAGTTTTAAGTCAAATTTTCACATGTTTTATTCGTTGTTTTGTCATTAAAACAAATGATATAAATATTTTACAATGTAAAGGAGTGTTTCTCATCTAGCCTTAAATATAAAAGTTCACTCTAAACAAAAATTTTGTTTAAAAAATTTAGATGAATTTTAAGGTTTACTTGAGAAAATGCCTCCAATTTCATAACAATAAAAAAAAGTTTCTTATACAGATGCTTTGCATCCTAATATACAGAGCTATAATAGTTCAACAATTCAAATCTGTATTTTTTAAAATAGCCTCAATATAAAGCTTACATTTACATATATTTGTTATATCTATTACATAGATGTGCTTATATAAAAGGTAGAACGAGCAAAATTTTAAGCAGAGCTTACTGTTTTAAAAATAATGTGACTTAATGAAAAGTCGCAATAAAATAACGCATCAGGTAACGAATATATTTTAAATAACATATACTTTCATGGCATAAAATGAAAAAAAAAAAAAATTAATAAATTTGTGGGAAATGTACATATATATATATACATTTTACAATATTTCTATATCACAATTTTCTATATCTTGCTCTGAACTATCATAAATGCTAGAGTTATTCATAAGCGTAACGAGATCTTTAGTTATTATGAAGTCATGACAGCACTTATTTTCCCTTTTGAGTCCATATCTTACATACAAAATTGAATTTAGCATTTTTTCAGTAATTCTATTACGCTGCTTTGTTTTTTCATGGTGGCAATACTAAAAAGGCAATACTAAAAATTCAAACACAAATATAGCAAGAGCAGCAAAAGGATTTTCCCCTAAAGCATTTTTATACTCCCGAACTTGTGTCCAAAATTCTACAGTGGAACCCACGACTTCCCATTCATTCAAATGTAATTGTTTGTTACATTGGCAAAAAAACTAAAAACGGCTAAAACGGCTAAAAAAATATAAAAAAACGGCTAAAAAACGGCTAGCGGCTAGATTCAAATTTTCCCGGCTAAATGGAAAAAAAAACGGCTAGATCTAGCCGGAAAACGGCTAAAATGGCAACACTGGTTACAAGACGTTTTCTTTGTTATGGTGAATTTTACCATTTGCAATTCACCATGGCTTTTATTTGAACATGCAGCCCTGTATTTTGTGCTTTTCCTCCATTTTACCATTTGACGTTTCTCTTTATGAAATTAAATTCACCTTGTTTTCCCTATTCGACAGAACGCGGAGGATAAGGAAAAAAGGAGTTTTCTTCATTTGTCGAATAAGTTTTCGAGATTTTAGAAATGGATAATTTTGGCAGTGAAATTGGTCAAAAAATGCGGGTAAGTAACTCAATTATAATACTATACGCCGAGCTTTCCTTAAGTGCATAATTTTCGTTCATTAAAAAGTTTTTTCACCTGTGATTTGTCTTGTACTAAAACATTTATGGCGTGTTCATGGCCCAATATGTAGTTATTGATTAAACTTAGGAGACAATATAAGTCAAGTGGAATTATTGAACAATGTAAATTCTTTTATCTGTGTTTTTCAGAGTGCCGTAAAGGCCAAACTCTTGGAGTTGGGAACTGGTGGCACTACCGGCTATATCGATGATGAATTGCCAGATTATGTGATGATTATGGTGGCTAACAAACGTTCAAAGCAGCAGATGATTTCCGATCTTAATCTGTTTCTTGGCTCACAGACTGATTTGTTCGTAACATGGCTGCATGAGGTACTGCAGAAGTTGCAGGAGGTTACACTGCCAGCTGCTAGTGGTAAGCATGCATATATATAGGTTTATATATAGATTTTTATCCAAAAAATTGTTCTGCTATTAATTATTTGTATCTAATTCACAGCACCAAAGAAGCGAAAAGCTGAACCTAAACAGGAAGTAGCAACTAAAAAGGATCGCAAGTCCAATAAAAAAGAGCATAAAACATCAACTTCAAAAAAATCGTCAGATGAGATGCAAAATACTTCCGGTCATGCCAGTGAAAAAGCAGCTACAGCAAATACGTCGTCGGTGCCCCCAATAAACTCCATAACAGATGTGTTTGCGGATGTATTCCTTGAAAAGGCTAAGAAAAATCTAACTACAGCAGCTGAAGTAGCGGCAAATATAAAAAAAGGAAAAGGTGCTGGTAAACATTCGACCAACGAAACTACAACAACAAAAACCAAATCCAGTGGTGATAAATCTGCAGCCGAAGCCTCAACACCAAAAGAGCAAAATCTTAATGGCTCTGGCGGTGATAATACTATTGTCAAAAAAAAGTCAACTGATGCACAGGCTGGGGCAGATCGCGAAAAAGATTTGGCTGAGTTAGCAGAAATACAAAAGAAAATCTATGCAGCTAAAAAGCATTTGCGACAATTGGGCGAATTGGATGATGACAATAGTGATATCGATGAAGATTTTATCAATTTAAAAGAAGATGGTACAGAAGACGAAGGAGACAGTTCAAGTCCAAAAGGCGCTGCAACGGTAGGTATCAATTACAATGGTAGCAATGTGCAAAGAAAGCAGTTAGAAGATAGTAATATTCGGTTGTTGCTACATACAAAATTTACGTAATAGTACGTCACGCCAACTTTTAATTTCGAAAACAAACGATATATCCAAATGAAGAAAATTAAACAAGGGAATTTTAAGGTTCTGTCTAATCGCCCGCAGTGCTGAAAGGTCAATAGGAGTAGATTTAGTAGTTATCGATACTGTAACAAATAAAAAGAGTAATGGCGTACAACTGATATGATGCCACACACTTATCAATACGAAGGTTCATATCCGGCAAAGACTGTCACTTTCAACATTTCTCAACAGCTAGTAGAGCCTAAAAAAAAGTCATGCTAAAATTTTCGAGTAATATATTCTTAGATAATAGAGCAAAGTATATATAAAGCTGCAAATCAATCAAACCTCATTCTTATTTATCTTGTATGTGCCTTTATAATGCGTTTCATTTAGGCGCACATTGTTATATAAATTTGTATTCATTATATTATTTCATTATTGACTAATTTATTAATTATGATTCTTCAAAATTCCAGACTGAAAGTTCCCTAAAAGACACAAAAACTAGTAAGAGAAGAAGCCCAATTATTTTTGATGCAGGCGAGAAGAAAAAGGCTGCCGATAAGCAAATTGAAGACAGGAACACCAATTTTACGCCACCTCCACTAAGTTCTGCGGCAACAAAAAACAACAATAACAATGAACGTGGGCACAGTAGTGCCGGACGAAGCCAAATATTGCCAAAACAACAAAACCATGATCGCGATAGGGAGCATCCCAGCGAACGTGATCGTGAACGCAATCGGGAGCGTGAACGTATAAATGAACGCGATCGTGATCATAATAGCGAACGTGGGCGTGAACGTAATAACGAACGTGATCGTGATCATACAATCGAACGTGGGCGTGAACGTAATAACGAGCATGATCGTGATCATAATAGCGAACGTGAGCGGCAGCGTAATAATGAACGTGAACATGACAAGCAAAGAGATCGGGATATAGGACGGGATGATAAACGTGATAAACCAGCCGATGCTAATAAGAGGCCAGTGCATGAGCGTTTGGGATCACGCCAACAAACAGTACGCGAAGTACAGCCACAACCACGTCGCCAACGGGAAGATAAAAAGCTATTTGTACCATCCTTCCGCCGAAAAGAGAATGATAATGAGAGGGAACGTGGTCCAGAAAAGGACCATAATAGAGAGCGAGAGCGCGAACGTGAACGTGAAAGAATTAAGGAAAAGGAAAGGCAGCGGCTACGTGAACGAGAGCGTGAGCGTGAGCGTGAGCGTGAAAAAAGTCGTATCACAGAAAAACCGCGCGGTAGAAGTGAGGATAGGCGTAAGGATCATGATTTGGAAAACGATCGTGAACGTCAAAAAGAGCGTGGCAAAGAACAAAGCCGTGATCAGTTAAGTAAACGTAAGGAAAGTGAACCAAAAATGCGGCGGTCGCATTCTCCAGTGTTACGTCGCACTACTACATCTAATAACGAGCATCGTGCAGTGCCCAATATTACAGTGTCGACTGTTGTAGAGCCTCACCAAAACAAAGAAAACGATAACGAAGATGATAGTGAAGAAACATCTTCCACTACTGATTCTTCCTCAGGTAGCGAAGAGAGCAGTGATAATGAAAATGATACACCCCCTCACTCGCCCCAAACTCAGCGCCAACGTATCGGTTCACGTGTAATAGTGGCACCAGTAAAGCCAGTTGAATCATCAGAGGAAGAAGAGGACAAGTCTGTAAATTCGGTAATAAAAATTAAACCACGTACAGCAGTGTCGCCCAGCAAGCAAGCATGTAAAGCATTACTGTTACGTGCCGTTGCCGAGGCACAACGCTCCACTATCGTTAAGTCGAGGCAAAAGAAATCAAGCAATATCATTAAAGACCCACAAGATGAACGTAAGCTTTATACAAAAGGTTATCGCGATAGATTGAACCGCGGCTCTAAGGCAACTTCCACATCGAACTTGTTTAAACGTGCAACGCAAAATCTTGTCATAAAAGTGGAAAGGAACTTAACGCTGCAAAAACGCAAACCTAACATAATAGATGATATTGAGGATGAAGGCGACCAGATGACACATAGCGATGAAGATGAAGCTTACGAAGAAGATCTCGAGGAAAAATATGTGCCCGGGAAAGTGTTACAACGTGTTGACTCAAATATCAGTTACATGTTTGTACCGAAAATGATACGAATCACAAATGAAGAGCATAAAACTAACGAAAGCGGAAGGTACGTTGTTCAAAGCGTAAGGGATATGCCAAAAAATATTAAATATAATTTAAATAATTTTAGTGCTGATGATGCCGACGACGATGCGAATGCAGCTGCAGAGGGATCATTGGATAAAAGCGCGGAGAGAAAAACACAATTTGTTGTTACACTTAATGGTGAGTTAGCCACATTACAATCCTCGTAAAGATGTAAAAAAGCTGAGTTACTGCTACGGATGATTTATATTTCACGATTGCTTATACTAATGCTCCATATTCTTTCTTTAATATAGACGAAAAAGCTGCACTGAAGTTTATGTCCAAAAGTGCACGTTCCGAGTCACCATTGCAGCAAGTGTCATCTTCATCATCAGTCCCACGCTTTAAACGTGCCGAAGCATCGTCTACCACTACGACAACAGTAAGATCAAATCAATCCACACGGCGGCCAACCGGACGTTCAAACGTTAAATCGCGTCTTTCAGGCAAAGTGGTGCCAACATCCACCGTACAACGCATTAGTGATCGTGAATCATCTAACTCATTGTCGGCAACACCACCACTACGAAGTTCAGAATTAAAAGAAAAATTTCGTACATCCAAAGAAGTCGCAAAAATCATCATTCAAAATGATACAGAGGATGAAGATATGAGTCCAAAGAAGCTATCGTCAACTATTGTTGTTGGAAATGATAATAGCCAGCAACGTAAGCATAAACGTACACATAGCGAAGACCGATCAACCACACCACCTCCAGCAAGAAAATTAGATACAAGCATAGATAGAAAGTCATCACCAAAACGTAAACGTACGCTATCGAATAGCCAACGTGATGGGAAATCTCGTGATATGGATTGTTATGTTGTTAGTGAAGAGACGCCAACAAGTAAAAAGCGTTCGAAAAGTGAGGATAGTGTGCATGAACGTGAACGGGAAAGGGAACGCGTACCAGAAAGAGTTCGGGATCGTGATCGTGAACGTGAACGTGAACGCGACGTTAAACGCGCTGAGTCACGCGATTATTCAGGTGATCGTCATAATGGCGAGGAGCGACGCAAGATATCAACGCGCAACTTGGAAGCAAAGAAATACGACAACATACCTTCTTGTAAGTCTTTTTTACTTTATTATATCAAGTAGGGTGTAAGAATAATGTTTTAGGAAAACTGAGAGAGCTAACTATCCTTTGTCAAAATTGATTTTGAGACAAACAGATCTCGGAGTTCTGCCAAAAATGATCAACGAATATGATTTCAATATGCGACGAAATACATCCATGAATTCCGATTGTATTAAATTACAGTTATAACGAAGGTCTTGATTACAATAACTGATATTGAAAGACTTGGAAATTTTCTGTCATCCCTTGTCAAATTTGATTTTGTATCAAGCCGGTTTCCGCGTTCCGTTATCTCCAAAGAAAGGCTTAACCTTCATTGAAATCGAAAGAGCTATTTGGTTCCGAGTTGAATCATCTTATTTAGGTAGCATCCCTAACCTTTTTATAACATG
Source organism: Sphenella marginata (assembly GCA_951509765.1). Taxonomy (NCBI): domain Eukaryota; kingdom Metazoa; phylum Arthropoda; class Insecta; order Diptera; family Tephritidae; genus Sphenella; species Sphenella marginata. Next base: position 4,791,009 of record OX608079.1, on the reverse strand, counting down.
TGGATTGCCATTTCAGAGAATAATAACATTTTGCTATTTATATTTGTAATCAATTTATTATAAATCAAATCTTTATTTTTTCAGTGAGTTCGGTAGCTTTGGACTCTGCAGCTGTGCGTGTTTTAAAAACGAAAGAACGTTGTAAATATCACCCAAATTGCACAAAACAATTTTGTGATTTTTATCATCCGACTCTACCATGTAAAAGTTTTCCAAACTGCAAATTTGCCGACAAGTGTATATACTCGCATCCAAGTTGCAAATATGATCTCGCTTGCACAAATTTGGATTGTAATTTTGCGCATAGTGGACCGCGTGATCAGGCACAATTGGTGCCCCAAGCGCCGCCTTTATGTAAGTATCCCATTTGAAAATGTGAAAATGTTCTGTAACTAATTTTCTAACTCTCCACAGCCTCACACGTCGTGCCTGTACAAAACTATAAGTCGATTTCTGCCACGGCAGTTGCAGGTAGTGCAATGTGCAAATATTATCCCACTTGCACAAAAGTGGGCTGCACTTTTTATCATCCTAAGCCATGTAGGTTTGGCAAGAACTGCATTAACAAATTAGAATGTCAATTCTATCATCATGAAGTGCAGAGCAGTAATAAATTTAAATGGGTGGCATCGGTTGTTTAAAACTTACTGCTGAGCGGCATTATTATTAGTCAAATCATAATTTTTATACATGTTAATGCCATTTGTGCAACGCAATTTAATTCATATTTATATCACTACTATTATAAATATAATTGCGGCATAGTCATGCTTTTTACGTATCCGTAATTACTTGCTTAAATGCATACATATATTAAAGGTTACAAAAATACAAATACCAAATTATTAAAAGTAAATAAATGTGCTCGCTCCAAGTCGTATACGGCTAGCATAATAAAAATGATTGAATATAAAGAAACTATTTAGATATGTTTAAACTATAAACAATAGATAAAAATGAAACTGAAATATTATTTTTCAGTAAATTCTTGTAATCTGTAGAGTAGTATACATTTTCGAGTTTTACCGTCAAACAGAGGAAGATGCAATGTAATAAAGTTATACGCAAAATAATGCATGATTCATACATACTTAAATGTACATAGGTTGATATATTAATCATTGTTTTCATTTGGAGACATCCGCGTGAAACGTAAATAAAAAGTAAAAAATTAATTCTTATGCAATTTAATATTTTTAGCAATAGCGTAACCAGTTTCACTATAAGCAGATACATCCTTACTGTGGCGTGACCATAACAGTTATTCTAGAGTCCATTGTTGAATGGTATATGAAGCTGGACGTTCCTCTCTCACACCTTGAGCACTACGTGTTGTCGGCAAAGCAGTAATTAGATTACTGCGGGCATCGTATTCTCTGGATGAAGAAAAGAGAAGCAGCTATACGTAAGTGCGCAGAAGTTTAGCTGATAACAATCACGAAAAACTTCCGAACCCCTTTGACCTTGCGACCTGAACGTTCTTATATTAAGGTGAGTATACTTTATAAAATATGACGGACTAGGTCTATCCAATTCACAAGGAGGGCGATCGTAACAACCGCGGCGGAGAAAGAAATATAGAGAGAAACGACTATTGGCTATCGAAAAAGAGAAGGACTACGTTTTATTCTAGGAAACAAATGCAACGTAGGACGAAGTAGCCAATTGAGATACAGGAAGAGCGATTTATGGCCAAGCTCCAATACTTGATTGAAGTCAGTGCGAACACAAAAAGGCTTAACCAAACCAAGGAAGGCAAACATTAGAATCACAGACTTTTACCTCTAGGTATCTAAATAACAATCACCCTACGCACAGACATATGTACATACAACGATGCAGGATTATCCAGCATGTGATGTAACCACATTATCATATATGCCACTTCTGAATTATGTAGCTCACTTCACTTACCAATCAGCCATAGTGAATAATAATAATATTTTTTTTAAGATTTTTTTATTATCATTATTAAATATAAATTAGTCAATTTAATATAATACAGTCTCTTAAGTTAAGTTACGCTCGCTTTTACATGATAATAATAATTTATTTTATAATTTTATGTATGTGTGTATATTAGTTAATATGTATAGCATAATAAGTATGCATGTATGTATATTCATAAAAAATCTAAATTTTTTAGCGACCTTTTCCATCGTACAAAATAAGGCCACATAGTTTCAGACGTTACTATTTATCAATTAAACAATAATAAACTAACAATAACTTTCTTTAAGATTAAACAAAAAAAAAATCGAATTTGAAATTTTTTAAGTGCACTTGTGTTTCAATATTAAATAGTGAATAATTATTAATTTATGATATACATATAAGTATATATGGACATATAAAACATATCGCACAAACACTTCCAAAGAGGCATAACTGGAAAATATGTACTTTCAGTTATGATATATAGAAATGGCAAATAGGTATGTATACATACATATATTAGTTTCTCTACACAATATGCTGCACATCGCGGAAAAAATTTTTATTTTTTTTGAAATCAGTTTCTCTAAAAATTTTTATGTTATGCCTTTTGGTTGAGAGTATGCGATATGTGCATGTGTACATGTATTTTTTTTTTTTTTTTGTTGTAAATGTATAAATTTGGAAGTCCGATCTAATATATTTTTTAAATAACTATATATTTGTAAATCTTTCATCTAACAATTTTCGTACATACATATTTGATTTTATTGCTCGTTTGGCCTTAAAACACAATACTGAGTGCTTAAATTCTATAGCTAAAAAGTCAACATAGTATATAAATAAATTTATCTGAGCTGATATTCCAGTCTTAGACCGAACAAATTTCATAACTGCATATGGGGACGCATATTTAATTTCATTCCAACGAGTGCATACCCAACAAACACAGTCTAAAGTTTGATACATTTCGATTGCCCCAACAAATATAATGACGTAATGATATATTTTAGAGCACTCCCTATTAACTTTTGCAATTACATATATTTCCGAAAATTAGCAAATTTTCATTTCATGAATACCAATCGCGAATAAGCTTTTTTCTCAATCTGGAAATTTGAAATACTTTTTCGCTCTTTCGAAATAGATGAGTAGTATTCTGAAATATATTTGTGCCCCTCCGGTCATTAGTTTTTAGAGAGCGGTGCCATTTATATAGCCTACCTACAACCGAGATCTAGCTTCAGTGTTTGTTGGGTAGTATGCTTATATGTATGCAGCAATGTTTAATTTAAGCTTAATACTAAACATGTTTCATATACTTTTTAAGATTCCCTTTTAGGGCATGTCTTTAATCTTTAGCAAGTAATGCTTTTGTGTCCTTTCATTTAACTTCTAATTTAGATTTTAATTTTATTTTATTATAAATAACAAATTTTTTTTTTTGTTCGCGCATTTAATATACTCGTATATGTGTGTAAGACTGATTATTATCAAATAGAATATCGAAAGTATTGTCGAGTTTTTCTCGCTATCGTTTTATGAGCTCTTTTTCAGTTTTGTTTACATAACTAAAACATTTAATTATGGTTTAAAACTAAATTAATGGACGGCTAAATACATTGTAAGTCCACAATAACATAAATACTTATTTTTAGTTTTCTTTTTGCTTAGCGATAACATTAACTAGCTACAAATGAAAAGCAAAACAAACATAAGTTTCTTAATTATTCGATTTACACCTAGAAACTGTGACTAAATAAGTCTTTCCTCTGGCGGCGGTTTTAGCACGTTATCCATTTCTAAACGTGGATTACAGTACTCCTGTGCGCTGGGACTGTACGTGCCGCGTGTTGCACGTTTATTACGCGCCATCACCAAAAATGTACCCAAAAGCGCTGCACCAATAAGCAAAAGCACCACAATCACCGGTATCACAATGATGGCAATATCAGCGGTTGAGGGACCCTCATCCTTTGCAGCCATCTATACAAGAAGAGGAATTTATTTCAATTTTTAAAAATGCCTTTCATGCTCATTCTACTCACCACCAGATCACAGTTCTTGCCCTCATAGCCGACCGTGCAATTGCAAGTATAATCTGCTTCATCGCCACACGCCTCCACACAAATACCGGAATTCATGCAAGGTGATTGTCCGCTCTTGCAGGGATCGGTGAAATTGCAATACACACCACAGAAGGCATCCTGACAAATGCATTTGAATGAGCCTGGCAAATTGATGCAGCGTCCCAACCCACCACAATACTCAATACCCAAAGCACACTCATCGATATCGATGTCGCAATTGTTGCCTTCATAGCCGGTGTTCGTGCAGTTGCAGTGATAGGCGCCGATAAGATCGTGACATACGCCATTATTGAAACAAGGATTGGGATCACACTCGTTGATATTCACTTCACAAAAGCGTCCTGTGTAACCCAAACTGCATTGGCACAAAGGTGTCTAGAGACGAAATTCATGTTAGTGATAATGCGCTAAATACTAAAAAATAAAAGAGCTTACGAATTGATCAGCTAGTATGCAAAGGCCGCCATTCTGGCAGGGTGTCGTTTCACAGAAGGCTACATCACAGAACGGTCCCTCAAAACCGGGCATGCACAGGCAGGTGAAGTTGTTGTTGGTACTAGAATCTTTACGCAAAGAAGTTTTTATTAGGTTTTGAAGGGAAATTCATAGAACAAAACAGAAATATTGGAAGGATTTTCGAGCATCCCTTCTCAATTTTCGTTTGGTGAAAAAAAAAAGTTTCTTCTTGAGGACATTAGCTGTGTTCGGTGGCAAAAAAATTTATAAAATTTTTACTGTGATAGTGTTCGGTGGCGCAAAACACTTGCAGCGAGAGAGCGCATTTTGACATTTCATTGACAGAGAGAGCTGCAAGTGTTTACTGAGTATTTTTGGCTCCGTAAAAGTTGCAAGTGAAAACAGCTGATCGTGACAAGGGAAAGCAACAACAAAAATTTAAAAATTTGAATTTTCAACCAATCAAAATGGCAACAGCTGTTTTTGCTGCAAGTTTCTACTGACTCCTGTTCGGTCACAAACTTTTACTTTTAGCGTTTCGAGAGAGTTTTACGTCATTCTCTCTTTACTTACACTTTTTGCAAGTTTTGCCACCGAACACAGCTATTATTAACAAGATTTTTCGTTGTATATAACGAAGAGTTCACTGAAAATCGTGCCAATATATATCGCATAAGCTTAACTAGCCTTTAACTAGTTACCCGGTCTATCATAAACTTACTAAATCCATCCACGCACGTCGACCCATTGTGACAAGGCAAGTTTTCGCATGTGACCTGCTTCAGCGAATCGCATTGTAATCCCGCATAGTCCTCCGTACACTCACAACGGTATGCCGCAATCAAATCTGTGCAAGTGCCACCATTATGACATGGCTGTGGCGCACACTCATCGATATTGTGCTCACAGAAACGACCATCATAGCCGGGCAAACAGCGACATTGAAAATCTGCCACCTTATCAATGCAAGTGGCATTATTCTCACAAGTCGCTGTCAAACATTCATCAATATCAATCGAACAATCGTCCCCCTCATAACCAGCCAAACACTTGCAAGCATACTGTTCGGATGGTGAGGCACAATAGCCTCGATTCTTACAATCCGTATTGAAACAGAGTATACAACCTTCAACGGGTTTGCTTGAGTTGAGACGAAATTGTGCATGTGGTTGCACTGAAACATTTTCTGTGTGTGGATACATTTCGGCATTGGAGAAGTATGGCAATAAGAGATCACCAACGCGCGCCTCACCCAAACAACCCTTAAATTGTGAACCCTGTTGTGCTGAACTGCTGCCACGTGCTTGCCGGCTATCAGTGGGCATGCCGCCAAGATATACTTGTGTATCGCTAGAGAATAGCTCTTGGAATGCGAGCTGATCAATGTCAGCAGAAAAGGCAGGCGAAGGATCAACCATGCTTTCCCAACCCTTCCAGCCACCCTCGAGTTTGCCGTTTTGCGCGCGTAAGTAAATGCGATTCCAGCTGTTGAGAGAAGCACAAATTAGTTTTACCTATGTTGTTTTTGTTTTTTGTACTTTAAATAATTTGCAAAACTTACGTTGGCTCATTTATGGAGTCCATGTGGCTCGCATCTGATGTATCCTTCGTAAAGCGTTTCGTATCACCAAATTGTTCTTGACTCAATTTCCATGTGACTGTTACTTGTCCTTGATTCACGCCAATTTCAAAGAAGCTCTCACCATTCTCCACATAGAACAAAGTGCCGCCAGCACGCGTTCTGTAAGTGATTTCGATTACCGGCTTCACAAATATTTTCGGCTCCTCCGCCAACACCTCGCCATAGTAAGTGAATGCTAAAGGATTTGTTTCGTTACCTTTGAAAGTAATATTCGTCAAACACTCATAACCATCATCGAGATTTTGGCATTCGCTATTGCCTGGACAGGTAACCAACTGACAGAACTCGATCTCTTGACAATTTTTGCCCTTATAACCATTCGGACAGGTGCACACATAATCATTCCACGTATTACGACAATCGGCATTGTGCTTGCATGGATTTTTGCGACATAAATCGTCTGTAACCTCGCCTTTGAGCACTGAAGTGCGATCTATGGTGACTACACCAAAAGATGGTGGCAACAATAAATCATCCTCATTTAGTGGATACAATTCCACGATCATGGTGTGTGAGCCATTGCTCACTTTTACGTCTTGTATGATACCCTTAAAATATTCCTTAGCCTCCATTTCATTATTCAATACAGTTTCTTCCGCTGTTGCTGGCGTTGGGTCAGTGCCGGCTGTTGTTGGTGGTTGCGTTTGTAAGCCAACTGGTGGCCCACCAAGATAAAGTACCTGCGCATCTAGTAAACCGGTGGATGATAGTGTTTTGCGGAAATATTCTGTGCCATTGAGTTTGACTTGTACCAAGGTTTGATTGCGTACAACTTCGATGAGATGATTATAACCGTTATCGAGTTTATTACCACCCACAGTGTAGGCCTCTGGCGTGCCATTGAACTGCATTTTCACCAAGAGTTCGCCACCATGTAACTCTGCGGCCACATACGATTCACCGGTGTCAGCTATAAGAAATTTGTTGATATAAAAATCTTGTGAATGAAATTGAATAGACTCCGTAGCTAATTATCTATTCCTACAAATCTGGGAAGTTTCCTTAAATCTAAAGCTTTTAAGCCCTGAGAAGAAACCCCACCCAGTTCTAGGCTCCTTAGTTATTGTTGTTGTAGCGTTACTCTATGCAAATCATAAAATTATACTGATAAAGCATCTCTATACCAAATAACACATAGCTCTTGGATAAACCGTATGAGGGCTGCCACGCCCAATTCTCCCCTTTTTCCTGTTTTTTTTTTGAGGTCGTGGAGATTGGTGTCATTTAACACCTCAACGATTTTCATATTCTACCAAAAATACTTTCAGGGATATGCAGTACGAAAAATCGCAGTTGTATGAAAGGTGCCACGCCCACTTCTTCCTTTCTGCCCTTTTTCTAGAGGTGTTAGTGTTTGGTCTCATTTAACAGCTTACTAGTTTTTAATATTCTACCATGAATACTTTTAGAGGTATGAACTACAAAAAATGGGAACAATATGGGTCCAGGCGTTTGGAACAAGCTTACTGACTTAGGACCCACAGACGATTTTTATATATGAAGATATACATACATATATACTAAAGTTTTGTCTAACATGCCAGCAAATACTTACGATTTCCTTTTGGTGTGATTTTCTTGGGATCGCTGCCTAAATAGAATACCTGCCCAGTGGGTTCGCGTGTACGTATAAACATCGAGATATCTAGAATAGAACGAATAGCGCGTCGAGCAGCATCGTTAGTCTCCACAATGACAGCAGAGTGAGTTGTGTTTTCGTGACCAAAAGTGGCGGCAGTTATATCTAGATACAAACAAGAAACGACATAAGCAATAGTAACGCTAGTTTCCTAAAAACCAAACTCACTATATTTGCATGTGTGTCCAAAATGCGGACGCTGACAAGTACAAGAAAACGTGTGCCACAAGTCTGTGCATGCGCCATTCGAATGACATGGATTTGGCGTACATTGTTCGGTGCGTGGACAACCCGCTTGTATATTCGTTAATTTGGTATCCTTTTCGATGCCTTGCTCTTCGGGGAAAATCCATTTGCCATTCACAACAATATCTTGCATACAACCCACAAAACTCGATGGACGATGTGGCAAATGACGTAAATAGGATTTCAAATTCGGTATTGTACCACCCAAATAGGTGAGCGGAAATGAAGGTTGACTACCATTTGCCGTCTCATATGAACCCACCGGAAATATGGCTTGTTCATCGTTGGCCGAAAGTACCAAATGTGAAGTGTTTATGGCGACGAATACTTTATGCCAGCTGCTATCATTCAATTTTGAGCCAATGAATACGCCCTCCCATTTATTGAGCAACGAAGAGTGTAAATTCAAACGTCCATTAATTAACTCTAATATATAGCTAACAGGTTCGTTATGGCCGATAGAGGTGCCAAAAGCGAGTACACCATTGGGTAAAGTGGTCTTAAATTGTAGATTGATATCATAACCTTCGTCACGTTGCGTTTTGACCGTTATAAGACTGCTTACAACCATCGATATTGTTGTTGTCTTCTCACATATATCACCTTGGTAACCATGTTGGCATGTGCAATTAAAGAGATGTTCAGTTTCATTAACCAAATAAGGTTTGCAGTAGCCACCATTTTGACAAGGCACGCTGAGACAACCAATCAATTGCACCGAACAATTTTTGCCGCCATAATTGGCATCACAATCGCAGGTGTAGTCATTAATCTCATCGAAGCATGTGCCATGTGCGCCACAGGGTTGATATCTACGGATTATACGAAGATTGATATTTTAGTTAAGGAACGGATTCGTAGTGTTTTACGCTCACCTGTCACATTCGTCAATATTCACATCGCAGTGTCGTCCTTCGAAACCCGGATCGCATTCGCAAGTATATGTGCCGATCTGAAATCAATTTGAAGCGTTAATAATACTTTTTAGTTGCAAATTTTGAAAAAGCTTACGCCATCATTACAGGTGCCATGTTTGCCACACGGATTCGTCTCACACTCATTGATGTTGATCTCACAATTTTTGCCCATAATACCCGGCACGCAGACGCATTCGTACCTTGAATAAGAGAGATAAAATATATAATTTGTAACGGGGTTAAAAAGTTAGTTCGTTGACAAGAGATTAAGCAATCACCTCTTTGATAAAGGTGCAACTTTAATTCATATACCCAGTAGACGAATTAACAGTCGAAATTTTAAAATTTGTTCACCTTAGGGATGAGCGATTAATCGATTAAAAAATTTTCAGTTAATCATTTTTTTATTTATCAAAGCTCTAGATAGTAGAGTAGCTTTGATTAACTTTAAACTTTACTTATTTTGTTCATTTCTTTCGAGTAATTTGTTAAAAAACAAATTTTAAAAAAATATTTCTTTATCGTGAAAACGGTTATACATACATATGTACATGTTAATTTTCTGATTGATCAGGTTATGCTCAATCAGGAATAACCAAAAGAAACAGATTACAATAGATGCCTTATAAATTATTCACAAAATTAATGGTTTCGACTAATCGATTATCCGATTAATTAATTAATCGATTCTCTGATTCAAAATTTAGGTATAACATTTGCTAAGATTTTTCCAACAATGAATCTCTTCCACTCAAATATTTTAATTTATAGACAAATGCATATAATTTTTTAAAGTTTTGCACTACTGGGTATAATACTTTTTTTTACTCTATTCCTACGATTTTCTAAGATTTTTCTATAATGAGTTTCTCTCACTCAAAAGTGGTAATTTATATACTCATAATATTTTTTTAAAGAATCGCACTACTGGGTATAAGAAATACTTTTTTTTTACTCTATTCCTACGAATTTCTAAGATTTTTCTATAATGAGTTTCTCTTACTCAGTAGTCAACAGTTATCTATGCATATAATTTTTTAAAGAATTGCACTACTGGGTATAAGAAATACTAATTTTTTCACTATTCCTTTTCAAAATAACCCACTTCCACAAAAACTCACCCACTCGCATTCTCATAAGAAAATGGACGATTGAAAAACTCTGGCAACTCCAACGTTTGACTCAACGTATACAACGTCATATTCGAACGCTCAAAACAAAAACCGTTATACAAGCATGGATTACTATCGCATTCATTAACATCCGTGTCACAATTTTTACCCGTATAACCCGGATAACATTTACAACGATAATCATTTATTTCATCTATACAAATGGCACCATTTTGACATGGATGTGATTCACATTCATCGATATTCAACTCGCATAGCTGACCCTCATAGCCGGTGTTGGCACAATCACAACGAAAGCCACCCAATTCATCTATACAATGGCCGCCATGTTGACAAGGCGCCGATATACAATCATCAATATCATTCTCACATAGACGGCCCGTCATGCCCGGTATGCAGGAACAAGTGAAATTATTAATCATGTCGATGCATGTGGAACCCTTCGTGCAGGGATTACTATCGCATTCGTTTATATCAATTTCGCAATTGATGCCGGTGTAGCCGGGCAGGCAAACGCATTCGTAGGCGTTAATCTGGGGAAGAATAAAATTAATATTTGGTTTAAAAAAATATATTAAATAATTGCAATTTCGAGGGAATATAAGCAAGGTAGTTTACTCTTGGACTTTCTATTAGATAATTTATTTTCTAAAGAAGACTACAAAAAGATAAAAAAGATTGGATCTCTAGCACGACTATCTACCACAAGAAATACTCTCAACACCCAAGGCCCTAAACTTATAAAAATCTCTATGGGAACAAATCAAACATTGGCACTACTAAACAGCTGACCACACAAAATTAAGCTGTAATGGAATTCACTAACTTATAGCGATTCGATTCGGTTAGATTTTTCGAGATTTTCAATGGCGATTCTATCGCTTGCACTATCTATCGAACATGCGATTTAATAATTTATCTATAACCTATAACGATGCGTTCAAAAGATTTCTCATCCCGCGATAAAAAATACTCTAAGTACTCAAATGCAATTTTTTAATAATAACAATATCGATATAATGTTATTTAAATTTTTAATAAAAAATTAAAATTATATGCATTTTATTTAACGAAATAGAAAACAACTGCAATTTTTGTGTCGTTTACTTTACAAAACAGCTGATTGCGAATAGTCAAAAATCGAGAAAAAAAAAGTTAGTGAATACCAATATCGCGATAAATATCGGTATCACAAAATGTAGATTGCGAATGTCGTAATCGAAGTTAGTAAATTCCACTAATGAGGGGTAAGCACCACAACTCACTTGTCTCAAAATCCGATGTTTTCCATATTTAAAAAAGAACAACTAAAACAACATTTTAGAAACTCAAAGCAAAAACACAAACACAAATACACACTCACCTTATTATTACATGTTGCACCATTCTGACACGGATGACTCAGACACTCATCCACATCGGAATCACAATGTTTGCCCGTAAAACCAGGTGTACAATAACACTTATAAGAGCCTTCCTCATTCTTGCAAATACCATTGCCGCATATATTCGGATCCAAAGCACATTCGTCCACATCTTTGGTGCAAGTGCGTCCCGTCCAACCCGATGGACATGTGCATGTATACTCACCATTTGACAAATCTGTGCAAACACCACCATTGCGGCAGGGTTGTGCTGAGCAGGCAGTACAAATTTTATTATCCGGACAAATACATTTGTTCGATTGGCACACCATTGGATCTTGACAATTTGCTGCGGTGCAAGGTTCAGCTTTTTCACAACGTTCACCCGAATAGCCAGTGGGACAATAACAATGTGTGCCATTCATCGAACAGGTGCCACCATTCAAACATTTGCCACCATTAAGACAATTTACAGCAATGGGCGTGAGATTGCCGGTGACATCGTTGGCTGCATTACCGGTCAATGGTACGCTTGTTGGACCATCTGTTGTAGTTAACTCACAATTGTAACCTAAAGCGAGGAGGGAAAAGAATTTATTAGAACTCAACCGCATGAGGTTTAAGTATAAAGTAAAGAGGGACACACAAACATTTATTGCATTTTGCGTCAGTAATAATAATTTTTCTTTTTTTTTTTTGCTCAAGTACAGTGGTGGTTAAAATTAGCAAACCGTAGGCCAATTAATTTTCTAATTATTCTATTTGGAGATATGTATTCAATTAAGTGTGTTTGCTACGGAGGGGTTTTATTAACACTAAATAAATTACTTTTTTTGTAATTAGTTTTGCTACAGACTATATACATACGTACACATAGGGATTGCTACTTATTTGCCAAAAAATAAATTTTATAAATAATTTTAAAATATTTGTGTTTTGGTGTTTAGGGGTTCAGATAATTAGTGCGTACAACAACTAATTTGTAATTGTATTTTATTATATTGCAATTTTTGTTCTTGTTTTTTTTTTTTTGTTCCAAACCTGTGTATCCACTAGCACATAAACAAGTAAAATTTGAAGCACTTCCACTACAAGTTCCACCATTCAAGCAATTTTCGGGTGGACATGCAATCAATTGAGCCGAGCGTGATTGTGGTTGTTGTTGTATTGAATTGGGCGTATTGATTGTTGTTGCTAATATTGCTGTCATAGTTGTAGCTTTTGTTGTTGCATCACTTGTCACCAATGTTGTTGGTGTCGTTGGTATTGGTAGACAATGGCCAATTGGGCCTAAATTGAGAGATTAGTGCCAATTCAAAGGAAATTTCACCAGCAGCAAAGGTGTTAATTTGCTCATGTATGCAATTATATGTATGTGTGCAGGTGGTATATGTATGTATGTGCGTGTGTGTTATGCTTATACATGTAGGTATGTATGCGTGTAATGGGCATGTGTGTTAATCATAATCAGAGACGAGCAGCGAGCTGGAACCGTATTAAAAACCTTTTCCTACTCGGTGCACGTCCCTGATCGCACTTATTTATTTGACTAGTTCTATTTTCATTTATGTATGTATATTAGGGTGACTTTAAATAAGCGAATAAATAAAATAATTTAGAATAAATGTTCCTCCTTCTCAACTTATGATTAGGCGGTTGCACTAGAGCTTTCCTCACTTTTTTATTTCGAGGCTGAACTTTGAGCATTTTACTATAATTTTTTGGAATCACCCTAATATATATGCATCTAGGGATTTAAAAATATAGGCTTTATATAAAACACTTAAAAATATAGTTTTTTGTTTTTTAAATTTATCGGACACTTCAACTTCCCTGAAAAGAAGGAGCTCATTGAGAAAACGCTAGATGAGAAACGACCCTAATGGTTCAGTTAAGCTTGCATAGCAGGGCATAGCATAGCAATACACAGCACGTAAAAGAAAATGTTGATTATACTTCGCACAACGCACAGCCCCTCAAAATCAGATATTCGCGAAACATACAGAATTTCATGAGCTCGCACACATTATTTCAGCTTTTCTTCTTCCATTACAACGCTTTTATTTGTTTTTTACTAAAATTTATAAGAATAATAAGCAAAAGCTTTGACAGTACATATGTTAAGTTACATAGAGATCAAAATTCAACAGACTTCTATGCCATGCTCTGGGTTGCCATGCGTTGTATAATCGAATACATGTAAAACCCATTTAACAGATATCGGAAATGACAGATCCCATGCAATGTAATGCTATGCTATGCAAGCATAATTGAACCATAAGAGTTTTAAAATATTTCACATTTTTATACTTCAACGTTTTGAATACTTAGTTTCGGACTGATTTCTCTTGGAGCGATGTTAAAGGGTTCAAGTTATTTCGTTTTCGAATTTAACAAATGATTATCTTCACTATCAGTGAGAGTGGAATTCGTTATCTTCTCACATACGGCTTCAAACAAACTTATCCAGCTTGAAGAAGATCGATACAACTATGCTAAGAAGAGAGCATTTTATAATCAGCAGGTTTCATTGGGAGATATGTTGCATATACAACAAAAATAAGAAATGGCAATAGATCAGTGCTGCTCACACACATTCAATGTGTCAAAATAAGAGAGGACTACTGGGAGTAATTCCCGTTTTATTTTAAAAAGTTGTAAGCCGGATTTCGTTTTAAAACAAATTTTTCAGCTGATGATTAGCTTTGTTCGCGTACATTAAATTTTTTTAAAAAATTTTATAATATTTTTACTGAAAAAGTGTTCGCTTACACAAAACACTTGCAGCGAGAGAGCGCATTCTAACATTTTATTGACAGAGAGAGAGTTTTTACTGTGGGAATTTCACTCGGTAAAAAATATAGATGAAAAACAGCTGAGCGTGACAAGGGAAAACAACAAATATTTAAAAATTTGAACTATTAACCAATCAAAATGGCAACAGCTGTTTTTGCTACAAGTTTTTACTGACTCCTGTTCGCTTGAAACTTTTTACTTCTTGCGTTTCGAGAGAGTTTTACGTCATTTCCCCTTTACTTGCGCTTTTTGCAAGTTCCGTATGCGCACAAAGCTATTTTCTAATTTAAAGTTCACAGAGAGCTTTTAAAACTGAGCACACAGGCTGGACAACGAGCTACACTAAACATTAAACCTTTTTTTTTTTTAAATACACAACTAATTAATAATTTTAAATAGCGCGAAATGGAAATAATAAGCTTCTAAATAAATTTTATATCTAAAACCTTAACACCGAAAAGCTTTTAAAATGGCCACATCATACCATACAACTAAATTAAGTTTCTAAACAAGGAAAGCTTTAGGTAAATAGTATACATACATATATGTACATAGAGGACTTTTAACGCGTTTGGCAACACGGCTTTCGTTTACATACTTAATTTTAGCTCGCATCGCTTCTTTTTCAACCAATCTGGTGGTATGTAACGTTTGCGTTTTTCACTCAGGCATTCCAACATGTCGAGCGCACCATTCGATGCATTTAGTGCTGGGTTAATATCGGAAGCTTGGTAATGTAAAAGAGTTTTATGTTCAAAAAAAATTTATGTTAAATGAAAGGAAGTTTGAATAAGCTTAAAGTTTACTTAAAGCACTGGGAAATATTTTTCATATGTAAAAATAGATAAGAAATATAAAAGCACCTTTGTCTTCGCTTCAAACCCAAACCGCATAGTTTTATTGCTAACTTATTGCTATGCTAACTCCAATTAAACTAAGTAAGCTACCGACAAATTGTACCCACATCCGCTGCGCATACCAATGAATGTGCAATGCGTACGAAAAATGAAAGCTTACCCTAACCCGCTCAAAGCTTACCTGTTGTGCCCGGCTTGCACACACACTTCCCAGCTATGCACTCCGAATCGATAGGACATTGCGGACACGGCGGACTCTGCTGACACAGCTCACCACTATAGCCTGGCGCACATTGGCAATAGAAGCCAATAGTTTTGTTCACACACGTGCCACCATTCAAACATTGTTGCGTTTTACAACTTGTCGCATCCTCACAAGTCTCACCAGCCCAACCGTCGGGACACTGACATATAAACCAACCATAACGATCATAACAACGTCCACCATGTTTGCATGGACTACCCTCGCATTCGTCGATATTTGTTTGGCAAATTTGTCCCGTGAAGCCGGTATCACGACAATCACACGTGAAACCATTCACTAAATCCAAACAACGTCCATTATTTTGACATGGCTGTGAGGCACAATCGTCTATATCCAACTCACAACGCGCACCCGCATAACCCTTGGCGCATTCACATTCGATCTTGGCAGTACCGGGCGCTACAATGCAGGCGCCATTATTGAGACACGGATTCGTTTGACATGCCGGATGTACATTGACTTCGGTTTCACAATTTCGGCCCGTATAATTGGGCGCACATTGACATTGATAATCGCCACGTCCATCCTCAATACAATTAGCACCATTCGAGCAGGGATTACGCGCACACGGCGAACCATTATCAATTTGACAATTCTTGCCCGTATAACGTGGCGTACAACGGCATTCGTAGCCATCATTCATTGATATACATTGACCATGACTCATGCAGGGATCATTGGAACAGTAGTTATCATGCGTGTGTACGAGTGTATCATGTTCGCCGCATGGACCCGTACTCAACGGACACGGACCGTAGACAACATTTTGCACTGAGCCATTTATGAAAAGTAGACCGGGTCCATCTTGCAGACAACCGCTAAAAGAGTTGCCCAATATTAAAATGGCGGCCTCATTGCCGATATCTTGATTGGTAAGAAATTGGCTATTGTACGTCGCATTCGCTGTAAAAAAGTTAAAGTTCAAGCAGTTACTCAGTTTATATGACTACGAAGCTTGTCAAACTTACCAAATACCATGGACGCGCGATCGATATACAAATAAAGATTACCATATTCGTATTTGAATTGTAGCGTGTGCCAGTGATTATCGAGTAAATGATATGGTAACTTAACGTCTAAACGATTATTGGGCCCAATCACCGCTGGACCGGCCAATGAAACTTGCAGAAAATCATTCAACACCGTAATGACGAATGAGTTCTTATTGTACTGTTGAGCTAAAATTTCACCACCTACGAGGAAGCAAATTTAAAATGCGGTTGAAGAGGGAAGGGGTGTGGCACTTACCGCGACAGGAGCGAAAACTAATGGCGGCATGATCCCAAATTGGCATCGGCGTGAGCAATCGCAGGTAGGCGGAACCATTGAAATATGCTTCGGTAGTTGTAACGCCAGACGAACTGGCATGTGCTGAATGTATTGAGCTTGAAGCTGTAAGAAAGAAAATGTTTAGTTGGATAAACTTTTTTTTTTTGTCCAATAAAAAAATAAATAATAAAGTTTTAAAAACTTAAATATACGGTTCGGTATACAATTAAGTATGTTGTTATTTTGAAAAAAAAAAAAAAAAAATTTAAATCGTGTTTTGATCCAGGACTGAACCGAAAAAATAACCGACTATTTTGTTTTGAAAATAAAAAAATCGAAACTGGTTCTAAACGGTTTTGACTCTTTTGTAAATTTTTACTTAATTTTGTGGATACATATTTTCTTTTTCCAGATTGTCGAGCGAGTCAAACATTGTGAAGCGATTATTGAAATTGTTGTGCCATGTAGTTATATTTCTATAGACATGTGTATATGTCAAATAGTTTTGATGGACCCATGTCTGATTTGAGTAAAGTTTCATCATAATTTCAACATATGTAAATGATTCGAAAGATAGAAAAAATTTGTCCTGTTTTTTAAAGTTTATTTTTTAATATTTCGAAAATGAGTATAGTAAGTGCACTTTGAGCTATAAAAATAAAGATTGACATGTTTTATGCAAAATGAAAAATTTTATAAAATTTTCGGTTTTTCAAAATCGAAAATTTTTAATTAATCAAAATTTTTTGACTAAAATTTTTTGTATTATACCGATATATCGAAAGATAGCCTGAAATTTCAAAAGGGTGCTTACGTTTAAAAAAATAAAAATTTTTGATTTTCTTGCAAAAATTTTTATTGAACAATTTGAGTAATTTCGTTGGAAAAAATAATAAAAAAAAAAATTGGGAAAATTTTAAAATTCATCTCAGAAACCATGATCCAATAATACAGGTCGTGTTAATAGACCAGCTGATTTTGAATTTTTTCTCGAATTTTGACAGTACACATATTTCCCAGTGTGATTTTGACTATAAACTCACAAATTACAAAAACAAAATACATACAAAGTTTATGTATGGATGTGTGTATGTCGTATTGCGTTCACCTTACTAGTTCCGTCATGTCAGAAACCAACTGAAAATTTCGAATAACTTTAAAATAAAAAAAAAATTTGGCCAAAATTGAATCCCCAACTTAAATTTGTTTGATTTAAAAACACTGAAAATTTTCTAATTTTGGATGTTCACAAATTTTTTATTCACAATATTTTTTTTTACCTCTGAGTACCTCCTTCGAAATCCTTTTTTAACTACAGTTTCCGAAATATTGAAAAAATAAAATTTTCAAAACTGGAAAAATTGAAAATTTGAACTCACATTACTTTTGAAAAAAAAAAAAAAAATTCGATGCCAACTATGGGACGATTTCATATGGATATATGTACCCTCATACAAATTTTTTCATATATTAATTTTTTAGTGACTTATAAGATTTTGAATTCAATGATAACCACTTTTTCATATTCCGATTTCTCAAAACGCCTGAGGTCAAATAGAAGAGGTAATCGGTTTCGAAAAACCTCTAATATTTTTCTGAAAGAAATGTGTATATCTTTTTTATTATATAAAAATCAGACGTATTTTAAATAAATCAGATATTTATTTATATTTCCATGCTCAGAAGAGATTTCTGGGTTTGTGCCTTCGCCTGTGGTTTTTGCAAAATCAAATTTTATTTTTGAAGATAACAAAAAAAAGAAATTAGTCTCCCCTTAGCCCCTCACTATGAGACCTTAACAATTGAGAGAATTGATATAAGCACTGCCATTCATTTGTAGGAAACACACATTTTGAACGACCTATTGAACCAAAAAGGTGGTAAATGTCAGAGCGGCAAACATGTCACACGAAATCGCATTTACTAAAAGTATGGAAATAGAGTGCTATTATGTGCGTACATACGTACATGTGTGAGGGGGTTTATGAAGGCAAAGAGGTGATAGCAAAAAAAGTGTCAAAATAAACTAAAATTTTATCGACAAATATGCAAATCAGATAAAGAACGTCAAATATTTACATAACAATCGGGAGTGCTAAAAAGGTTGTTACCACAATGACATTCTATTGTGCGCTGTCGACCATTTCTTTAGCAAATTTTGTTTGATAAATACATATAATTAGTTATTTGTAGATTATTGGATATGTAAATCAATAGCTCTGTTCGATAAGCGTACAATTTTTAAAAATTTATTAAATATTTGCTGAATTGTGTTCGGAAGTTGTAAGTTTTTGCTGGGAGAATTTCACTCAGTAAAACTTAAAAGTGACAAACAGCTGATCGTGACATACGAAAACATTAACAAATACTTTAAATTTTGAGCTATCCACTAATGTTGTATGTATTTAACTATATAACTATAAAAACTTGCAAAAATTAAAAGGAACTTGCCAAACAAACACTTTAATTAACCAAAGCTGTTAACTTTCCAAATTTAGTTGTTAAATTTGAAACAAAAAAATTATTATTAAACACGTTTTGCTGAAAAAGAAATGTTTAAACACGTTCAGTTGGTTATTATGAGCAGAATCGGTAAAGAAAAACTATTAAAATCATGCAGAATGAAAGGAAAGTTGGCAATGAAACTGTTAAATTTGCACAAAAAAGTGACAAAGCATATGTACATATATAATTATGTAGAGAGCCTGCAGTGAAACATCAAACTAGTCAGAAAAAAAGTTATCAGATTGTATCAAACTAGTCCGAACTAGCACAGCTGGGTATAAAAAGACGAAGTAACAAAAAGAGCCTACCTTTCGAAATCGATCTAGAAACTCCGCAACATCTCTAAAGGTATTTTTTCCACCTACAAAAATGCGGTTGCATACATATGATTAAACTAAAAATATAAAAAAAAAATTTTAATATATACCGACATATTTTTCATTTCACATGAATATACATTTACAAAAATTTTTTTAAGCTTATCTATTGCATAACACTTAACGGTATGTCGCTCAGAATAAATTTATTTTCACACTTGCACAATAACTGCTGTTTACCAAATAATATCGCTAACTGTATTTGAAGCATAAATTAATTGCCAAATAAGCAAAAACTCTTTTGATAACTGCAAGCCAAATAAATAAATATTCGATAACTGTAAAACAGATTAGTAAATACCGTATTTAACGAGTATCTATTGCCATGACCTACATTGATTTAGAATTTGAATTAGGCAATAGAATAGGAATGAGAATGGGTGGATGTATAGAAGTAGCTAAGTTACAATAAAAATATTATCAGCAAAATTAGTACTGTCTTCTTCGTAAACAAACAAAATTTATTAGTTAAATATAGAAATTAAAGAATGATCAAATAACTGTATAAGATTTCATATAATCATGCCAAAAAGTAACAAATTGTTGCCCTAAGCAAAAAGGTCATTTTTATGATAGTTTGTTTTGTATGTTTGAGAGCTTCATAAAGTTTTATTGTTTTGGAAATCCCTGGAATCTGTCAAGCGATCAGCTGTGGCACATTTGACAAAGCAATAAGCTCTGTTTGGTAAGCATAAAATGTTTATAAACTTTATAAAACTTTTTCTGATTAGTGTTCGGACTGATGCGAAGTTACAAGTTTCTGCTGGAGAATTTCGCTTAGTAAAACTTGTGAAAAACAGCTGATCGTCACAAAACAAAACAATAAACTTTCAGTTATTAACCAATGAAAATAGTAACAGCTGTCTCGCTTGCTTGGTTTTACAAATTCTTGTTGGTTGCAAACTTTATAGCCTTTTGATTTCGAGAGTGTATTACGGCAAATTAACCTCGAAATTTTTCAACTTTTCTTTTTATCGGATCAGAAAACTTTGATATTTCTCTATATTGCATTCGGGTCGGTTTGTTCGAAGCTGCAAGTCCTTAGATCACAGAGAAAATTACTTAAAAATTGTTTTCAAACTCCCCTATTCTGCACCAAAGAAAAGAGATATGATTTTGATCATCGAAATTATTTTTGCGCATTTCTCCAGGTGATCTTATAGGACTAACCCAGTACACATACCTGTTCAATTTCGTTCTAGCAAAAGCTTCGATTACATTTGCATAAATGTATTACATCATTGAGAATGCGTTTAGCTCTTTGTGTATCCCTATAAAAGCTTGTGGGAGTTATATTTGTCAGTTTAAATGTCTGATAAAATGTTTCAACGTCCAAAACTTAAAACGCGCAACGCATAGCAATTAGACGCTGGAACATGGTCAAAAGCTGACAAGATAAGCACACCAAAGAAGGTAGCTGTTGCTACCAAATCTATTAATAAAGCCGACAAAAAGAATTAAAAATAAATTTTATTTACTTATTTGACTTTCAGTGTAATACTCGTAATAAGAAAATTTCCAAAAGAAGAGAAATAAATAATTATGCATTGAAGTGGTTGAAAGAAATGCTCATATCATTTGAAAAGAATGCGATAAGATTAAGTTTAAGGGTGCGACACCTAGCGCAAGAGACATGCAGACTCATTAACGAAATTTTTCAAGCTAAGGGGCGCAATATGACCGAAGCTCAAGTCCAAAGCTTTTCCCGAATCGGACTTTCACTTGAAATTGAACATTTTTTTCCAAAGCTTGATTTCAGTTTGAAAAGCACTAGAGTTCATTTTGACAGTGCAACCGCAATTTTTACAGATGGCAGCATTCGTATTTTCTGTCATAACTGACAACTGACATCAATAAAATCATGTAAGCGAACGAAAAATGGCCAAAGATATAAAAATAAAGGAAAGAAATAAAAAGATATATATTTTGTGTGACAAAAGGTAATATTATATAATAGTGCGCATTGTGTTATCCATGGAATCCATAATAAAAAAGTAAAATATGTAGTTTGATTTCAGTTGGAAAATATTGATGGAATTCAAGTCAAAATTCAAGTCAGTTGAAAAAATAAGAATATTTTCATATCAAAAATTTTCGCTTTTGCTGGAGAATGAATTATTTCTCCAATTGAACTCAAGTTAAAGATCGCTGTGGGAAATTGGATAAATGTTTGTGCAATGAATGTCCACAAAATGCATGATTAGTCACCGACAACGTGGTTCCTACGTTAGGGTGTGCTTTCTTTGTATAGAAAAAATGTATTCTTATCAAGCCAGACTCCTCCGTTCGTTTAAAATTTTAAAACTGATTTGTATGGAACATTTGAAATTGAATTAAATTACTTGTAACTGAAGCCAAGGGCTCTTTCTTGTAATTAAGTAGGCAGTTATACTTTGACAGCATGAGAAATAGTTAAGTGGTCTAAGCCATCTTGTGGGTCTGACAGGTGCGGCGAATATGGTTAAAGGTTCAATCTTTCAATTAAGTTTTGACCATATTTTTTCCGAAACTCCTAGTTGTTGAAGACTTGAAATATGCATAAGGTGCACCCTCATGTGCATAAACATACGTGCATTTAGACAAGTACATATATACATACATATATCAGCATTTAGTTAATTCCTCTAATAACCGAATGTATGTATGTATGTATGACTGTTGAGGCATAATGAGCTTCCGCTACCATTAGATGAACAGATTTTCAGCAAATGTACACACACCCTCCCACTTGGCCATAAAGTTGCATATTTTGTTGCACGACGGTTGCAGCACGCGCCTCATTAGCATTGTTAAACTTGTCCATTTAGCTGTAAAAGGGCTTAGAGCACAAACAAATGTGGAGAAATAGCAACATATTTACCTAGGCAGCTACATAAACAAAAAGCAAACGTGCGGAGTGGCTGATCGATGGCCTCATAATACGATTGGAAATGAGACGCCGACGCCGCGCCGCCGACGTCAGCGATGTGAATGGACAAAAGGGCTCTGCTTAGAATTCAGGGCAGGGCAGTTGGGTCGCTGCGCACAAACTTTAATATCTAAAAACCATTTGTTGGTCGACTTATGTGAGGTGTGTGGTTTTTGCAAAACAAATCCATGTTACGCTAACTAGTTTGTACAGTGAAACCACTATACACGGACATTAGATGATTAGCTCGCTTGGTCGAAAATTATTGTCGGGCACAATGTGATGCAGAAGTGTTCCAATGCGCTCGAGAATTGGCAGCTACTAGCCAGGCCTTGATGAGTACTGGAATTATGGCTGTAAATGTCAGATATAATTCCCCCTTCCCCACTTTTATAAAGCTCGTCCGTGGCAGTACGATTTCTGAAGTTTTGGTATCAATTCAAAAATTTCAAAAACGTCTCCCGCACAATCTTTCTTTTGACTTTGAAAAGTTGACTGCAGTCGTCAATTAAATGGAGGTTTCACTGTATCACTTTTTACACCCACCGTACCCGCTAAAGTTTGTGTGGTTTGCTTTTAGCTGGTGGTGCATTTATGAATGCTTTTTGTTGTTTTCTAAGAGCATTGATGTGTTGGTATTGCGATTAAAGGTTAGACTTTACACTTCATGGCTTACTCCATATGGCAGAAGCAGAAGACAACAAGTGCCCTAGTTAACTTTTTTCAAGACAGTACGGAGAGTGAATTTGTATTTTTTGTTTAGCAATTGCTCGTACAACTTTTTGGATGTAAACTTTTTCTTTGGTGGTGAGCTGAATGAAGATAACCTGGAAAGAGCGCCAACATAAAAGTGGTGGCGGTTTTCTTGGTGCAAGCACACTTAAGGACAACGAGATAGACAGGGTTACATCGGATAGCAACAGCTCGGTAATATCACACCTACATTACCATCTATAAACCATTTCTATAGACATTCGTCCGTGGAGTATGAACAGAGGTGGAAAGGAACTTCGCTTCTCGCAATTTATATTAGGAGAGGATCACCTACTCCATCTCCGAGTACTCCCTTCTATGCTCATGCTTGATGAAAAACATATGGGGGAGTACTTTCAAGAATGCCCCCAAAAAATTTCTCAACGAACCATCGTTTTTATATAAGAAAAAAGTTTTCTTGAAAGTACTCTGATACTCCCTCGTTTCCGACAAGGAGTTCCGCGTACTTCTTTGCACAATTTATGTTTGAAATTTTTACTTTTTTTATTTTTTTTGCAAAATTTGCATAAGCCAACATTGTGTAATTAATCAAAAACAACGGATAGTAAAAGTAAACAAATTTTTTTATGTAGTGCAAATAACACAAATAGGAAGATTCAAGTAAATAACTCAGTGCAGTACCTACACAAATGAGTATGTTTATGCATAATGTTGAACTGCAAAGTTGTAAATTGTACAAGTTTAGTAAAAAACAAGTAAGGAAGTCTAAGTTCGGGTGAACCGAACATTAAATACCCAGCGTTAGTTTTCAGAACGAGATTCAAATACCATGACTTGGCAATGATATAGGCCCTAGAATGTATGGAAACAATTAACTGAAGAAACTTTCATGCGAATATCTCAATCTTTACTCAAGTTAGGTTAATTTATGTGATTTTCGAAATTTTCGATATCGAAAAAGGGAGCGTGGTTATCATCCGATTTCGCCCATTTTAAACACCAACCTGCCTTGGCCAGAAAGTAACCTGTGTACCAAATTTCATGCGAATATCTCAAGTTTTACTCAACTTATGTTAATTTATGTGATTTTCGATATCGAAAAAATGGGCGTGGTTATCATCCGATTTCGAACATTTTTACAGCAGCTCACCTTGGCCAGAAAGTAGCCTGCATAACAAATTCCATGCAAATATCTCAGTTTTTACGCAAGTTATGTCAATTTATGTGATTTTCGAAATTTTCGATATCGAAAAAGGGGGCGTGGTTATAATCCGATCAATTTTTACTCAAGTTATCTTGTACATGGACGGACAGACGGACGGACGGACATGCCTTAATCAATTCCTCTTTTCAACCTAAGAACTTTCATATATGGAACTCTATATCTAACTCGATTATTTTGCGCCGTTACATAGTACCGTTATGTGGACAAAATTAATATACCCTTGTACTAGTACTAGTACGCTGGGTATAATAAGACTATCCAACGCCTTAAAATCGGTTAAAACGTTGAATGAGCAAAGTGGCTTGGGATTTTATGGAACGAAATTAACATTTTTTAGGCGTAAATTGCTTTTGCTTTTATTTTTACAAAATTACTAATACATATAAATTGGTATATATGTATAAGTATGAGTATGAGTAGGAGTATGAATATAAATTTTTTTTGTTTTTAATTTGTTTTATTGCTTAAAATGCAACAATTTTCATTCAAGCGAATTAACAATTGCGAATCGTCATGCAATCAATGTTCGCATACATAATTAGAAAGTATTGTTTTGTTGCAACTACCTACTTGGCATACAGGCACGCAATATTTAGATGGATTACTTTTAAAATAAATTAATTTAATTTCATGTATTATTGTTTAATGAAATTATTGGAAAATGTTGAATAAATATAGGTATATGACTGTCGTCACTGATCGTTGGCTGAGTGAAAGATCACTCTATCGATGGCCCAAACCTCTTTATCGGAATAATCGATTAAATGGGAGCTACATATCTATATGTTATGTAGCTCAGTAGTGGTATTCACTAACTTCGATTACGACATTCGCAATCGACATTTTATCATACCGATATTTATCACGATATTTGGTATTCACTAACTATTTTTTTTCGATTTTCGCTTATTCGCAATCAGCTGTTTCGCAAACTAAACGACACACAAATTGCAGTTGTTTTCTATGACGTTAAATAAAATGCACATAATTTGATTTTTTTTTATTAAAAATTGGAATAATAATACTATATCCATATTATTTTTATTAAAAAATGGCATTTGCGAACATAGAGTATGTTTTATAGCGAGATGAGAAATCCTTTGCCCGCTTCATTATAGATAAGTTAGTGAATCGCATATTCGATAGTGCAAGCGACCGAATCGCTATTGAAAATCTCGAAAAATCTAACCGAATCGAATCGCTATAAGTTAGTGAATTCCACTACAGGTCTGGTTGATTTTCACTACACACATTATATATATGTAGATATAATATGAACTAAATTTGCAAAATATTACGTTCCTAGCTTCTTGATTGCCAAATTTATAGGTTAAAACTTATTTATCGGAACAATCGATTGTATGGGAGCTATACGTTATATTGGTCCGATCATGTTGGTTCCGACAAATGATTAATCCTCGAGATATCTCTAAAACTGAGGGACTAAGTTGCGTTCAAACAGACAGACGGACATGACTAAATCGACTCATCGCCCTTATCATTTCAGTATATTTATTGGTGGGTCTATCTCTCCTTCATCTCATACTTACAAACATTGGACCAAAGTAACCGCATTTGTAACCGCCCATACGGCAACACTAATTACAAAGTCATTTAAAAGCATAGAAGTTGGGCGTTTTTAGGTTATGACGGCAGAATTTTTGTGCTCCAGAACATGATCAGTTGCATGCGAACGCCATCAAACGTGAAAAGTTTTTTAATTTTCACTGTTGATATTATCAAACAATGAGGGCGCATCATTTCAGACCTTCTTTTATCATAGCGACTCTTTCGTTGAGAGTAACGCTCTGCAAGTCATGACCGTTTCGAATGCAATTTGGCTATGTGAAAGAGAAGCTCGTATAATGTGGCACTGAAAGAGCGGCTTTTGTTTATGCTACGTGTTGAAAAAAACAAGTTTTTATTTAGTTTCAGAGAATTGTTGTTGTTGTTGGTATAGAGTTCACAGTCTCAAGCGAGACATGCCCAAAGGTTGGTGTGCTCACAATCAGGTAAATTCATGCAGATGTTTTTATATATGTATGTACGTAACAAATATCAATATTAGGGTAGATGCCTGAAATTCGGTTTTTTGTATTAACGGTTAACCGGTTTTGATGAAGTATCTTTTCAAAAAACAATTTTAAGCCCGGTTCAGCAAAAATTTTCTTTTAAAAGCTTCAGTTAGCCGTGAAAGCTTTTTTCGAAAGCTTATAACGAATACTTCTGGAATAAAAAAACGGGTTAAACTAGTTCTAATCCTTTTTTTTCAAATCTATTGATTGACAATGAAGACAAACTCTGATATTTTTGTTGGCTTTGTAATGACATACCCTGCCAACCATGATCGGATAAAAATCTGGATAATCATTGAGTCGCGTTTACCAAAAAAGAGGATAAAAAAGTGGGTAATTTTGTTCAGAGAGGTTCACTTTTTACCCATGTTGAAAAGATTTTTGCGTGTAAGTGTGAGGCATACTTTTAGGCACTTGTCGTTTTCCATACAAATTCTAAAAATATGCGTTGGTGTTAGTAAAAATTTGTGAATTTTTGGAATCAGAGTTTCACCATGGTTAGCCATGGTTGGTAGGGTAGTGTATGAACACATGTTTTGAGTTTGTAGTGGTGTCATTTTCAAACTGATTTTTCTGTCACTACACATTTTTTTAACCTTACGCTACGTACATATGTACATAATCGTGTATACTTTAAATGTAATTTTTTAAATCTGCACATTTATATTAGAGAGTTTTCCTTATGTGTTTTGTTTAAAATTTTTTCAAAGATGAATTGGTTTTGTTCTAATCGAGTTCTAAATAAAGATAATTGTTGTAATTTCTTTTTTCAATTTCACGTCTCGACAAAGTCTAAACCCGGTTTTAGAAAAAAACCCGTTCACTCTATTACCCTAAAAAAAAATGTAGGTATGTACAGAGGTGAATATGATTTATGTTTGGTACTTTTATAGTACACATTTATATTTGTTTGTACATACATTTTTTTTGTATATCTCAGCATTTTCAGGAAATGAATCAGACTTTATTCTACAGCAACAATAAAGCTATCGGAATGGCTCTAACAAGCAGAAAACGCGTCTACAACTGGCAAAACAATAAACTGTGCAATGAAAACAATGTGAAAAACCTTGGTTCACCGCCCTATAAGGCACAAACATACCCTGCAAGAAATCATGCCACTAATCTGCAAAGAGAGTGATCCGCGATTAATTCTTTTAGGTTATAGTTGAATGTAATTGAATAGATTAGAACTTTTTATTTAAGTTTTGTTTCTCCCTCTTTGCTCGCAGGCGCCCTTCCTGTTCCCCTAACTGTGCTAAGATCTGTGGTGATGCTTAGGAAGGTTAGCTCTACGCTTCACGGGAAAGCATCGAATAACAAGAAAACCTGTATTTTGAAATGCAGTAAACAATAAATCACACGCTGGTATACTTAGCTTATAAGGGAAATAATGAAAGTTCGTTTAGTTGAACGGAAAAAAGTTATTCTCGTATTGACACCCACCTAAACTTTTTCCTTTTAATACATACATTTTTAGTATTATTAAACACTTCCTAATGGTCTGAAGTATTTTTTTTTTTAATTTTTAAAACTCGACCACTTTTCGCCGCATCTCAGAACTTGTAACTGACTGAGTCAAATTTTAATCATGATATTTCTGAAACCATTTGAGATATGAAACTTAATCAAAATGCTTATTGCAGCACTCATTAGCACCTTTCTTTTGATACCCATATTGCACTAAGACGTTTTGGGTCACCTTGGTCCACATATTGGGCGATAACTCCGAAACTAGTAGAGTTATCCATATAACGGATATCTTAGATTTTAAGTTAGACGTCTAGTAATGTTAGGATGAAGTTAACATTCAATTCTATTAAACAGTTTTTGTTTGATGCGCGCTCAAACATACAGACCGACCTACGAAAATTCTCAGAACTGTTGATTTATATTCTTTGGACTTACTAATAATACCCGAAATCGATTTTTTTTTTAAATCTGCAATGCACTGGCATAGACCTGTTGTTATTTTATTATAGGTAGAGATAGAACAAGACTAACCAACTAAGCGAACTTTTATTGGTAGCCCCAAATATTGCGCTTTTCGTCGTACTTTGAACATACAACTAAAACTTGAAAAAAAAAAGTTATCTTTCGCCGCTGTTGAAAATCTTGTAGAAAAACCGGTCTTAATAAATGTTTATCGCAGATAGAATGACGCATTGCCAACAAATTAAGGAAGTATTAGGTACAATATTGTATATAACAAGGTATGCAGTACATAAATAGGTATTTGGAATTGTTTTTCTCGTTGGAACATGAGTAGAGGCAGTTAAGCGCGATTGCTTCTATGGCTGCTGTGTGCTGTTAGCTTGAGGTTTGTACAAACGCCCATAGATTCTAATGCTGGTAGACTGATAAAAAACAAAATTAAACAAGTAAGGGTGTCGAAGTTTGGGTAGAAACTAGCATTTTATAACTAGTTGTGGGATATTGGGGTATTTCACGTAGAGACGTATGTATATTTTAATAGTTTTAAAAAATTAATATTTCTTGGCCCAATGCCGAGTTAATGATTTTTTTTTTTTATTTCTGTATTGCCCTCTAAGGGAATTTATTTTCGGATATTCTAAACCGTGAAAAAAATTTTCAGTTCTGGTTCTGAGGTTTAATGACAAATGAAATCGAGATCAAATTGTTCTTTTTTTCTTATTTTTTAATCGGGAGTGGTAGTTAATCGCCCATTCTATCCCAGTTTGTTTTTTGTATAGGTAGGTACTATGCATACCTGTTAAATTTTATTAGTAATTGGTGATACATTTTTTAATTGGTAATGATTATTTTAATTGTTTTCAAGAAAAGGTAAATATAAATTGATTACGATTAGAAAAATAAAAAAAAATTATGACTTTTTAGAATTATTGAAAAAATAAAAAAATAATCAAATAATTTTAATTACTTTTGATTATTGTAAAATTATGATTATTTTTTAATTATTTAAATGGAAAATAATCATTAAAAATTTTAAGTAATGGTAATCAATCAGTAAATGGATTCTCAGGAAAATATACATTCAAAGCGGTAATCATTACGTTTAGTAATAATTACTTTACAGGTCTGACGGTATATGCTATATTTGGACATTATAACGTTTTCAATTTTTTTAATTTACGCTTTAGTCCTATGTAAAAAAGAATTATAATACCGCAACTAGGTATAAAAACTACCCAAAAATAGCAAAGTTTGTTATTTTGCTTTTCTCTAATTTTCTGAAATTATGCATTTTGAAAACTAGCATGTGAGTGCTAGAGAATGGACGATAGTTAAATGCATTTGACGCGCTTTTTGGTATTTTTACGCTTCTTTGTTGTTGTTAAAATATTTTTACAGATTCGACTTTTGCTTGTTTGTAATATTTTCTTTAAAAGAATTTTTACTTGGGAAAAGCAAGAAAAAATCAATATAACAATCATGCCTATTACCATATCCGACGGATGCCATTCGCGTGGAGTGCGGATCGATTCGCGAAAAATCAGTTGCGGATCTGAGTTAGAAAACTTTAAAAAATCAACTTTATCGATTTCCTTTAAATCTACTACCTTATTCAAAACAAGAAATAGAAGAAAACATCTTGACAATCATTTTTTTTATTTTAAAGGTTAAATCCGCAACGTTTTCACGCGAATCGATCCGTACTCCCTCCGCAAATCATCCGTCGGATACCGTAATAGGCATCAATTTCTCAACACAATTAAAGCCTTTGTTTCAATGAAGAGAGAAGCTGCCTTATTTAGTGATGGAAATATTTTATGTAAACCTCGTGTTGTTGTATGCTGGAACAACTTGTTCGACCTACTTCATATCCCATTTCCCAGTTGCCGACCACTGCTCAGAGGCGAACCTGTTTTTACTTGTTCCGTCAGTGGAACCTGGTGGCTCAACTTCGTACGCAAGTCCAATATAAAAAACCTTCAAACAAATAAGACCAGACTGCTCCCAAATCTCAAGTTGACTAACAACTTTATAATGGCCATGACCAATCAGAACATAATTATTTTCATTGCTTTGACACAATAAGTGAAAGGCTTTCCTCATTACCACAAATGGTACTAGACAATTTCCACAACTCTGGCACTTGACATACTTGGAAGCCTTAATTAAAACCACTTTTCGCCAATACTGCAAAAGCTCTAAAGAGACATCATCGAAGTCTGCAAATGAAGGAGTACACTTGGCTACTTACAAACATATTAACGTACATACTCTCCTGTGTACATATGTATGTAGGTATGTATGTTGCATACCAATGTTTTATATGGTTATTTTTTTCATACTCTTCTGCCTCACAGCAGCCGTTCGTGCAGCAAAAAAAACTTGCAGATCAAGAGAAATTCCTACTCGTCGTATACGAGCATTTGGTAATACAACACTTTCACTTTGACAGCAAACGTGGATTGTTCCACTTCTAGACACGATCTCGACATCAAGTTGAAGTCTAGCATGCGAATTAGTGTAATTGTACCTACATATGCAATAACAACAAATGGACATTAAATATTAAAAAAGAGTAAGGACAAAGCTGTAGACGGCTGTGATGAATGTATTTTATATCTTTCATGATTGTGATTGGAGTTTGCGGGTGGAAGGTATGTCAATTATTTTCAAGGGCGCCAGTATTAGTTGAGAGTTTTTTTTAAAGATTTTTATGCAGATTTATACTCAAGAGAACTCATTGATTTCTTACTTTTACATATCCTAACTATTTTTTCGGACATCTGGATTCTGTTTTGTGTAAATACCAACAAAAAATATTTTCTAAAACGTTATGGAGGAACAGTCGATAGTTGTTGTTTCTCCATTTTTTCTTCAAGAGTTTGATTGCAGTTTGAAAACCATTGCAGTTAATTTTAAAAGTGCACTCACAATTTTTACACATGGCAAGTCTCGTACTTTCTGTTGTTGTTGTTGTTGTTTTAACAACAAAATCACTCCCCGAAGGTTTTGGGGAGTGTTGTCGAAATAACAGTCCTTGGCCGGATATGAATCCGGTACACTCCGGTACTCCCTTGCGGTACTGCCCGACTGTTGTGGGAGCGATTTGGTATGACCAGTGCAACCTTCTAGGTCATGTCATCCCTCCTTCCGAAAGGAAAGAAGAGATGGGTAATGAGAGGTGAGAGGCATCATATCCGTAGATCAACCCTCGAGTTGCACATCATTACCTTTGTGCATGTTAGTCGCCTCTTACGACCGGTATGCCTACCGCGGGCATATTCTAAACCCCTACCCGCAGGGTCATATCTGTCACATCAACAATTAATCAAAACACGTGAGCAGACCAAAAATTGCAAACATTTTTGGCAAAATATTGAAACAAGGAAAGAAATAAAAAGATATATATTTAGGTGTCAAAAGGTAGTATTTAAAATATTTTATTATATTGCGCATTGTTTTTTAATAAATAGTGAAACGCCTAACAAAAAGAAAATGTTTGAGCAAACTAATAAACTTTATTATAAAGTTTAAAGCCCGGAGAGCACAGCTTCTACCAATTGTAGCAAAGGCACCGCTGTGAATGAAAAATTTATGAACAACAATAAAGATCCTCAACTATTGATGATTGGTGGCATCAATTCAAAGTTTGGCAAATTTGTCCATAATTACTGTAAGCCCCCCCTGAAACGAATCTCTGCCTAGAGATTACAACAATTGTCTAGTTAAAAAGCCAAATTCGTAACTTACCATGTGTGAGATAGAGCAGCATTACTAGTGCTAGACAGCGGGGCGTTAAAGATGCTGTTAGACGAAAGGGGGAAACAATCGCCAACTTAGTGGACGCCACTGTCGATCTGCTGCTTCTGCTGAGCTGATGTGTGTCGCATTGCTGTTGAACACTTTCTGTTTGTAATTTTTTCGTTGTCATTGTTGTTGGTATATTTGTTGTTGTTACTGTAGACGCCCCTCGTAACGCTGCAATCGTGACGTTAGAATTTTGCATTCCAAACGCTTTTTTATTTTTTATTTTCATTATTATTCACTGTTGTTGTTTATTTTTTTAGTATTTGTCTTTTATTTCTTATTAAATTTTGTTTTACTATTTTTTCGCTTAACAATTTGATAGCGGTGGATAGTTGTATGTATGTATTTATTTATTTGTTTTGCTTTATTGCATTGTGTACCTAAGTACCTACTATGAAATATTTAAATTTCTGTTTTTTTTTTTTTGTTTTGTAACATTATTCCATTCCGATGACTAAATGAGCAAACGAACGTGCAATGGCATAACACAGATAACAAAGTCTTATGGAAAACACATTCAATGCTGAGTAGAAAAAAAAATGGAATAACATTGTAAATATTTAACCGATAGGTAGGTACTTGTTAAATAGTTTGGACAGTAGAAAAAAATAAAAAAATTTACTAAATAATTATTTATGCACAATACACACAGTATTTTTAATTAAAAATTAAATATTTACTTTATGATTTTATGTATGTACATTAAGGTGGTTCCATTAGGAATAATACCAGAAAACTATACTAAGCAGATGAATCAAGGTTTTCTTGAACCCTGTTGGGGAATTTCGAAAACTTCGACTTAGATTGCACTTAAATTATCTTGGAACACTCCAACCAGCTAAGCCTGCAATTGGTCAGATCATTCATAAATGTTAACTGATACCAACAGGTCCGTCACGATAGTGTAGATCCTCGGAAACGAGGCGTCGGACAAATAATTTCTATACTTCGATGGCTCTTCTTCGAGTTTTATTGGCCATAAAGGTGAACGGCTCATTCTTAAATCTCGCTCTGTTCAGTGAAACATTAAGGTCCTAAAAAATATTCCTAGAACTTGGATCTACAATACTCTCAATGCTCTAGGGAGACTTCTAGAGCGTGTACCCGAGTGATGTTTTGTTCTGCTCACCGCTGGGAACCCCATCTGACCGGGTTGCTTCGCCTTTCGACCAAAAAAGGCCAATTCCGAAGGCTATTCTTTGGCCGCTGACCTGCAAAGCCGATGCCAATTAATCAAGTAGACTCTAATATAGTATATTAGGTGCTCGGTCCAAATCGTCCAGAGTCTTAACATAAAATCGTCAAAAATATGACACACCATAATGTACACACACACGCACCTATAATCAACTTTGCATTGAGACCTTTAAAACTGGTTTCTCATTATTTTAGTTGTTATTCTATCTTGTTGTTGTTGTTGCTTTTCATTTTTAGTTTAAAAACCTATTTCGCTACATCAAACAATAGAAAAATTCCAACAAAATAATTAAATGGCTAACTGGTTACCGGCCATGTCTACGCAAATAATTCTCTTTACCAATAATTCCACACACAAACCTTTTTCAAATATATTTTTCTCAGTAAACACTTTTAACTTTTATTAATTTCGCTTTGTTTCACAGCTAAGCGGCATATTCTCATCGATTACAATTTGCTTCGAAATTGGTTAATTATACATTTATTTATTTATTTCCACGCGTTGACATGCAATTTTTCTTAATTTTCCATTTTTCCACAATGCTTTATTAAATTTACACCTTTCCGTTTTCGGCCATTTCATTCACACTGGCTTAAATCACAATGCAGCCATTTCATATCTCGTTTTGCTTTCCCACTGTTACTACACTAATAACATCACTACGTTAAGCCACACGCTCGCACACACACACACAACCCGCACAACGGCGCGCGCTCCCTCGACCCATAAAAATCCACACAAAAAACCGTTTGTTTTACAAGCACTTTTATCCAAAAATGACGTCCGGCAGGTTCGAGAATCAAAACGTAACTGAAGTTACAGGTTGTCACTGCCTGCCAAACACATTTAAGCCATACCAACGGCTCTCAGCAAACAAAACAAAAAATCGCACGCTCACATTCTAGCGCACGAAAATGAGATAACGCTAAAGTTTCAGAATTTGTTGTTAACAAATTTTGCTCTGTTGTTAGTAAGCTACTAAGTGAGTTAGTGTGTTGCTAACATTTGTGCAAGCACAGCTAAGTCAAACGCCACCGTTAGCCGGCTAGCAAATCTTATAAGGAAAGAGAGGAGCAGCTAATTGTAAACAAATGCCACGGCATGAATGCGTGAGCGAGTCGAACATACAGTCATACACAGGTAAATGTGCTCAGGTACGCGAGTAGTTAGGTAGTTGCTTATTGTTGCACTGTGTGTATGAAATGTTAGCGGGTGCTTGTCTTGGCTAACGTCCTCCGATTGATCGTTTGCGCGCCAAGCAAGCTACTGTAGCTGCAAAATAATTTG
Source organism: Sphenella marginata (assembly GCA_951509765.1). Lineage (NCBI taxonomy): Eukaryota > Metazoa > Arthropoda > Insecta > Diptera > Tephritidae > Sphenella > Sphenella marginata. The sequence continues at coordinate 4,756,369 of OX608079.1, read as the reverse complement.
GATGGTAGAACAGTGGTGGCGCATTAAAAATTACATACGAAATATGACGAGCTTACCTGTAAGTATGTGGTTCGAATATTTAATATCGTATATGGCAGTCTCGAGACAGTCGGTTCGTACTGAAATGATTTGGGTTTTAGCCCTTTAAGGGATGTTATAAAAAATCATAATTAATCGAATTGGCTGTTAGTTATCAAAACAGTCCAAGGCCAAGCTGGGAGATTGGGCTCTCTATCAATAGGAGACAATTCTGAAGCTTAGCTTTTTCAAACTCATGGTTAAATATTCTTACCATAAATCTACTGGTGAAGCTCACTCTCTCAAATACCCTCTAGAAGCCACTTTCCATGTTCCTAAGGGGATCTCCCAGATGTACATAAGCACATGTTTTAATAATCGACTCAGACTCTCTGTTCGTAAAGAGAGAATTTCTCAGTATCCTCCGAGTGCAATAGTCTCGTGAAAAAGTCTACTCATCAAAAAGTCTGCTATCTTTATTTTTATTTTTTTATTGCGGCTACAAAAGTAAGCCAAAGCTCAACTTCTTCCGCTTTACTGTTTTGAGGTCGTTAAAGATAATCAAATACAGTGACATTCAGCAGTGTTCAATGTTCCTTAAAAACTGTAGCGATAACGCTTCTTGGAAAACTACCAAAGACAGCTTTAGAGGCCGGGAATAGTTTTCGAGCGTTTAAAGACTTCCGCAATTATAAAAACCAACTTCCAGCGCACGTCTATTAGTTAACTTTCAACCTCCCTGCAGTCATGCTGAGCTTTTTCTTGATTGCATTTTTTACAATTTCTGCGTTGGCTTTAAGCACCACGAGCGCCAACACTAAAGTTGATACCGACGACACGGAGCGAATAGACCTAACGCGCTTTGGCTCATTAATATTTGGCGCACCAGTTCAAATGCCACCGGATACGCTGCGGAAGCTCGTTGAAAACCCCAAATTGAATGCGGAAGAATTGGGGCCCTACCTCGAAGGTGATTTACTAGTGCCAGTTGACAGGAAGCATACCACGCGTAACGGTCTCATAGCATATAGCACACGCTGGCCCGCCGCTATCATACCCTATGAGATACGTGGGCATTTTAGTGCAAAAGAGTTGGAGATAATCCAGCATGCCTTCCAACTATATCACAATAAAACTTGCATACGCTTTCGACCGCGCTACAACGAGCGTGATTACATCGTATTGACAAGTGATGGCACCGGTTGTTGGTCGAGTTTGGGTCGCTTAGGTGGACGTCAGGTGGTTAATTTGCAGTCGTCGCTATGCTTTCGTCACTACGGCACGACGTTGCATGAGCTCATGCATGTTGTGGGTTTTCTGCATGAACATACTCGTCCTGAGCGCGATAGTTATATACGTGTGTTGAGTCAGAATGTGAAGACGGGTTTAATGGTGAATTTTGTGAAAGGCACGCCTAGGGAGCAATATGGTTTTGGTATACCTTATGATTATGCCAGCGTGCTGCATTACTCGAAGACAAGCTTTTCGAAAAATGGTGCACCGACAATTGAAGCACTGGTGAGTGTAGACAATTTTAGGCGATAAGCCAGAGTAGGAGATAAATCGATTTGTATATTTCTCCTCTCTTTTCGCAGAGAAACACCAAAGAAGCAAAATTGATGGGTCAACGAATCGGATTCAGTGCCAGCGATGTGGCAAAGTTGAATGCAATGTATAAATGTAGATAGACGCTTACTTTCCATTTATATATATACATACTATGTACATATTTATTACATAAATTACTAAACTAAAATTAATAATTTTTAATAAAGCACAAAATATTTTTTTTTTATATCAGCAACATATTAAGTTTGTCACTTAAGTATATAAATTAATAAGATGCTTAACTTTATCCGTCAACAGCCGCTAATGTTGTGTCATTTTCTTATTTTTGCCAAAGAATGTATTATCCTTCGGAGTGAGCTCCTTGCAAAGTGATGAGTAACGTCTTATGGCCATAAAAGAATCGGGGTCTTTTGATGGTATCGAGCATATAGGAAGTTTAATAAATTATTAATAATTTTAATTTATGTGAATATATTTTTGGATGCGAGTTTAACCATTAGTGCATAAAGTTTAAGGATCATAGTTAGTAAAGATATGCAGTGCAGGTGTCTAGCTCGAATTCGTAGAACCAAAAAAACAAAAAAAGTTAAAAATTTGGGGTGAAATACATAAAGTTTTAAAAGGCTATTTTTTGGTTCACAAGAAACCATAATCAAGCCATTATTTCTTAGAACAAGGGTTTACATTTTTTTCTGTATACCTCTAATGGTTATTCCACTGGGCATTTTAGGTGTTCGAGAACTCACCTCGCTTTATAGTTATATCATTTAGACAGCTAGAAAACGAAGTGAAGACTAAAACAACCAAGAGGCTAGTCATGCAATTCAGCCTTTTCATGTTAGCTTAGTATACATTGTTATACACTGAACAAAATTGATTTCATTGATCTGAGTCATACATATGTATCTCTACTGAATTTCATTTTCATTCAATAATTATAATAATAGTACAAATTCTATTACAAAGTTATATAGTTGCATTTTTTTAGTGCGAACAATCTGACCTACCCTAAAGCACATATTGGAAAGGTCGTCAAACTAACAATTGTTTAAATTAATTTATCAGCCAGTCAGTGTAAGTAAAATTAATACATTGCATTACATTAAAAACAAAAAAAAAACAGAATTTATGAAAAAACAAAAATTTTAAGAAAATAATTTTAGATTAACATTTTGTGTGTACATTCGAATTTAAAGATTTCAATATACTGCAGTGAGCTTTTAGGAGTTACACAACTATGAAAAGATATTATATTAGCAGCACATGACAATATGCAATACAGCATTCAACACATTTTTAGTACTTAGCAACTAAACAAGTTTTGAAACCGTTCATATATTAGAAGAGAACATTTTTAACGAACACACTGTTATTAATAAATAAATTAAACATAAAGTTGCATTAAAGTAACTAAACTATAGTGGTAGTAGGTACAGAATTTGTTAATATTTCATTAGCGAATTGAAGCAAACTTTGTATCACACTTTGTTATTAATATTAGGTACATATTTACTTAGTAACCCGTAGATATTATTAAAGAAAAAAAAAATAAAATTTTTTATAAAACATCAATGCGGTCTTATATAGGCAGCAGCATAATTGCACTTCATATATTTGAAGCTGTTAGTAGAAATTTCGGGTGGTGTTATGCGCACTAGGCAATGAGGGGTACGCCTACCTCCGCCCCCACAAGCAGCTGTACTACCTCTAAATCCAATGCCATTTGGCTGGTCATGTTCATGATCGGCATTTGTGCAGTAAGCGATATTTGTTGATGAACCATGACGCGAACAATTGTTGAGGAAGTCACGTATATGTTGGACAATCAAATCAATAGCCACTGTGAGAGAGAGAGAGAGAGAGAGAGAAAAAACATTAAGAAAAAAATGCATTTAAAATCAAATAAAAATTTAAAATAATTAAATTTAAATGAAACATAATAAAAACTTTTATACAAAGTTTAGTAAGTAAGCAAACAAAAAAGATTAGATAATGCGAGTGGCTAACTGACTTACCTGCGACACATGCGCGTAGTACTTGATTTCGATTTATGAATATTTATACTTATTTGGAAACGAATGCAAATTGAATTATAACTAGAATCTCATTACAGCGATTTCAAACGTAACGCTTTTTCATTTGAAAAGTTTCACAAATGCTATGATTTTACTATGTCAAGTGGTGCTCTAAGATGTGAAACTATGTACATATGTATATGTATATATCCTTGTCAAAAACGAGGAAGTAACAGAGTACTTCTAAGAAATTCTTTTTAACTTAAAAAAGGTGGTCTAATTTACAAGGCGAATTTTTAGAAAATATGTCCCGTAGATATTCCATTAAGTACTCCAAGACTGAATAAGCAATCCTCTTCTAGGACATGGCCATTTAAAGGGTGATGTGACTTAGAAGGCATATTGCATTTGGCACACTAAATCGGTCCCGAGGCAGTCGGGCATGTACCGTAAGAGAGTCCCAAAGCGTACTGGGACGGTTATATCAATTTATTTACGGTTGTATTATGCATTAAAAATGTCTAGACTGAAATTAGTGTATTGTGCAAACATTTTCTAAACAGTTATTTGTTTTATTTTTATTAATTTCAAACAATCATGGTTTAATTATATGGATTTTGAAGCTTCACTTCTTTAACAGAAAAAGAACACTTCCATTACTTTTATCAAAATGCAACTTACGGTGCTCCCAAAAAAAGTAACTTAAATTTATATAAATTAGTTTTGTGCTCCCCACTACTGCATTTGGCTGTGAATAATTTATTAATCTTATCATGTTAATGTGTACTAAATAAAATACTTTTACTAATGCTAAACTAAACTTTGTTGTGAAGTGGTGGTTTTGGTTTTTCTTTTGTTTAACACTAGCAATACATTGATAAGTGTTTTGAACATTTAAAAAATAATGTTAATAGGTTATTTATTTGTGGATGTACAGTGAATCCTTGATATAACGACATTGTAGTGGTTGCACATAAGCGATGCTTATTTGGGAGAGGTCCACTTTTGATTGTGTTTGCCTTAAAGACAATTTAAAAAAACGTTAACTTGTTAATAAATTATTAATATTTTAAAAGAAACAGCAGCAGTCTTAACAAAATAGTTATTTTAAGTTTTACATTTTATTAGAGTTCGTTATATCGAGGCTTCACTTTAGTAAATATTATAATTGGTTTTTTTTTAAATACTTTCGATATGTGTAATCTTGTCTCTAAATAGACCTACTGTTAAACTTAATAAATACCAAGAAATTAGAGCGTATTTTTAAATGAAATGCATCGAAATTTGGAATTGAAAACATAAGTTTCAAAAACTGCTAATATATAGCATGTTGGCTTCGCTTAAATTCTATTGGTTAAAGACGAGCAAAAATATCTAGGATACATTGCTTACACGTACATATATGAACTGTTAAACTTAAAGCTAAGGAAAATTACAAAAGAAGACATGTAAACAATAGCGCAGCTGTTGTACAAATTTTAATTAGAAACTACTTTTTTTATCCGTATTGTGCGGCATTTTTTTGCTGTGCTCATAGCTTACGCTGCGCATAACTATGTGTGTGGTTTGCTTAATAAGACACATTTACATGTTTGTGTGTGTGTATATGTTAGCCAATTTTTTCCTAATTAATTAGGTACTTGAATTTGTTTCCTATTCCATTATCAATTTTTTTTTGCCTAATTTATTTATTTTTTGTTTTCTATATTTAGTTCTAATGTTCGCGCATCATGCCGCCAGCTGAATTATTTATTGTTGAGTGTATTGACGTGGTGGCATGTAGATTGTTAGAGCTGCCGCCGGGTCTAAGAATTTCTCCGATATGATGTACAATGAGATCAATGGCAACTGTAAGAAATATATAACAAGTAACAAAAAAACAAAACTGGAAATCAAGCACTAACAAATTTAACAACACCGAGTACCAACATAAAAAAATTATAAGAAACCAATTAAACAGATCGATCAAAAAAAAAACAATGAAACAGCAACAAATAGTCGAGAAAACTTATGTATTTTGGAAATATTTTAGAATTCTTTTTTAGTACAAACCCATAAAATGATAGATCATGTGTTGTATAAAGTTTTTGTTTAAATTTGACATTTCAGTAAAATTATAAAATCAATTGGTTAAGGTATTTAAGTAATAGCTACATACATAACTATGTAAAAGTTAAATACAAAAATGTATAAAGCTGCATGGCAACAAACAAAGAAGCGCAACGAAATGCTACTTAATGTACATACTTATGTATGTATGTACATATACATAGTATTGCTGTTATCAACTGTTAACTGTTTGTGGTATAAATAAGGAAGCAATAATAAATTATAAATAAACAACAACAAAGCTATGGAAAAATAATTAATTACGAACCTGTGTTATCAGCACCACGCGGTATTATGACATCTGCGAACTTCTTGGTCTATAAAATAAGCACGACAAGGGTAATATTAGAGATAGGCAAAATTGAAACATCGTATTGTTCTTGTAGTAACAGTACTGCGACCTGCTTTTGATAGAGATCTAATATTGAAAAAATAGCCTATCTTTATAAATTTAGTATAAACACAAAAAAAAAGTTATATAATAATTTTTTTTTATTCAAATTGTATCTAAAAAAATAATTTTAAAAATGTTTAGAAATTTGAAATTTTTTTTATAGATTTTACGGGCAAAAGCCCATTACAAAATATTACAAAAAAATTTCAACAAGAAAATGTTTATTTCTGTATGTTTTGTATTTTTGTCAAACAATGCTCGTCAAACAACAACTATTTTGTTGGCTGGGATTACACTCAGACGTCGATGTGTATGTATGTTTGTAGATATGGATTTACTTTAGGCTGCCTCACTATATCGACGAAAAAATGGTTTTATATTTTAACTTGATAATTCAAAACTATCACCAAATTGTTTTGAAAAGATTTCTAAATTTATGTGAAATGGACCAGTTTACAAATGCCTCAAAATTATTACTGGAAGCGAATTAAAAACAACTAAATTTCATTGAATGCCAGCAACGCTTTGCGATGGGGTTTTCAAAATATATAACTACATATGTTTATATGTAACTTTTTGCATCTTACCGGCGAACAAAACTCTTCAAAAGCGGGCTTTACAAATGTCATATACTGTGTCAGCACTGCATCCAAATCACGCCCACGTTCATTGATGTCACGCGGCACTAAATATTTTTATTAAAAATTCAAATTAATATTTTTCCAAACATACATATATTTTTATATACGTTACCTCTGCGCGCCAAGCGTGTATCAGAATCTGTATCCACAAACAGCTTCATATGAAATAGATCGCGTATTTTCGGAAAATAAAATACGAGTATACCCTCGAACAAAACGACATCAGCTGGATAAATTGTCAGTTTATTTTCATGGTCACTGTTGTATACAAAATAATAATACACATCATTTATTAGGCAATAGATAAGTTATATGTGATTAACACCTAATTATGATAATCATATTTGTTTTCTTTTATTATTAAAAGGGGAATGGTGAGTGCTGTATTACACTTTAATTGATTATCGATCGATAGAATTTTAGCAAACGATTGTAGCGATGAGCAAAACAACTTCACATGAAATTTACTTATTTTTATAACGAGTTGTAATGCATATACATATTCATATGTGCGTATGTACCTACGCATTATTGGTGCCAAGATCTTTCTGAATTATCAACTTTGTGATAAGGAAATTCTCCGCCATCCGTACCATATATGTATATGGTTCTTATAAGTTCAGTAAATAGGTTAGTTCTGGTATGACATAATACATAATATTAATATTATCATGGATGGAACATCGTTGTACTACTATCGCAGCCATTATAACATTTAGAATCATAACTACAAAAGTAGTTTGCTTTTATATTAAAGCATTATGGAATGTACTCTAATTACACTGAGGCAAAACTTAATGCTTATATGCTAGATGGATTTAACATATCAAGTTTTATCAATTTACCAAGTATTATAATGATATATAAATTTGCACAATAGCTAAGATAGTAAACAGCAAACAACTTACAGCGAATTCGATCGGTAGTCGTAGCATGGAACTTCAACTATTTTCCCCTTCAATACTTCCTGCAAAGTGGCATACATTAAATTTTCATTGAATGCATCTGGATGATCAAAATTGAACAGTCCTTTTTGTGCTTTTGCTTTTTCGGCTGTTGTTAGCTCGCGATAAAAGCTATCTTGACTAATGGTGACGACCTACCAAAAAGAAAATAGTCACATAGGTATATAATCTCGATTAGAATTATTCTATCTTTTATTTACCTGACGCTGCGCTTGCTCCATATCAGCTTGGCCAAGTTGTTCCATAATTTTTTTGCATACTGTCGACTGAAAAATAAAAATTTGTATTGTTTGACTTTGGTATATGGCAGCACTCGTTGATTTAAGTAAACCCCTCAGCGGCTTAACATGTACCTATTAAGAGTTAATTCAAGTGCGTGATTTCCATCGTTGAATGTACTGATTACAATAGCGATTACGTCTGAGAAGTGTATCTTAAAGTCGTCTGCCTGTTATCACAACATTAGAAATTCTAAGTACATTATGGTAATGGCGTGAAACCTAACGGTTGATCTGCGGATGTGATTCCTCTCACCTCTCATGACCCATACACGAGTTTTTTAGGGAAGGAGGGGATGAAATGACCTAGGTAAAGTAAAGTAGTACCAGCGGGTTTACATATATCCGGGAAACCCTGTCACTTTGAACAACACACCCCAAAACCTTCAAGGGGTGTTTTTGTCAATCAAAACATAAACATTTGCACATAGGGCAAGCACACATGCACGAAACTTGAGATAACGAAAACACCTAGTGCCAATTTTGGGCCATGCAAATTGTGTGGTATTGGAAATCACCAAGAATATCACTGCATAAAGCTCGATTCATGTGGAAGTTAACTACTAGCCCTTCCCACACTGGCCCACCTTTCTCAACTCACCTTGCCACTTGCAGTTCCACCAGCCACACCAATTAGAAATGGCGTTTTTATATCTGATTTATGTTCATTATTTACCAACAACAACGATTTATCAACATCCATGTTTTTGAACTTTATTTGCGTATGAAAGCACTTAAATATATTATATCTCCGCTTGATATAAAACACTTTTATAAATTTGCACCGTGTTATGAAAAAATTCGACTGAATAATTCACATTTGGTAAATTTGCAATCAGCTGTTTCAGTCAGAGCTGCCGACTCTAATATCGCACGCAACCTTACAATGCGGCCACACTTGCCTTTGCTTGTTGCAATAGCGCGAGGCATACACACTAACGGTACAATTAAAGCGGCTATGGAAATTTATTAAACTAGAAGGTATAGTCGATAAAGAATCTTGGGTTGTATGCAAATTTCTGCTAATCGTCCTTGTTTCCTTAGTTAGATCCCGATTCTCAATTTTCAAGATGAATTAGCTACAGTTTAGAAAATTGCAATTTCGCCTAACTAAATAAAATATGTAAAAATCGACTGCGTTTTTTGTATTACGTTTTTTTCCTTTATTAAATTTTTAGTATTTGCATGACAACATTTATGTGATATGTCTGCATAATATCTTAAAAAATAAATTAATTTAAAAAAAATCAACAATAAATGATACAATGTTAAACAATTAAATTAAATTATCAAAATTCTTTTACAAAAGTCGTGCTAGATCGTATAATAAAAATTACAGAGCTACCGAACATACACTTTTAAGGCCGAAACGAGCCGAGCCGAATTTAGACGAACTCAATGACATAGGGAGATAAGTTCGATCCAGCTTATGTGGATCAATAATTATAGCCAGCTTCGCCCATCAAATCAAATACCAAAGTGTGGGCGTTAAAATAAAAATAATCTCAGCGGGTTAGCTTTTGTAAGTTTTTCATAAAAAAAAAAATATAAAATTAGTTAAATAAAATACAGTCAACATCATAATAGTAGGGACGCATAAGAATAATACCTTACAGATCATTTTGCTAAGGCAAGTAAGTATTTAATTATTTTCAAAATTCTACATTTTTCAGTTCCATTATGTTAAATGCAAAAATATTTGATTAAATAAAGCACTAAAATTAAAATACAAAACTACCATGAAATAGTTATGGAGAAACATGAAATACTTAAAAGTGATGGCCACGCGAAATAGTACTCAAAGGAGTGCGCTTAACCTTCATAAGGGCTGCGGGTCAAATTTGATTCGTAACTCGCTTGCTATATTCTTTTTAGCTAAATTTTTTTTTATTAAAGAAGCCAAACATGCTCAACGTGATTTTAACTGGCAGCTTTTTATGAAGGTTCACAAACTTTGACAAAATTAAAATTAAACTAAGTTAGAGGATAGGTATCTCAATGATGGCTGCGCTGCAACACGGCGGGTTATGTCAGAAACAGATCCAGCGATGCCGGTCCTGGATATTCCTGAAGAAAATCACTGAACGGATTGAATGTATCTAAAGCTGACAGCGGGCTAATGCATGTTGTCGGCGGATGTTCCATGGAAAATTCTAATGGTTGTGGCGTCGCGCCAAGTAACTGCAAGCTTAGTTCCAAAGGTGTATCCATTTCACCCAAAATACCATGCCCCACCAAAGGTTTATGATCCAAATTGGCAGCGCCAAGTAAGAGGCTGTCAAAATTGTCCTGCAAAGGACTATTACAAGGATCTGAGAGGTGCAAAGATTCACCATCAGACTCAAGTGCTAGGCTATTTAACTCAGCCATTGAAGGCACAAAGGGGTTCGAGTAGCTTGGACTCGTTATGCTATCAAGGAAGCTAGATGAGTGTGAAGATAGTGAGTCGCCGCTACAGCCAATAAACGACGATGAATTACTGGCATTTGAAGTTGTGTAACATGAGTCGGAAGTACTTTTGGTGACAGCGGCTAGTCCATTCGACTCCTTCTTTTTTCGCTTCCCTAAACGTTTGGCGGGCTTTTGTAACACAACGGTGGACTTCGTACGTTCTGTTGTAGTTTTATTTGTTGGCTTTGAAGTTTTCACCGTTGAGCTTTTCTTTTTTGTTTCGCATTTTAGTGGCTGCGTTGATTGTACCACCTCCGTTATTTGTAGTATATCATCGCTGTCATATAGGAAGTCCATTGGCAGTTCGCCATTAAAGTCGGGATTATTGAGCGCATCACTTAGTAAACTTATATATTTCATAGCCAAACGTAATGTTGTGATTTTGGTTAGCTTTTCACTAGTTGGGCCCGTCTCATCTACGGCAATGCTTTGTGGTACACAATGGCGTAAATTCTCAAAGGCGGAATTGATTTCACGCATGCGCGTACGTTCACGCGCATTGGCGGTTTTCCGTCGATATTTGCTCAGTGGCGGCGCTTTCGATTTGGATGCGGCTGCGTTTTGTGTACGTTTTGGTCCTGCGGTCGCTTCAGTATCATCTAAAACGAATGATTAGTTTAGCTTGAGGTGTATCACGTATGTATGTATGTATGTAGGCGTTTTGTTTGTTTGTTGCTTACCCTTGTGGTTTGAACGTTTGGGCATTTCGACCACACTCGCTAAGCCGAGTCGGCGCTTTTGGCGTTCACGCAGCGCATATTTCTCCTTGCGGCTACCAACTTTGTTCGGCTTGCAGTCTTCATCCAACCCCCGCTGCATGTCGGCTAACAATGGGGTGTAATCGTTAATTTTCTTAGATAATGTTGACTTCATGTGGAATACTGAAATGAAAGGAAAAACAAGAATTTATTAGGAATAGTACTGGATTTATTTATTAAGTAGGATACAGTAGCTTTTAAACTAAGGAGCTAAGACATTTTTAAAACAGTTCGCTAATGCGTTCAGCAAGGGTAACTAAAATTTTCTATGGCAACTTTGGTTGTTAAATTTTTTTTAAAATAATTTAAAACGCTTGGCAACTCTCTTCGCTGTCATAAATCGAAACAGTTAATTTCGCAAAATTTTATAATTTATCATATTTCGCAAGATTCGTCATTTACATGCAATAGTAAGTGCTTAAATTATGGTTTTGTGTTTTATAAATTAAACTAATTGTGAAAGAGAAGTGATCGTGTGTACTTCATTAATAATAATTTCATTAAAATGGCGCGGCGAAGTGCAATATGAGGCCTACTTTGGTAATCCTAAATGAACTAGTTAAATGAATGAAACAATCTAGAAATTTAATTTAACCAAAACCGATTAGTTCCTAAATACATAGGTCAGGTAAGATTTAAAGACTTTTACTTAAAGCTTGCTTAACAACTAATCATCTGAGTCATACTAATTACGACAGCAATGCAACTCAAGCCTATGAATATAAATGCATTTATGGACTTGCAAAAAAAAAGTTGAATGCGCACGTTCACGAAACTAAGTCAAGGATGTTGTCAACAACGTCTTCGACGAAAAGGAAATCTGAATGAATAGCTAGCCATTGCAAGTGATTGTTGGTGTTTTTACTCACCTACTACAACAAACTATTTTAAATAAGGAAAAATCCAATGAAAATTCATTTATCGTTTCGTTTTCGTTTGACGGTTTTCATTGTTGTTTTAGTTCTGTTAGACGCTTACAACGGCTTTGGATCACATCAAATGTTATTTATTTTGTCGCATTAATTGTTTATAATATACATATGTATACTCGATGTTTGTTGTTGTGTTTGGTTGTCGTGAGAATCCATTGCTCGTGTACGTCAAACATGTCTGCCATGAAACTTCCTATTAAGGAATTGAAAATGACAAAATCGGCAAATCGTTGGCGACAGCGTCTAGGTACTAAGACGGCAAAAGAATATTTGTTGCTCATTGCCAAGAGTTGCCTAATCCAAGAGGCAATGCGACGCCACTCACTCACTTATCCACCGACTGACTTGTGCGGTCGCCCTGTGTTTAACGATTTCTAATAATAATGCTAATCGCAACATTGGGCTGATGTTGGTCAATCGGACATACAGAAGTGGCCGAGAGAATAGTGAACTCATGCTCTACTAGACGTCTAACTTAAAATTTCAGATATCCCTTATCTCGTACTGGTTTGGGAGTTTTCGACCAGCGAATAATTCAAGATACATACATAGCTGAGGGAGACCCCATTCTTAATTATTATAATTTTTAATAATGTTAGCTTAATAATCTTAATATGTTTTTGTCCTGAGTTAAAGCTTAATAAATGATTCTTTATAAAATTAATTTCGATGCCCACAACTGTAAAATCACAAAACCATTTGAAAGTCTCTATATTTGAGTGCTGTGCTGGAATTTAAGAAGTTTTGCCCATTTCGGGATATACGTTTTCTATGATTAGCACTGTTCAGCCCTGTACAATTTATAGACTGCTTGTATATGTAATTTGTTAGATAGCATACATATGTACTTACACTCTTATGTGGATACGTGAACTTAAATAGTTGTAAACAACTAATGTAACTAGTACAAAAAGCTAGGAAAACTAGTCCATTAAGAGTCTCTTTTGGCATATAAGAAATTAGTGCTTAACAAACAATTAATACATATTGACGCCTTAAAAGATGCCAGTTCTCAAATATCGGTATTTCCCACATAGCATACTAAAGATTTTTTTTTTCAGATCTTTGAGAAATATCTAAATTTGCAAAGAGATTTACCACATGTGCTTTCACTTGAGATTTAATATTTTTTCCAATGTTTGAATTCAGTTTGAAAGCCACTGGAGTCCAGTTTGAAAGTACACATGCAATTTTTACACATGGCAACGCTCATATTTTCTGTCATAATTGACATCAAAAAATTAATCCAAACACGTGAGCGATAGAAGAATTGCCAAAACATTAATAAACGGAAATAAATAAAAGAATAAACATATATTTGTGTGACAAAAGGTAGTATTTATAATATCATTTTAAAGCAGAGAAGTTAAAAGTACATACACATATGTACATACACACATGACTATAGTATACTTGCCAACCAACGCATTGTTGGGCCTGAAATAAATGAATGCGCATCATGCCCATCATGTTAAACACGATCATTATGAATTCGATTCGTTTGTCATATTCAGCAGCAGCAGCAGTCAAAAACCAATTTGACTCAATATCTATGCCAGTGAGTTAGTGAACCAAATAGAAATCAAACAAAAGTCTATTAGACATTGGGCTAGACGTTGTCAGTTGAACCGTGCCCTTAGCGGATGTGCGCCCTCACATACACTGCTCCAATTGTTTTAAGTGTGTATGAGTGTGGCGTTTTTTTTCATAAGCATGGAGGAAAGATTAGGCAACACCCACGCCCATTTGTCGACTCTGGTCGTTGCTGCTGACTTTTGGTGGTTGATTTATCATTCCTTTTTTTTTTTTTGTTTTTATTCATTTATGCTTTTTTTTGTTGGTTTGGCGTCCATCGGATTATGTGCAGAGCATTTTTTTAATTTTAATTTTTTTCCAATTTTAGTCTGTGCGCTTCATTTTCAACTTTTATTGTTGTTTCGAGGAAAACCTTAACATTTCATGCTTCATTAAACATTATTGAATGCTCTATGGGACATCGAATTTCATTTTCGAATTTTCCATTTTATTTCATTTGCTCATGGGTTTTTGTTTTTGTTTGTGTTTGCACATTTAAGGTTTGGTTTAACATCCGTTCGCAAGAGAAATCAAATAATTTTTAGAGCTTCCAGCCGTGCTGACTGTGCCGCATCAACATTTATTCATTTTTGGTAGTTTGTTTTTTGTTTAAATTTATGTTCTTTTTTGATATCAATTAAAATAAATTGAATTTAATCGGCGCCATTAATTGGCCATTCGCATGACAACAAACGTCACAAAAATATACGGGAAAGCCTTAAGAACAATAAAAGAGACATTAGCACGTTGGCGTTTTTACTTAACTACATACATATATGCCCACATAAGTAAATATATACTTATATAAATAAAAAACTTAAGGCATATAAAATGTTTTGAAGTCCCTCCAATAACCTTCCTTAACCAACCCACTCCTTTTTAACAATCAAAATATTTTTGGCAAATTATTGTCTTGCCTTGGCATTTATTGAGATTGCGTGTGTGTTTTACATGTGCTACATCCCAATCAACATTTTCTCATTTGAGATCAAATCCGTTTTCCAATTTTCAGCATTGATTTTTAATTGGAGATTGGTTTGAGAAAAGTCCATTTTCCAGCGAAAGGGAACATTTTTGATATGAAAATACTTTTACTTCTCGTCTTGAAAAGAAAATTAGATTCCGACTTGAATTCCATCAATGTGTTCCAACTAAAATCAAACCTCACATTTTACTAGTTTCAAAAAAATAAAATAAATACTACCTTCTGTCACAAAAATATATATCTTTTTATTTCTTTCCGTTTGAAAATGATTCGTTTGATCACATTTTTTGATTAATTTTCGATGTCAAATATGACAGCCATTACCAGTGCTGGCAAGTGTAAAAATTGTGATTGCACTTACGAAATGAACTCCAGTGGTTTTCAAACTATTGCAATAAAACTTTGAAACACAATTTTCAACTTGAAATGCTGCAACAGTTAGAAGTAACTTCGAATATTTATACATCAAACATCGAAAAATTGGTTTTATGCATATTGGGTTGTGGGTAGTTCCATGTTAAAATTGCGTATGTTTTGAATGTACTACTTTTACTTTTGCTTTAGTTGAATCCTCGCCAAACTTAAATGGATGTGAAGCTTATTACCTACCTAGATACCTGAATCACTTTTTGAATACGTATTTGTTCTTCTCTGACAAAAAGTACATATGGCTCTTCCTTTTCATGGTGACCTATTCGAGCCTTATTGTTACGAAATGCCCCATTTATTACATACATATTCACTTGCTAGCACATTCATGCAGATAATTCTGTTCACGACCATGATGTTGACATTTATCATCTTTATACACACACACACACCAACACATTATTTTATTCTCCCTTTTGGGAAAAAAATCGCACATGCCCCATATCTATCTACGTGCCACCCATTGTTTGCAGATAAGGTGGAACAATTTGCCTGCATGAATGGCGGCGTGGCTGTGAAATGTCGAACAATCAAATTAATCAATTGTGTAAAATACGTTTTTAAGTGATGTCAATATAATTTTTTTATTATTAAACGTAATAAATTAATGTTCAATAAAATGAATGGCGGACGTTTTATCCTTAGGTATTGAATGGAAAGGATGCTAAGCCCGTATTTAAGTGCGGTATTGGGAGAAAATGCAAGTAAAGTTTCTTTGATAGGTTTATTTTAATTGTGTGGTGAAAGCGTTGCGAATACGACGATAATGCTCTTTTTTAATCGTCAATATGAGCAACAAAATTTTCAAAGTGACTTCCAACACTTTTCCCAACTTGAGGTTGGACAGTTTGATTTCAGTTTAAAAACCTCTGGAATTCATTTTGGAACTGGACCTAAAATTTTTACACATGGCAGCACTTGTATTTTCTGTCATATCTAACATCAAAAATTAAACACGTGACTGAACGAAAGATGTCAAAAAATTAAAAAAGGAAATAAATAGAAAGATATATATTTATGTGACAAAAGGTAGTATTTAATATATTGCGCATTGTGTTTTAATAATACGTGAAATGCCTTACAAAGAAGTAAAATGTGAAGTTTGATTTTATTTGGAAAATATTGATGGAATTCAAGTCGGAATGGAATATTTATTGAAGTGGAAACCTAAAAATATTTTCATATCAAAAATGGTTCAATTCGATGGAGAATGAATTGGTTCTCAATTAATTTGAAGTTGAAAATCTATAGGAAAATGGAAAACGGGTTTGATCTCCTATGAATTTTCAAACAAAAATGCTTATTGTGCAAGTTATGCATCACTCGCTGGATGCCCTTATACTGCTGGCATAAATTGTGTACTCGACCTTCATATGCTAGAATGCATTCGCAGATGCACTTCCCTTTCGTCACACATGCACATTAAAATTTATCAAACTTCAATGATCAAACGCTCAACAGTCCACACTTGTGACAAGCACCATAACTGCTTCATCCCAAAATGTGTCTTCATTCAAGTCTCTTTCTCTCACTATTAGTTTGAATACTACTACTTCTAACGAATAAACGTAAAAGTTATGAAATGCGATGCTACGATAAAGCAGAATTGAGAGATAGAAAATAACAAAAGTTGGCTAACGTCATAGTAAAAATTGCTTTATAGCGCAAATCTTGAGCAGCTTGCAGGTATCATTTACACATATCAAGGTTACTAGAACTTCCCAACTTACATAACTAGTAAATATGTATGCATAAACGTAAGTATCACATACATAAGTATGGGTATTCCAGCTGTCTTGCCTCTCATTCAAAATTGCACATTCATTTTTATGACGTTTGACATTTTTTGAACTAAAAAACCTGACATATTTTTATGATTACTAGCATGACTATCAATGGCACATACAACTAATGCTAAAAACTAACAAAATGTGAAAAAAGAATAATAATAACATTAAAAATAAATAACTCGCATATAAAAAAGGAAATCCTCAAAAAAAACATATGTCGCACAAATTGTCACTTTATGCTGGCTGACATGAGACATAGATATTGACGAAACGGTCAGTCGTCAACCAAAGTGTGTCACAATTTAATGACTACAAATAGAGTATGAGAGCTCATAAGATGTGAAAAAATAAAAAGACAATTTTTTCCTAAACTTGAGTTTGTGTGTGGCTTGTGGAGTTAATATTGAGTGTGAACGTTTCACATCTTTGCCAAGTATGAGAAATTGTCAGCATTGAATAGTTCGAAGAACTTTCCAAATTCGGATAACATTTGATGGCCATAAAAGGTGCAATGCCACATATGCACATAACAAAAAAAACAACACAAAGTACAAGTACTTAGCCAAAGCTGTGTGTAGTCCAGCAGCCATAAAGTTTCATATTTGCACTCAAATTTTTTAGGACTTTTGTAATTCTTGTTGCTTGTCAATGAGGTGGGGCGAGTATGTATCAATTTTAAAGCGATATTTTTAAGTGTTTAATTAAAAAAAAATTATATATACTGTTGTAGTTTGTTATTGTTCACATTAATTGGTTTATTTCTTATTGAATCAATTAACCATGATTTAAAAAAAAAAAATTAAAAAATTGTCGACCACTTTAGCCTGAGTTAAGTTGCCATAGCTTAATGTGTTAGTCTTAAGTTTATGTTGTTATGTCTAGCTTTAGTTGTCGATTATCTGGCAACACTATTTACTCGTTGTTAAAACTAATTGAACTAGTATTCGCTATATACACACCATTTTGTAAGAAGAGATATAAAGATTATTCGATATCAATCAGCGAGTTGGAAAAACGTTAAATTTCGCCATCCAACCACTTTTTTCAAAATTAAAATTATAATAAATTATTTTGCAGTTTTTTGTGGGTTTAGCTTTGTTATTGTAGCATTTCATATTCTGGACATTGCATATATTCAAGAAAAATGTATAGACTAGTGACAGAACCCAAGGCAACAGTTTTTAGAAGTTTTGTCTGTCTGAAAAAATGCTGAATTGAATTGAATGCAACTTCACTAGATGTTTAATTTAAAAATGAATAAATTCATTATTCCGATAATACGACCGGTCTCAAAATTATCTTTCATGCCGAAACCCATTGATGGCGTTTACTGTTATTAACCAATTTTCATTTTCCTGTAAACATCTACATACTCCTTTGCACCTTTGGTATTTTTTGTTTGTATCTAACATAAGAATTAACTCTTTTAACAAAATAAAACTATTAAAGATGATAATATGACTAATGACAATTTCGTAGAAGCTCGAAACAACAGACGACCAAAAGTTTTTATTTAATACTAATTAGCCTTTTCTGGAATTCATTAATTTCGTGTAATGACTAAACGAACATGACTGTGAAGAGTTGCGTCCTTGGGCACATCAAAATTACAAAATTTTGCTTATCAGCTTAAGCCCCAAACATTTCCTATCTGTCTCATTCAAGTTTAAATGATCAAAATTAATAACAAAAGCTTAATAATTAAAACAATCCTTTGTTCCTATTTACTTTAATTAAACTTTGAGTTTGAATAAATGAGAGATATCTTACACCACATACGTATTCGTATAATATAGCTGCTAGTGTTGTAACGAATATGCGCATTCGAAAAAATGAGCGAATATTGTTGAAAACGGGATGCGACGTAGAAAGTGAATGGGTTTTTTTTTGGGCAAAAGCAATCTCCTGCTTGAAAAATTTCGATGCTCCTGTGATTACTGTAAACGTTTGTGGAAAGAGCACGACAAGGAAAGAGAAAAGAGCTGCAAAGTAATGAGAAGAGGAAGGCAATGAAATAGGAAAAGGAGGGACCCATAGTAAGATGCTGAAAAGAATAACAAAGAAATTTCAATATATGGTGAAGGTGGAGACAGATTTTTCAAATATAGACAAAATAGAGGAATAGTAAGAAGAAGGACAGGAAAAGAAAGGAAACCATGCGGATACGAATTTTAAAAGGTGAATATCTAAAATTGCACACATTCGTTACATCCCCGAAATACTAAAAAGAGCCATTATAAAGGACAACAAATGAGCTTAATAATTTATGCTTTATTCAAACTGAAATGTCATCATCAGATGAACAGGATGATTGTAGCTTTTTGTAGGTCTGCATTTAATTACAAAAATCAACTAAACAATTATGAATTAAAATAAACAAACATTGTTGTATTGTAGTGCAATCATCAGAAGCCGATTAAGAACATTATGCGATAATTGATAAGAGTGAAATCGATTTTCAAAACTATGGAATTATTATGAATTTGAATTGAACAATTGTTTGTAAGTATGTGTGTACTATATAAATTGTCAATGATAAAGGGTGCTGCAATTAGTTATTGTTGAGATAATTTTAAAAAGGAGAAAGCTTTTAAAAAGCGCTGGCATAAACAGTAAAAAAGTGGGCACGGTTTTCAAAAAATCACTGGCTCGGAAAAGGCAAATAATTACTTTTGTAAAAAAAATCACATGTTGCGAAAGAAGAAGAGTCTGACTGGAACAGGAAAAAAGATACAAATTCCAGAAAAACTACGGACTTTAAAATGAAGTCACATGTTCAAAATAAAAAAACTGGGTCCGAAAAAAGTTGTATTTGCATTTGGAGCACCCTTTGTGTGACTAAGCTTATATTCATCTCTCACATACTAACTGTACTACTATATAGTTAACCCGTCATTTATGTAAGAATTTTGGAAAATTTTAAATTCCATTTCATAATATCATTAAACAAGTGCTGAACGCATCACAAAATGCTTATGACTTCATAAATTGTTGTTATTTACCCAATATATATGTATGTACATATATTTACCTACATACCCAATATGCATAAAACCAAGTTTTTTTGATGTTTGAGAAATTTCTACATTTTCAAAGTGATTTTCTATATGTTTCTGCACTTTCGGTTGAACAGTTTTTTCCAAAGTTTAATTCCAGTTTGAAAACCATTCGAATTCATTTTAAAAGTGCGCCTGCATTTTTTACACATGGCAGCACTCGTAGTTCCTGTCATAGCTGACACATCAAAAATAAGTCGAAACGCGTGAACGAAAGAAAAATTGCGAAAATTTTTGCAGAAGCAGTAAAAAAAGGGAGGAAATAGAAAGATATATATTTGTGTAATAAAAGGTAGTATTTATAATATTATATTGCTGCTTGTGTTTTAATAGCTATTGAAATGCCTAAGAAAAAGGAAAAAAGTGAAGTTAAATTTCGGTGGGAGAAGATTTGTTGAACTCAAGTCGGAATGCAACAGTTTTTTAAGTGGAGAAATAAGAATATTTTCATATCAAAATTAATCATTAATCATATCATATTGAAATGAATCTCATGTTGGAAATCAATATTGGAAATTGGCAAAGATATTTTATTTCAAATGAGATTCAAGTGTATTTCCAAGAAAAATGCCTATTGGGTATGTTGCAATTTTGGATATCAACGTGACTGAGACTAGTTAAATAGGATAAACTATTTAGTCAGCATGGTTATATCAAAAATATTTGATTGAAAATGTAACTTTTGCTGCCAAGTGGTGGGTAATTGTGAAATCAAAATTTAATTAACACATATGGCAAACATTTATGTATGTAAATTGATTGATGTTGATACAAATAACTTATGTGTAAGTATGAACGTAAGGACGAAAATCTAAAATTTTAATGGAAGTAAACTTTTCGGTCGATTGAATAGTCACAGCTTCCTCCTTCACTTTTTTTAATACCTTCCCAAGGATGTTGGATTTAAAGCTAACAAAAGTGAAATCATTGAGCTCTACTAAAGCTAGTGTAATGTACACAAAGCGACACAAACTTATTTACTAACAAAGTTGTAACTGGGTAAATACAACCCAGCCAACCATTGAAGTTTAGGTTCCAAATACAAATGTTTTAATGGGGAAAGAACTTTTGAGTTTCACAAAAAAAATTTAGCACAAGGCTCTACAGATTGGAGATATCGACTAAACTGGTTATCTAAATGCTCTTCACAGACTGGACAGTAGCATATGAATCTGTCAGTTTTGGCAGTTTAACCAGTCAACAACGAGTTGAACCAGTCATCAAAGTCGTATTTATTACGTTGGGAAAAGATTATCCCATGTGATACTCTTAAGTCTTCCTTCTATACTCGCTTCGAGCTGTAAATAAGTAAAGCTCTTTTACATTTGGTTGTCTGGTATATATCCATACATCATTTAAATTGCCAGTTGCGTTACAGAGCTACTGCAATGTGCCTTAAGTTGAGTGGGAACGTGCTCAATTGATTATACGACTAGGTGAATACGTATCTACAATTGTGTTTTCGGGGCTAAACTTGCATTACATTAAGAAACAATAGACGAATGGTCGAATAGATGAATGAAAGAAGGAATGATGTGATGCGTCACGTAACTTTGTATGTGCTAGTATTAGTATGTAGTTTAATGTGATTTATTCAATAGAGAGTATTTAGTATGCATGCCACGAGTGCTGATGCACCGATGCCTTCGAAATTGAATGCACTAGTATGACCCATTATCCTTTATATTGCCTATTATTTTCAGGAGTGCTTTTGTATAAATTTTGTGCTCTCTCACCTAAAACGGCACGCAGCAACCTAGTGCGAACGATATTTGTCTACAGTGTTGGGCAGGAAAGTAGTACTTTGTTTGTTCAAGGTAACGAAATAGGCAATGCAGTAAAACAAAAATTTAAAAACATTATAAAATTAAATCAAATCATATTAAATCAAATAAAATAAAATAATATAAAATAAAATAAAATAAAATAAAATAAAATAATATAAAATAAAGTAAAATAAAATAAAATAAAATAAAATAAAATAAAATAAAATAAAATAAAATAAAATAAAATAAAATAAAATAAAATAAAATAAATTAAAATAAAATAAAATAAATTAAAATAAAATAAAATAAAATAAAATAAAATAAAATAAAATAAAATAAAATAAAATAAAATAAAATAAAATAAAATAAAATAAAATAAAATAAAATAAAATAAAATAAAATAAAGTAAAATAAAATAAAATAAAATAAAATAAAATAAAATAAAATAAAATAAAATAAAATAAAATAAAATAAAATAAAATAAAATAAAATAAAATAAAATAAAATAAAATAAAATAAAATAAAATAAAATAAAATAAAATAAAATAAAATAA
The DNA here is from genome assembly GCA_951509765.1 of Sphenella marginata. NCBI lineage: Eukaryota > Metazoa > Arthropoda > Insecta > Diptera > Tephritidae > Sphenella > Sphenella marginata. The sequence continues at coordinate 4,734,084 of OX608079.1, read as the reverse complement.
AATAAAATAAAATAAAATAAAATAAAATAAAATAAAATAAAATAAAATAAAATAAAATAAAATAAACTAAATGAAATGAAATGAAATGAAATGAAATGAAATGAAATGAAATAAAATAAAATAAAATAAAATAAAATAAAATAAAATGAAATGAAATGAAAAAATGAAATGAAATAAAGTAAAAACGTCCATTGTCGTGAAATGAAATGAAATGAAGTGAAATGAAATGAAATAAAATAAAGTAAAAACGTCCATTGTCGTCATTTTTTCGACAAATGCTCCTTTTTAATAACAATTTTTAGTTCGGTAATTTTTGTGACGGCATGACTGTTCAGCTGCTATAACCCCTCTTACTCTGGGTATCAAAGTTCTGCTATTGTCTTCCTCTTCGCCACTGTCTATATGTATTTCGTGATGTAACTAAACGGAATTCTTTTGCTAGTGAGTTATAAAAAACGCTGAGTCGCCACGGCAAATTAGGGCTTAAGATGTTCAAGAGGTGAACCGGAAAACCGACGTAGAAAAAAGCGGATCTTATGACTTTTAAGTGGTTCTCATAAATTGAGTGAGGCTTAGTGTCGTGAGATAAGAAAAGATCCAGCGTACTTGGTCTAATGGGCCCATCATCTGCTTCGCTTTTTGCCTATAAACTCCTTGATATTTTCCTACTCAGATGACAAAAGAGTGCGTCTGTATGTAAGTTTGTATGCAACTTGAGCTACATGTGATTTAATGCATTCTAATGCTCGTCTCGTTTGTTGATAAGGCAAGGTCCTTCCATTTTCCAAGCTACCAGCTGCTAGCTGCCTGAAGCAATGCACTACTTACTTACTTACATACATACAACAAATTCATTTAGTACTTATGCAATAACAACAAACTTCCACTTAGATTTTGGCATTCAATTGGGCTCATTCAATTGACAGTACAAACACACCCACACACATACACACAGACGCACAAATGCGGCACATTCTCGCACACCACCAACCACCCACTCATCAAATATACACTAAATACAATGCTTTACTAGTTATTCGTTACTTTTTTTGTTATTGTTGCTTTACGCGCTTTTGTTTAGTTGCCATCTTACAAGCAAAGCACTAAGCAAATTGAAATCGAAGTAAAACTGGCAGGCGAGGCGAGGCGCTACGTCGTACTCGTAGCTAAGCATAAAGGCAGTCAGACCGGACGGAAGGAAGGAAGGAAACCAGGAAGGATATGGGTGGCAGGCAAAGAGATGCAATCGCTGCATGCAAAGTGCTGCGGCGAGTAGTTGACGAGCAGGTGTAGGTACGTTCGTTGTAGAAGACGACGTGCAAGACGTCATCGACTTCGATGGTGAAGGTTGGCTTTGCTTTTTTCTTTGGCTTAGCCAAAATACGAGTACTTGAATTGTTATTGTTAGCTGTCTTAAGTGCTTGTGTGTGTGTGTGCATTCGTAATGGTGGCATATCCTTGCAAATGTTTGCACGTTCAAACACGCATACACGCCAAACTCAATTATGTATGTGTGGGTGTGTGCGTGTTAGAACATTGCAGTTGCTTAAGTATTTTAGCCAAAGTCGATTTTCATTGTGTTGTTCTCAAATTTAGAGCGCAATTTCAGTCAAATTTGTGCAATGCACGAAATGAAGTTGCGTCTCGCAGATTGGCTCGTGCATATTCACACATACACACAAACATGCTTAGGAACATACTGAATCTAAAAACCATTTCGCGTATAAGAAAACTATAAGCTATGTAAGCAAATGCATGCTCAGATGGCACGGCAGCTCATATACCCGGCGGAGAGTTTTAGGAGATTAAGTTATGTTACTACGTAAGTGAAATGCGTATCGTCAATACCTGCCCCTTCCTGGCAAAAGAGTTGATGAGGTATTAGTTCAGATACTGACGGTTTTTGGGATTTTCTTTGGAGGACGAATGGAATTAGTTTGCCTTGCCGTCACCATAGCGGTCCTGAAGCTTTCTCGCAAAAACCTAAAATATGTTCTCTCTACTAGGTATACCCAGTTAGTTGGCAGAAAGCAAAGAAACCGCTAAAACAACACACCAAATTGCATGTCAATGCACAAAATGAGCAACATGAAAAGCAAGAAAAATGACCGTGCAAGCTTCTAATGAAGTCACTTTGTCTGCCGCGTAACGTAAATACCTGCTAAATTACTTATGAACTGTTCAAGACAATCCACTAGCTCCTAAGCGAACAAACCGCCTTTTTATAAAGCATATTCACACATATTAACCCTTTAACGCCCATTTACTTTTGTTTACTTTTTTTTAAGTTTTTATTATTTTTGTATGGCGTGCACTGCACCTCAGTTCCGTTCCGCAGTTGCGCCTCTCCATTTGATGTGTGCTATGTTTCGTAAAATAGCTGTGGGAAAATTTGAAAATTTCAAACTTGATAGTCTCCATAGGGCCAAAGCCACAATACGAGCGTCGGCAACATACGTTTATACATCAACAGCTAACATGTTGGCAACCGACAGCCGACTGTTTATAGCCGTTAGCTAGGCAGGAAGAAATTGGTTTGTTTGCACTTTCGTCCGATTGAATTTCATATTCCGTTATGTTTTTTTTTGTTTTGTTTCTTTTGTTTTGTTTGCATAAATGCATATTTTTGTGCTTAAAGTATTGGAGTCAGAATCCAGTGTTTGAACGTAAACTGCTCTCAGTGTGGTGTTATTAAAGTTAAATTGCAACGAGACTAAAGGCGTTTAGGTAGTAGAGGATAATCTTTGGATTTCATAGTTTGGTCATTTAACTGTTGTGATTTTGAAAGGTTATGGCGCATGTCCTTTACTTTCCTGCGAATATTTTTACTTCGTTTCTTCATCGTTTCGTTATCGGTTTTTTATTGTTTCGTCCTTGTTTCGTTGTCGTTTCGTTCTTTTTTCGTTATCGTTTCGTTCTTTTTTCGTTATAGGTTCGTTTTTGTTTCGTTCTCGTTTTTTTATCGTTTCATCCCTCTTTCGTTATCGTTTCGTTCTTTTTTCGTTCTGTTAGTTTCTGTTTCGTTATCGTTTAGATACTGTTTCGTTATCGTTACGTTATAATCCCGTTATCGTTCCGTCCTTTTTGCGTTCTCGTTTCTTTATCGTTACGTTATCGTTAAGTTATAATCTCGTTATCGTTTCGTCCCTCTTTCGCTATCGTTTCGTTCTTTTTTCGTTATCGGTTTGTTACTGTTTCGTTATCTGTTGGTTTCTGTTTCGTTATCGGTTCGTTATCGTTTTGTCATCGTTCCGTTATCGTTACGTTATAATATCGTTATCGTTTCGTTCTTGTTTCGTTATCGTTTCGCTATCATTTCATTATAGTTTTGATATAATTTTTTTTATCGTTTCGTTATAATTTTTTATCACATTTGTTATATTTTGTTTATCGTTTCGTTATCGTGTTCCTATCGACCCTGTCTACCTTCACCTTTTTCATTTCCGAACACTACCTTCAGCAGTGTTCCATACACCATAACGCCCATAGCATTTTTAAGGATATGCCAGTCATTAATCGAATCAACATTTACATATCTGACTAGTACATACACACATACACATGCACATCGAGTCGCTTACATATATATATGCACATACAAATATCCAAGTCTGTTAAAAGTTGATGTGTGAATCTTTGCAATATGTGTAACATCGAGTGGTATATTTGCAATATTTGAAGTTGAAGTAGTGTAATACACGTTTGAAGTATACTTGAAAGCATGATTCGAGCAGTACGAGTGGCCCCCAAAAGGCACTTGGTTGTATAGCAAACGAAATCAGTAAGCAACAAATCAGTTAGTCAAACAGCCAACTAACAGGCGATTCATTCATACAAAAGAGACCCACACATTTAACACTTACCTGGCTGTAGGCTATCACTCACTCACTCACTCACACTTGAATGCAGACGTTCATTCATACATTTACACACACACACACATGCACACATACATACTACGTGCACTTACACATGCACAAAGCAAAAAAAAAAACTTTATTTCATTCACACCTGTTGGTGTTGAATTGCAGGTTTTTGCAAAAAAAAAAAAGGAAAAAAATCACGAAAACAAATATTTTTGCATTAAAACAAGAGATAAGCAAATACAAAAGCTTATATGTAAGCGAAAACCCACCCACGTAATATACAAAGAAAAAGATATTGAGAAAAAAAAATCGTTTTATTGAGATTGTTGTATCAGCAGTTAGCCTAGCCAATATTCATATTTATTTTCCGTCGTTGGTTGACAACGCATTGCACAGTGTCACCGAGCGGACAAAGTTGATTTTTTTTCGTAAGTGTATACTTAGCGAGCTATGAATAAAATAACAAAATATATATTTTTTTTTAAATTTGAAATTTTGCTTTGAAAAGTAAATGTGAAAATGTCGCTTGCAAAGTAGCAACAATAATTATTAGCGCCAATTTTTTTCGACATTTCTTAGCGACCTACGAATAAAATAGCAAGATATATTTTTTTCAATACTTGAAATTTGCTTTCAAAATTGAATGTGAGCTTAGAAGAAAACAAAAGCCCTTGTAAAACATGACTTTTTTATAGCCAGAATTTAGCGACTTGTGAATAAAATAACAAAATAATTTTTATTTGAATTTAAAATTTTCTTCAAAAATTAAATGTGAACTTGTAGCTTGTAAGAAATTTTTTTTTGCTACTTACTTTCAATGCAAAAATTTTTTTTTGCCCAAATAATAAATCGATTTTTTTTCGTAAGCTCTTACCGCCTTGTGAATAAAATAACAAAATTTTTTTTTTAAATTTGAAAATTTGCTTTGAAAAGGAAATGTGAAATTGTCGCTTGCAAAGTAGCAACCATAACTAGAAGCGAAGATTTTTTTTCGACAGTTCTTAGCGACCTACGAATAAAATAACAAGAGACATTTATTTTTCCAAAATTTGAAACTTGCGCAATAAAATTCTATACAACCAAAAATCTTATAAATTTTACACTCATTTCATATTTTTGTTTTTTCCTTGCAGTTTATAAGGCAGCGCGACACTGTGCGCTATATAGTACGGCCGCTTGTCGCTCAACGAAACGCTTTTGGCCAATCTTCGCGTACTACGCGGCAGCACAACCGTTAAACGCCGCATTGTGCTAGCGTGCTTGACCGCATAGCGGTTATGTGGGCTCACTATTTTATTGACTTATTTACGCGCAGCAAAGTAAAGTAAATCTCAGCGAGGCACCAGCTGCAGCAGACGCTCAGTTAATTTTGTATACCACTCCTCTGCCCCTCGTCTCACACACACACACGCATGCAAATGTATTACGTTTTGATGTGTTTTCGTTTTGATTTTCGGTTTACGGTTTTGGCTTTAACTCAGCGCCGCTATTTGGTGTTGTAATTGTGTGCAATTAAAACACCCACAAAACGCTGTCGACGCAACCGCAGCGCAGCGCAGCAACAAATCATGACGACAACGAGCGGAAGCGTCGTCAAGTTGTTGAGTGGGTGGAGGCGGCACGCTAGCAGCGCCAACTAACCGCTCGCTTGCCGCACAAAGCCATGTTGAGTTAAAATGTTCAATTCTATTGAGTTTGAGTATTTTGAGCATTGAGTCGTTCGTAGTTTGAATGGCAGGTGACGTGAGCGCATTCTTATTAAAATTTCTTATGAAACTTTTTGAATTTTTTGAAACATTGTATTCACATGAGTATTACGTTTAATATGCATTTAATAACTTCAGATACATTTAATAGCGAATACAGTTGCGTGCATTGAAATAGATACACTTTAGTTGGCGTTTGGTATTCCGTCACAACTCTCAAACTTGCTGTCACTTATAATCTGGCAGCCTTAAGACATGGAAGCTTATACGGAAGAGGTATCAAAATTTTAGCGAGAAGAGCGCCAACGAAAAGATGTGAAAGATTTCCATGCACCCGTTCCTATTCGCATGACCATAGCTGTATATACAAGCACATGGCACAATATAAATGTGCAGTTGTTGTTGCAGCTTTTGTATTACTAAGCATTTTGTAAAGTTACAAATTTGTGTGGGCGTTACATCAACAGCCTTCATTTTATGCCAACAAGATTGTGTAGGTGTCAGCTTATCAAAAATTACAGGTATGAAATATTTAAATTTTTGTCACAATCTCTCACATGCCCTGGAAAATATTTTATGTATGTACTGCAAGCAAGTACGTACGTACATACCTGATGCTCAGATGATGTCAATTTGAATACTTTTTGAGTTGTCTTTTTCGATGACTCATTTGGTTAAATTAACGAAATGATCAGCTGTTTCCCAGTGCTTGCAAAACTGTCTGTCAAAATCATTCTAATACTCCAGTGCTCTTGAACATACAAAGCACTCTAACTGCAAAATCAGAACACTAACTCCAGCAGTTGATCTTTTTTTATTTCATTAATATTAAAATTTAAAACAGTTCTAACTGCTTCTACAAGAACAGCAACAACAATCAAGTTATGAATTTAACGATTCCAAAAATCGAGCTTTAAATAACAAAAAACCCGGTTGAAGTGCTCCGGTATCACGCAAATTGAGTTTTAAAGTTAAATTAAATAACTCCAGCATCTACATCTACTCCGACGATCTACTTTCTTGTCCTTCATGTGATTCACTTCATTCAAATGGCTTCTTGTAGTTGACAAAACTAACTGCCAACTGCTCTTTAAGTTAGTTCATATGAAATGACGGTGAATATGTTATGAATGTGGCTCAAGTTCTTATCGCTTTCGAAACACACATCCATTCAAAGTCAACAGTCACTCAACGAGGAATAATCAAGTAGTAACCTTTGCCTTGAGAGACATGTGAGAAGGACGTCTAAGTATTACCAACAAGCCTCCAATACATGTACTTAAATAGGCAAACATACCCTGCAGGAAATTCAGTAGCTAGTGAGGCAAAATGTATGGTTCAAAGCTATCACTTTTCAAAGTGTACTTTAGAAATTATAACATTTGTATTTCAAAAATAATAAAATATATTTCAGAGTAAGCAATTGTACTTTAGAAATTGTAAGACGCACTTCAGAAACCATTAATTGAACTTCAGAATCTGTAAAATGATTTTCAGAATAATCAGTTTTACTTCAGAAACCATATATTCTGAACTATGATTGATTATTCTAAAGTACAATATATTGTTTCTGAAGAACGAAATTTATTTTATGACTTCTGAATAACAATTGACAATTCCTAAATACATTAAATGATTTCTGAAGTACAATTGACTACACTGAAATAGTATTGATTGACATTGATTTTATAATTTCTGATATACAATTGACTACTTAGTCTGAATTTCATTTTAGGATTTCTGAAGTCAAATTTGCTATTTGGAAATACATTTTATGATTCATGAAATACAATTGACTATTCTGAAATACAGTTTATGATTTCTGAAATACAATTGACTATTCTGAATTTTATTTAACGATTTCTGAAGTCAAATTTGCTATTTGGAAATACATTTTACGATTTCTCAATTACATTTTACAGTATCTGGAGAACACTTTATTCTTTCTAAAGTACATTTGATTCCCTACAAGGTTTTAATCAGTACATACTCATTTATTTGCTTCTATTCATTTTCAGATTTCTATTACTGCCTCTACGTTTAGAATGTCCTTAATAATAGACCTTATTATTTACCCTACTTAATGATATGAAAATCAAGCACTTTTCTTCTCTCTTTTATAATTGTATCAAGAACTTTATGCCTAGCCTTTCAAGACATTTAACGAACCAGTCATTCGCATAGATTGAAGAGGCGGTAGGCGGGGAAAAATATGCTTCATGACATGACGATGTGGAAACGCGAATTTATGCATTTGTCTGTTGCTATATTATGAAGTGTGGTGTGATAGTCTTTGGTTCGTTTATGATGTAGCTGGGGTATATTGAGTTGTTGCCTGTTGTTGGTGGTAGCGGTGATATGTAGCTTTGAAATGTCTGCAGCGCGCTTTGGTTGAGTAGATATTTAGGTTTTATTATACATTCCATATTTCATTTCCTGGTATTTATGAAACTACTTGAGCGCATGAGATAGGTTTTTTTTGGCAAACAAAAGAAAATGTAGGAATGTGGCGCTAGAATGTTATGATAAATTGGCGCAGTAATGTTTAAATGTGCTAGTGCAGTAGTGTGCAAACAATTTATAGATTTAACTAATAGGTGAGGGAAATGTATTGGGAATGACTTCTTTGATCAGAGAGGAGTTTTTGAGAACAATACTTATTATCAAAACTGAAAAATTTAGTTTCAACATGCAGCTCAAATAACAGCTGATGCGGTTTCCAGTGCTTCTCAAAGTATGAACTTGTTTAACCTTAAAACCATTTAAAGCGTTCATAGCCTTTTTAAATATATTCAAGCCACTGCAATTTTATCAGCACACAACTGTTTCGCACTTCCATGTAAGTACTTTTTTCAAACATTCTTTGTCCCACATTAATAATAAGATAGATAATAATAATTTTGGCGAGTTCAGTTTTCTACTGAAATTGTTGGCATTTCCATGTCTCACCACATTGCTAAATATAGTAATAAAATGAAATAAAATAAAATAAAATAAAATAAAATAAAATAAATAAAATAAAATAAAATAAAATAAAATAAAATAAAATAAAATAAAATAAAATAAAATAAAATAAAATAAAATAAAATAAAATAAAATAAAATAAAATAAAATAAAATAAAATAAAATAAAATAAAATAAAATAAAATAAAATAAAATAAAATAAAATAAAATAAAATAAAATAAAATAAAATAAAATAAAATAAAATAAAATAAAATAATATAAAATAAAATAAAATAAAATAAAATAAAATAAAATAAAATAAAATAAAATAAAATAAAATAAAATAAAATAAAATAAAATAAAATAAAATAAAATAAAATAAAATAAAATAAAATAAAATAAAATAAAATATAATAAAATATAATGAAATAAAATAAAATAAATAAAATAAAATATAATAAAATAAAATAAAATATAATAAAATAAAATAAAATAAAATAAAATGAAATAAAATAAAATAAAATAAACTAAAACAAAATAAAATAAAATAAAATAAAATAAAATAAAATATAATAAAATAAAATGAAATAAAATAAAACAAAACAAAATTAAATTTATTTATTTATTTATGGTGCATTTAACCCTTTACCGATCAGTCAAATTTGTCATCTTGTAAAAGTTCGAAAATATGTTGAGGTTTTCCTTCTGCTTCAAGTTCTTCAAGTGCTTAATGTTTTAAATAAAATTTTTTCAATGTCTCAAATAAGAAAAGAACAAGACATTCCTTTTAAGCGAACAATTTCAGTTTCAAAAATTATGCTTTGACATCAGAATTGATTATGACAGTTTTGATGTTCTTGCTTTTGTTATTAAAATTTTCTTTCAATATTGGTTATTTTATGAAGAAAGGAAAGTATTTGAAGAATGTCCATAACAAGTTATCAATATACAATCGCTTAATATTAAATTGTAGTAGATATATTATCTATCAATCAAAATGGCAGTCAAAGTGTATGCAATATTAAGAAAATATGGAGATTTTATGAGAAATTTTGAGGAAACCTTAAATGGCACACACTCTTGATTTTATATATTCATTATACAAAAAAAAAAAATTTTTTTTGCTAAGTAAATATTTACATATTTGCACGTACATAAATATGTGTGGGTGAATGGGTATAACAATCCTGCACGGAAACAGCAAACTAGTCAGAAAAAGACCAAACTTGAATCAAAAAAAATTACATCGTTTGGACTATAATGATACTCCGGCATTTCAGAATAAATCAATTTCAGCTTTTTTATAACAATTTTGTGCTACCGAATAAGAAAAGTAAAATTAATAAATTTCAAGGTTAATAAAGCACAATTTACTATTTTGAAATATATTTTATAGTTTCTAAAATATATGTGACTATTCTAATATACATTTTCTGGAAAACATTTTACTCTTCTAAACATAATTGACTATTCTAATAAAAATCTTTGATAGAAGAATTGACTCTTCTGAAATACACTTCACAATTTCTGAAGTTCAATTAACTATTCTGAAGAACACTTGACTCTTCTGAAATACTTTTTATAGTGTCTGAAATATAATTGACTTTTCTGAAGTAAAACTGACTATTCTGAAATACTTTTTACAATGTCTGAAATACAATTTATAATATCTGAACTACATTTTACCATTTTTATTTGCATTTTACGATTTCTAAAGAACTAATTACTAAGTAGTTTATAACTAGGTAGCTTGGCTGCTTGGTAATCTCGCTTCTGCAATAAGCATATTCTGAGGCGCCCAAGCAATTTTCCTTTCTTCGTATTTAAATTAAGTATTTTATTTTCTTTTTATTATGGAAAAATAACTGTTTGTATACCAATAACTGTAATGACAGCGTTGCCAACAACCAAAACAACAACAAACCCTTCATCAAGTCCTTGAGGCTAAGCTATTTTTACATACAAAATGTGGTTTAGAAATCATTTGATGTGTGTGAGTGTGTGTGTGTGTGTGTGAAAGGATAAATTAATGTAAGCTTACCCTGTAAAAAACGTTGGAGTATGGGAGTACTCCAACATTTATCCTCATTCATACAAAAAGGTGGTCCAATTTATAAGCCCATGTCCGGTGATTGGATCACCTAATCCATATCGGAGCACCCTGCTGAATAGTCTATGGAACACCTACGTGAGAGTACTTTGAAAATGCTGGCAAAATATTACTCTATAGAGTACTTTGCAGTAAAGCGAGAGAGGGAGTATGTGTTCTTTTTGAGGACCACCTACTCCCTCTCTCGCTTTGCTGTTGAATAGTCCATAGAGTAATCCAATAGGAGTATTTTGGGAGTACTCTCATGTAGGTGGTCTATAGAGTATTCAAAAGCAAAGAAATGGAGTACTCCGAGTCGGATTAGGTGATCCAATTACCGGCCATCGCCATGTAAATTGGACCACCTTTTTTATATGAGCGAGGATAAGTGTTGGAGTACTCCGATACTCCTTAAGGAGTACTCTATGGAGTATGGAACGGAGTATTTCGGTTTTTTGCAGGGTTACTTGCATAAAAAGACAATTTTTAGATATACATACATATGAAATGTAAATGAGTAGTACTTAGTTATTGTTTGCTTATCTGCTTACTTTTGGCGTTTCGCTTTTGTTTGTTATATCCTTAAATGTCTTTATTGTGTTTTCGTTTCCTTAAGGCACTCAATGACGGTTGCTTGATGTTATCATTTATATTGCTACATATATATATGTGTATGTTTATATGTATTTAGCTGAAGTGCCTACTAATAGTTAATTACGAGTATTTGGGTTTTATTGCGTCACGACTCCACTCCACTTTGTTGCCTCTCTTTGTTTACCTCATGGCACTAATTCACAAGCAACACTCCTTCTTTTCACTCTTTCGGTTTATATGACAACACTTAGTAACTTGAGTTTATTTGTTTATTTATTTGTTTACATTTCATTCCAATTTACATTCATGAGCAAGCAGCTGAGGCATTTATTATATTTAATCTAATTGTGCAAATATTTCAACATTTATGGATGAGTTTGAGATTGTTTGACACCAGCAAGGTTGGCCTCTGTTGTAATAAATTAAGCGATAAATTACGAACTTCTTAAGCTGGCAACACTATGTGAGAGTTAGTGCTGTAGCTTTGAGTACTTGAAGTTGTATGAACAATTTTTTTTTAGAGATTTTTTGAATGGCGTACAAATTACAGAATTTATAGGCGGTGTTATGAGCGACATATCTTAAGGGGGGAATTCATTAATAATTTCTCTTTTCTATAAAAAAGTACAATAATAAATGTGTTGAAAATTAAAATTTTTAGCAACTTCTTCCTTCTTGAAACAAAAAAAAATATTTTTAATCCCATAATTCAGCGCCACCATCTCTTGCTTCTACAAAAAAAAGTCTCCTATTTTTATTTAATTATGTATTTAGCCGAATTTTGTATTTACTTTATCAGCACATTATATACACAAACCAATATACATATATACATATATTTATTTTAGGCATACAACTTCAAGTACTCCTGGAGCGTCTGACAAGCGCACGCCAATAAATCACTCAGTCACTTGTCTTGCTTGGGGGAAATTTATTTTTACAAGCGGCGCGTATGTTTGTGGAGTGCTCGTGTTGTACGCTTGCATTCACTCACTTTATCGCCGCAGTTATATTTTTATTTTATTTTATTGCCAAATATAAAAATCACTGGAAAATTTCACGTTCTTATTTATTTAATAGTTGGGAGATTTTTTTGTGAAAGCGGTATAAATGCACCGTTGGTTCGTTTTTTAGGAAACAAAAATTTTCAAAAGAGAACCTCTTGTTTCGTTATTGTTTCTTAATCTCTTCGTTATCGTTACGTTTTTTTTAAATTATCGTTACGTTATTGTTACTTTATCATTTCACTATCGTAGCTTTATCGTTTCGTAACATTTCGTCATCGTTTCGCAATCGCTTCATTATCGCTTTGTTATCGTTACGTTATGCCTTCCTTATAGTTTTGTTATCATTTAGGTTTCGTTTCGTCATCGCTTCGATATCTTTGTCATTATCGTTTTGTTGTTGCTTTGTTATCATTAAGTGGCCTTTATCGCGTCACTTGAGGTCTAACAGGATCTCCCATGAAGGAAGGAAAAAGCAAAAAAAAACCCAAGGTCCAAGGATCCCATGAGGTATTGGATTTTATGGCGGCTAACAAAATAACTATCGTGCCTAGACTAGATTTTGGAAGTAGAGAAAGGCGGCATTGGAACATGAATTGGCTTCCCTTAGAGTTCGCAAGTGTTATAAAAGTAGAGGTCGGCTCATAAAAATCCAAAACTCAAAATATTTTGGTTTACAAAATTTTACTCGTGACAGTCGTCTTCGTACCAGCAGCTGCTAGTACCGGCTTTATTCCGGCTGAGGACTGCTCTTACTAAAAAAGATGCGTCAAAGGCTCGCCAAGTTCTTAGCGGTTACAACAACACTAAAAATGATTAACTAGATTTCTTAGGCAAGCTTCAGAAGCCCCAAAAAAGCTCAAATTCATGACTAACAATATATTTTTGTTATATTACAACAACACAACACGAAGTATATGATATGGATTGGTGGATTTTGTTTTTGTAATTTGTTTATACATAATTAAAATAAAATTAATTTTCAACCAAAATTTTCGATTCGTTTTGTCACTATAAATCCATCAACACTCACAATGATTTCTATTAATTTCTCACTTTTCCAAATTGTAGTGTCACTTCAAATATTCAATCATTCACATTCAATTTGATACCAATGCGCTTGAGAGCGCTAATGAAAACTTCATCAATTTACTTATTTATAATAATTTAGTACACTGTTATGTATCTATAACTGCATATTTGTATCTGCTAAATTTTGCTGTTGAATCTAATTCGGTATTTTCCTCATTCTATTAACGTTTCCCGTTTGTTGCTACCGTTTCGAGTTCACATGCAAGCAATCTAAAAATAACCGATAATCAAAATTGTCCACCGCTATGCACGCAACGCATTTCCATTTTGTGGGGATTATACATTGCGCATCACCGCATGGATATTTTTATAACGCGCTCCCAACATGAACTAAATACAATGCGAGTGAATATGAGCGAATAAACTATGCGACAAAAGAAAATTCGTTTATGATGAGGTAACGCGCCGGCAAGAGTTGATGACGATGGCGCGCTTAGCGATGAGTAAATTTACGAAAAATATCTATGCGTTATAAAAATAAAAAATTTTATTTATAACAAAAATAAAGTATTGTCAAGAGAGGGGTGTGTTGCTATTTATTACGCGCACACCTCTTTTAAAAGTTTTTGAGTATTGAGCGCGCGCGTTTCAAATGTGCGTCTATATGCGGCGCGCTCCCGTAACAAACTGAACGCGCACGCTATCTTGGAAGTGTTTGGTTGGATTGAGAGTACGTCACACTGGAGCGCTGATGAATTTTTTGACTGAGAAATTAGTTGGCGCTATGCTGAAAAGTTTTTCAAACACAAAAGTTCTAAACGCAAAGCGCGCCAGATTTTTTCACTCACTTCAAAAACGCGCAACACAACTGAACGCGCCGCTAGATCAACAATGACTGAATGACCAATAATAAATAAAATAAGCGCTTACTAGCGCTTGAAATTCTGTCAAGCATAACGACGAAGCTCAGCTCGTTTAACTGCTCCAAAAGTAACGAGGCGTTTTGACTTTGACTTAAGTGTAGACGCGCGCGCTCTGCTGGTGGTGGCATTCAAAAGCGGCCCACTCGCATGGTAGCGTGGGTGTTATGGTTTTGATCTTTCAAAGTTAAGCGCGCAAGCGTGAGCGCAAGCCAAAAAGCATGAAAGAAAATAAGTGTGAAACGAACAACAAAATAAGTCAAAGCAAGAAAACAAAAATAAAGTAAGGCGCGCTGTTTGAAACTTAAGCTCACAGCACAGCGGTGGCGTGTTAGATGCAATCGCCATGCACTGCTTTCCATGAATGAAATTATTTGCGTATGCTTACTACGTGCGCCACGCCGCATGCAATGTTATAAAGTATATACATAGGTATGTACATATACAAATTGAGCCAGTATATGGAGCCACTGTTGATACTCATACGTACATATATATATCTATATTGGTAAGTGTGCTTTTATATTGCTTCGCGTCTCACTACTTGTGGTCGCCTGTGGTGTTTTGCTGTCATCACAAAGTTAGCTATTGACAGCGCGCAGCCAAGCGCTAAGCATTGCTAAAACGTCAGCTATAAAAACACTTAAAGTTAGAAGCTGTTGCTAAATAAATAAGCCACCAACAAGTAGTTTATATGAAGTTTGATGCAGCCAATCAAAACCAGTTGAACCATTAACAAACGCGCGTTTAAATTTTAAGTCACCACCAACCAACACATCATCGTCAACAGTGTCGTCATCAGCGCTATCAATATTCTACTGCTAACACGTTTAATCAATTTAAACTAGACGCTTTGAAGGCTGTCCAGTGCTCACCCACGACATGCTTGGTAGCTTGAATTAGTATCAAATGAAAATATTTATTGTGCAGAATATTTGTGGTGGTGGTAGTTTCAGATCTTTCTTCAAACCACAGCGGCTTAGCAGATACTTTCGGTAGGAATCGCTGCCCAAAATCCGACGGTTCATCGCGATCAATCAATCAATCGGTCCATCCAGCAAATGGCTGTCCCTACCGGTAACACTGCCTAGAATTTGGGGAAGTGTTCTTGCTGTTAAAATAATTAGTTAGAATTAAGTAAGTAATATTTGGAGAGTTGAAAATACTCTATTTCGAGACTCGCTTTGTGCGTGCCTGATGCTAAGGATTTTCGGCAAGAGTAGTCTGAGGCCAACAAAAAAATTTCCAATATTTAACCTGTGAGAAGTTCAAGTCACTTCATTGTCCACAAAACAACCCCGACGACTTTTTTATTTGATTTTTAACTGGAGATAAATTGCAAGAGGAAACACTTTTGATATGAAAATATTCTTATTTTTCTACTTGGAAAATTATTACTTTGGCAAAAATCTTTGTCAAATTTTCGTTTGCTAAGTGTTTTGTTTCTTTATGTCAGATGTGACAGATAACAAAAGTGTTGCCAAGTGTCAAAATTGCTGGTGCACTTTCAAAATGAATTCCAGTGATTTTCAAACTGCAATACAATCGTAGGGAGAAACATGTTTGGGATCACTTTAAAAATTTAGACATTTCTCAAACACTGAAAAAAGTTCGATTTATAAAAATTGGGGATAATCAAAGCTACTGTGGAGGGGTCGGGGTGCTATATTAATATCCAGTGGCTGCTTGCAGTGTAGATGATATACTTGGTTTGATAGTTAGATCCTTTATTTGAAGCTGGTAGCTGAATTGTGCTCAACATTGCGCAGAACGACTCCTCAAGCCAGAGAAAACATAGCCATCCTAAACTTCCGCATACGAGTCCCATTTCAGCTTCGTCACCTTCATTTGCCTGTAAATGGAGATAATTGAACTAGAAATAATTATAAAATAGGTTTAAAATAAAATACATAACAATTTAATTAACGTAGTAATTAGCGTTAATGCAATTATATGCACATTAAATGGCATAATGACAATTAATAAAATTACAACAACACGCTAAATTAATTGTGAAATCTCACGAATTACCAAAATTAGTTAACAATGAAATTTGAGTATGCCAATCTTTTTTCTATTCTAAATGAATGACACAATGTTTATATTTAATATTTGCATAAACAGATTTATTTAACTATGGCGTACACCTACATTTTTATATTAGGGTGTGTCATTTGAAGGAGATAGTTTTTTTTCTACATGGACGCAAGGAAAGTGGGAGACTAGAGATGCGAGATTGTTACAGCGAAAATTACGTTGTAGCCCTTATGAATATTAAGGGAATAAACACATGGGTTCTATATTAAAAAAAGAAGCCAAAACTTTAGTTTTGACAATTTTGGTTTGTCTGTATGCAAGTTTGTTCGCACATCACGCAAAAACCACTGCATATAATTGAGCTAAATTTCCGCTGACGTATTCTTAGATATTTAACTTAAAGTTTCGAGTACAATTTATCACATAGAAATATTTTATTGCCGCTTTAAACAGTGCTGGCAATAAAATTAGCGTAAAATAGTTTTATACATTTAATGAAATTGGAAGATGCAGATGTGTGTGCATAATCCGTGGTGCCTAAAATTTTTTCTGAATGATATTAATAAATAAAAAGAATTTTATTTTTAAATATCAGTATATATATCGGTCTGTTTGTAAGTTTGTACGTGCATCACTAAGTAACTACTGCATAAAATGCATTGATTTCTACACCAACGTGCTGCTGGAGTTGTAACTTGGAATATAGAATACATTCCTTTCCATTAATGCAAGGCTGAGGGATTTATTAAGCTGCTTTACAAAGAGTCGACTTGTAGAATTTCGAGTTTGAAAAAAAAAATAATTCAACTACAAATGAAACACCCTAATGCACATAGATATAAGTATAAATTAAAGCACATTAGTTATTGTAGTTGTTAATCAGAACGAGTTTTTTTTTGTTGTTTATCTTTTTGAAAACTTTAAAAAGCGAGAAAACAGGTTCACTACAAAAATATCATAAATACTTCATTGGGTTAAAAGTTTTTGTTGTTTGTGTTGACGACGTCATCGTCATCAATTTTACTTCGTACATGGAAGGCGTTATTGTTGCTTTTTTGAATGTTTGGTTTTTGTTATTGTTATTATTGTTGATGCTGTGATTAATTTAAGCCATAAATGTATGTAGGTGTTTGTTTGCTTGACTCGATTTTCATATGCAATTCGATTTCATTTCCAAGTACATAACAAAAGTTGAAATCACAAAAACCAACTTAAAATGGCAATGAAAGGAAAGTGGCATTTCAAACTGTGTAACCAATCAACCAACTGACTGCCTAACCAACTGAATAATGGTATGAATCAATTGATCAATTGATTATAAGCTGATAAGTACATACTACTATATGAATGAGTGAAGGAGTGAAATTGTTAAATGATGATGGTTAGTTGAATGTAAATTAAATAATTTTCCGTTTGTAATTTTTCATTTTTCAATATTTCACTTTAAGCTTTAATTGCCATTTGAGCAACGATGAAGAGGTTTCCAACTTTACTGCGATGGGAGTAGATTGCTACGTTTTTGGAAAAACTGTAATGGTCTACTATGAAATTACTTTTTCGCAATATACACTATTTTTAAGGCTACGTTTTGGGAAAAACTGTAAATATCTACTACGAAACTACTTTTTTTTCGCAATCTACTACTATTTATAAGACTACTTTTTTAGAAAAACTGTAAATATCTACTGAACAATACTTCTTTCGCAATATACTACTCTTTTAAGCCCAATTTTCGGTAAAAACTGTAAAAATCTACGACGAAACTACTTTTTTCGCAATCTTCTACTATTTATAAGGCTACTTTTTTAGATAAACTTAATATCTACTGAAAACTACTTTTTTCGCAATCTACTACTATTTTAAGCCCAATTTTCGGGGAAAACTGTAAAAATCTACGACGAAACTACTGTAAATATCTACTGAACAATACTTCTTTCGCAATATGCTACTCTTTTAAGCCCAATTTTCGGTAAAAACTGTAAAAATCTACGACGAAACTACTTTTTTTCGCAATATACTACTATTTTTAAGTCTACGCTTTGGGGAAAATTGTAAAAATCGCAATCTACTACTATTTTTAAGGCTGCGTTTTAGAAAGAACTGTAAAAATGTACTACGAAACTACTTTTTTTTTGCAATCCACTACTATTTTCAAGGCATCAAAAATGAATTTGTTGATTTAGAAGAGGTTTTTTTCTGTCACCTAATCTAGCTTAATTTACTTACTACGAAACTACTATTTTTAATACGATTTATTTACTCGCTCACCACGATTTCCAGTAAGTCCAACACTGCCAAGCAACCAAGTGAACAAGCAAACAAACAAACCAACCAACCCTTTTTTGAGAGTTTGCTTCCGCTGTTCACTCAATTAAACTGTGATTATTAAATATCAGCTCGAGCATGGTTTCCGTGAAGTATTTGAGCGGAGGCGGTAAGCAGAAAAGTAAACTTAATGCTATGCAATCGGAACGTCGTATAAAGATGTTTGTTTCAACTGTGAAGTAAGGAGTTGTAATGTACGATTTGAGACCAAGTACGTGTATGTGGGTGTGGCTATTCAGCTATTGGTTGAAAGGTATCTCGATTCAATTTATCAATTGAGAGATTGTAAAATGAAAAAGAAAGTAGGGGAAAATCAGAATGTAAACATCTTAAGTTAAGAATCGTGCTGTGACTTTCGTTCTTTGACTCTTCAAAGTGTTTAATCTAAAAGTATGTGAGGATAATTTTTGATATGACTACTGAGTTATACTCCACAAGCCAGGTTTTCACTCAATATTTCCTTTTGGTACTGAACAAAAATGGGTTGATTTCTGTACAAATTTTCTTCAATACTATTTCGGTTCTCAAGCTAGCACGTTATCTCGGGATTCGCATACCTATATACTACACAAACACTCCGTTTTGTTTTAGCTACATTTTTCCTTTATTCTTGCTAACTCTGCTATTACCACTCGCTTAAACACTACTTCGTTGTAATTTAACCTTACCATATTTGCTCATTAAGTCCGTAAAATCGTTTGTAAGCATGTAATTTTATGAATGAAATTATCACTCATTCAATTGGTAAATGTAATTTCTACTTGCCATTTTTGCAAAAAATAAACAACTCATTTGGTCTGAAAACAAATACCATTTGTGGGCAGAGAAATATTGTGCTTACAACGATCGCGCTGCGGGCGCTAAGGTGGCTGGGGTCGAAGGGGGAGTGTATATGTATGAATGTGAATGCGCGTGCTTGGCACAGTGAAGCTAATTAGGAAGTGCAATTGACATCATAAAATACAAAAAAAAAATTTTAAGAAAATAATTAATTTTCTTCAAATGTTATGCAAATTAAAGCCTCCACTTTTTTTTATTTTTTCCTGTTAAGTAAAAAAAAAATATTTTTAAAAAACTTAAAATTTACAATTTTTCAAAATCCTAAAAATTTAAATTCGCCAAAAAAATGTTTGTATTCTGCTCTTTCTTGGAACCGTTATCTAACTGCCTGAGCGATTTTGACAGTCCGTTTTTTTCTAAGATATAATTTTTGGAAATTTGGGCAAAATATTGTGGTTAACTAATTGCACTTGACTAAGAAGACAAAAAAAAATTCAAAAATTTATATTTTTGAAATACCAAAAACGCTCTTCTGAAAATTGAAGGGTATCTTAAGCTATATTGAATTTTAATTGAAAAAAATTTTTAGTCCAAATTGATTAATTGAAAAAAATTTTTAGTCCAATTGTTGTATTATGATTTCGAAAAATTTAAAATTTTCTAAAATTAGCAATTAAATTTTTTTTCAAACACTTTTATTTTAATCTTTTGTTTTTCGTTGAATGCAGTAGTTTCCGAAGAATTAAAAAAAAGTCGCAAAACAAGAAAAAAGTTAAATTTTGAATTTGCATAATTTTGAAAAAAAAAAAAAAATATATATATTAAACTTTGTGCTTTGACAAAACTTTGTTTTGCGATAAAAGCAAACTCCCACTCAAATATCATTTAAATCCGATATGAAAAGTCCCAAATGCAAAATTTTGCCAAACATATTTTAACAAATTGACCACTGTGCTACCATAGCTTTCAGTTGGTAGTGCTCAAGCACAGTTAATAAAATCGCTTTTATATGAGCTCGGCGACTGCATGACTTTAAGCCGTTTGTTAAATTTGCATATTTATAAAACAAATACTACTTAGTGCACTGTGTATATGTACGTTTGTGTATGTGGGTGTGTAAGTGTGCATTCGTTAATACCCTGTAGGAAATACAGTAACTAGTAAGACAAATTTCTAGTTGAGATTTATACTCAAAATGCCAAATAAGAACTCAATTTTTGGGCTATACAGCTTTCAATCGAAGAGGTAGCAACATCAATTTAAGAAGCAGACATTTTCCCTACAGGGTATTGTGCAACTGTTTGAGCACCAGTATAACGAGTCACTGATTGCATTATGCATGTACTACGTAATGTTTTGTATGTATGTTTGTATGCTTGTATTTGCAACAATATTATGCGAACCGACGAATTTTAACAATTTTGCCAAATATGGACAATTTCTGGGATGCTACCAACACTACCGCCATCGGCGCTATCAAGAGGCTCACCATCGCTAGCACTAACTCAAATTATGCACATTTTAGCCACAAGCCCATTGTTACTATGGAAGCGCCGCAATTTACATTAAGTATATGACATACATACATACATACATACAAACAGACAGACAGACAGATACGAATGCCATTGCAGGTGAGTAGTAACAATTTCGGTGATAAGCCGGTTGGCTGACAGGCAAATTGTTCGTCGGGTGGGCGAATACGTTGAACAATCAAATATTCAGTGAGCCAGCAGACATTGTCATCTTCTTCACTAATGCTCATTTGGACTGCTCGTTATCCTCACTCTCATACAAGGTACTTATGATATACATACATAAGGCTCTGCTATTAGCAACACCTTCCGCAGATGTTCGTAGATTGTTTGAGCAACCTTACTACTCCAGGAGCAATAATTTTGCATGGTTGTTGACTGTAAGTCGTAACATTTAAGTACGAGAGTATGAAATGTAGAAAAAATGGCGTGGTTGAAAGATAAAAAGAAATTTATTTAAAAAAATTCAGAATTAAAAGGTGGCAACCCTAGGTATGTAGTATCCCTTTCTAAAAATATTCTTTTTGAAATGGGATATAAAATACTTTTCGTTTGATATCCATACTTACTAGATCAAATAATTTAAAAAAAAAATCTGAAAAGATGGCAACCCTGCATAAAAATTCGAAATGCTCGAATTACACAGAGATAACACCCTCGTTGGAAAATTAATCAAAATAAATAAACTTGTTTTCGAGATAAAAGTGTATATATAATAAAATTTAAGTATAAAAGGTGGCAGCCCTTGGCACTATCCCTACCTAAAAAATATTATTTCTAAATAAGGTTGTAAAATACTTTTCGTTTGATGTCCATACTTGCATATATCAACTAATTAAAAAAAAAATCTGAAAAGGTGGCAACCCTGCGTAAACATTTTAAGTCGCAACACTGACGTAGATGAGCTTGAAATGTATTGTATGTTTATTGAAAAATGAAACCAAAAGGATAAAGTTGTTTTCTAGATAATGGCTGATGTAAAAAAAAAGATAAATGGAAAATTATTAGGTGGCAACTCTAGCTAGTATACACACTTAAAAAAAAAATATTTTGAAAAGTTATATAAAATAATAAGTATACCTACATATATTGGCATATAACACTTAATTTTAAAGAATTCAAAAGTGTGGCAACTCTGCAAAAAAATTAGTAGTAGCAATATTTACGTAAAGGAGCTTCAAATGTAGAAAGATAACGCTCTTGTTAAAAAATTTAACCAAACGAGTTAACTTGTTTTCGAGGTAAAAAAAAATTTAAAAGGATTGGGTGGCAACGCCAGTTAGTAATACTACTTTGAAATGTTTTTGTTGAAAACAAGTAGTAGAAACTACAAAATCCTAACCTCTTCATTCATAAAAAATTTAACAAAAATTTATAAAGCTCTTATAATTTCGAATTTGTATGGAAATTTTATTTCAAAAAGCTTTATAGACCAATTTTTACGTAGAAAATTTCAAACTTTACGAAACAAAGCAAAGTTCAAATTGCTATTTTTATTCTCTTTTAAAAACGATTATTACCAACAAAACTGGGCTGCCACATTGCACATATATGTAATCGACATACCTCAAAAGCCATCAACTTCAAACTTTCCACATAAAAGATTCCAACTTAATAAAAACTGCAAAACTTGTATTTATGTATTTGGCATATCAGCCACCGTAGGCAAGCAAATATCATACAATTTCTACAAACATATCAGTGCCTTTGTATAGCACACGAACATAGCTGGAGATAAAGTAAACCATAACATTTCAATCACCACTCACCGAGATTTACTCGATTATGTTCTCAAACTCATGCCTTTCATCCAAGTACAAATATTACAACAGTTTTATTATCCTTACCTGCGGTGATATGAAAAATGTTATGTATGTAATGTTGTTGGTGCTGTTGTTGTTGTCTTTGTGTGGTGATAGATGTAATCAAGGTGATATAGAATCACCTCAATTTGACAACGTCATCTGAAAGTGTGCCGTCATGAGCACGACAAGCCGTTTTATATCACAGCATCAACACATCATCACTGTTTGTTATTGCTTTTTGTCAATGGTTACGTTCAGTTGTTTTCTTTATTTCTTTTGTTTTGTTGTGATAATAACAGCTGCCATAATCATTATCATAATCATAATCATTATCATCAATATATATTTAAGTATTGTTAGAGACAGGCGCTTAAGTGTGACGATACGATGAAGTTGATTGTTAGCACACATTTCATATTGTTTTCCACATATTAGTCACAGACAGCGAGTTTATGCTTCTACTTGATTGTTGCTTTTGTTTTTGTTCTTGTTTTATTACAATGAAAAAGGACTACTCTCAAGTCGAGCTAACGTCATCATTAATTTGATGCGAACGTGAAAGTTTTACAGCGGTTTGCACAGATGAATATCTTATGCTGGTAAGTCCTGTCATTTTCCAATGCTTAGAAATGGGAATAAGATACAATTGCTACGAAATCTGTCTCATTCTCACTCAGAGTGTCACTTTCACTCTCAGTTCAGTCTTAGTCTCACTCACTTTCACTCTTCCTATCACTCACTTCCACTTTCACTTTCACACTCTCACTATCACTATCACTTTCACTATCAATATCACTATCACTATCACTATCACTATCACTATCACTATCACTATCACTATCACTATCACTATCACTATCACTATCAGTATCACTATCACTATCACTATCACTATCACTATCACTATCACTATCACTATCACTATCACTATCACTATCACTATCACTATCACTATCACTATCACTATCACTATCACTATCACTATCACTATCACTATCACTATCACTATCACTATCACTATCACTATCACTATCACTATTACTATCACTCTCACTATCACTATTACTTCACTATCCCTGTCACTATCACTATCACTATCACTATCACTATCACTATCACTCTACATTTCTCTCTCACTTCCACTCTCCCACTGCCTACCTCTATCTCTCTACCTATCACCATTTCCAGAGATATTTTAAGCTTATCGGTGGCTTTATTATGCGACTCCACTTCATCTTAGTAAATTATGTTATTCAGCTTTCCCAAAGACGACTTTCCTTCTATTTATTTTCCCACGGTCTCCCTAATGAACAACCAGATTTATCTTTTGTCATTTGCTGTCTGAACTTGCCATAGCTTCATTCTTATCACAACACAATTTCTTGTTAGTAGCAAAAACTATGAACTCTTAACTAAAACATTTTAATTCAACAAATACAAAGAGTGAATATTCCGAAGAATAAAGAATTTACCACGTTTACCCTCAACGTTCTACTTAAATAAGTTTTTCCATAACGAAATTTTAAAAGAATTTGTGGCCAGTGAAATGCTGCTCCCCTATCTAACCAAGTTCATGAAACACAGTGAGGCCAGGCACAACGACACACCTCTAACTAAGTTACTCTATTATTAAAGCACGAAGTTCGGGCAACGAAAAACAAAAAGAATAAAAGAGAGTAGAATTGAAATTTAATCTAGTGAAAAATAAAAAAAAAAATTTAAAAAAAGCTTTGCAGCTATTAAAATACATTTTTGTGTGAGCATTTTTGTAGTTGTTGTTGTTTGTTTTTTATGCATAAACTATCTACTTGTTATTTTTCCCCCAAGTGCACTTTTTCCAAAATTTATGCAAATTAATTTTTATTCATCAAATCTAATCTAATACGAGTATAAAGTTTAACAAAAATGCGAGTACGAGTTGTGTAGCAGCTCAAGCAGAGGGCGAATATGTCAAAGGATAAACGAAGAGTAATTTTATTAGTCATACTCGCATTAAGCGCTTTGAATAAGTTTGGCAGTTTGTTTATGTAGTGTCTGTGATAAACTATTAGAAAATGACTCTGAAAAACTAAGTTTTCGTTTTAAAGGGCATTTGTGTTTGTTATTGGGGAGCGTTTGAATAGAATTTGAGCATTTAATGCATTACCACAGACAAATGAATATCTGGAGATATATTTGGTAGATAGATGGAGAATATATTTGTACTAGGATGACGATTGTGTGGGTTTTACAAATTTTGGGATTGTCGGAATATGATTTTATAAATCGGGATACCGTTTTTAAGTGATTTTTTTTCGTATTTATCCCACATTTTAGGTTGTAAAAACTGTAGAAATGGGATGAAAAATTTTTGAACATAAAATAATAAAAAAAAAAAATTAGTTAGATACTTCCGTTTAAAAAAAATTATACATACATATGTAGATATTGTGTATAAATTTTTTTTTTTAAGTTTTTGAAACAATTTTTTTCGAATTATAAGCAATTTTTAAAAAGTTTCAAAGAAGTCTTACTTTTGAAAAAAAAAAAAAAACTTAATAATAATTTTGTAGATCAGGCCGATCAATTAGAATTTAACACTGCTTATCAACAACAAAAATTAAAAAAATAACTTTGAGCTCTCTAAAATCCCGGAATTCCGAGATTGGAGTCCCTAATAAATACATACATATGTACATACATACTTATTTGTACTTTCACTAATATCCAGGAAACGGGGCAACCGCTTTATAGCAAATTTGGCATGTATATATATACTTTCTGCCACAAAAAATATTTTTATAAATGCGATACTCATATATGGGTAAGAGCTAAAGGAAACATTACGTCGCATTACAGTAAAAATAAAAATAAAAATTTTAGATAGCTTATTTTTTTTTATTATAAGAACAATAGCATACCTTAAAGTTCTCAAGACTTTGCTAATCAACAACGGCAACATAAATTCAAGACTTAACAAAAGCACATAAATATATTAATTTACATTTTCATAAATACATACAATAAATACAAATTTACAAAGTTGTGTGATTCTTTAGGAATATTTTTCATTAATTCTTCATTAAATAATCTCTGAATGCGATTACTTCCGTTTACGAAAATAAGCTGAAATACCTGATATTGGGATTAAATGTCGCAAATCCATTTTTATTTGGCAATTATTTACTTATGCGCTTACTTAGCTCGATTCATACATATGTATGTACAAAGGTACAAAGGTGTTCTTAGAGCGCGGATGAGAGTTAGTTTATTTTAATATTTAACATAACATAACATAACATAACATAACATAACATAACATAACATAACATAACATAACATAACATAACATAACATAACATAACATAACATAACATAACATAACATAACATAACATAACATAACATAACATAACATAACATAACATAACATAACATAACATAACGTAACATAACATAACATAACATAACATAACATAACATAACATAAAACAGCGATCCTGAAAAGACAACTTGTTTACATGGAAAACGGTAGTTGGTAGACTAGTTCATAGAGGTTGTAGTTCATTTTAATTCTTATTAGCTTATCGACCGGGTTCATATGAACGCATTCAGGTAGGCTGCTGATGGTGTTATTCAATGTACTGTTAAATACATTTTTGTTAAATTGTCAGCAATTCGGCGCCATACATAAAATGAATTTCATGATTTTTCCCAGCTCAACAAATTTTCCAGCTTAACAATGTTGGCATGTGGCCATTCATCAGCAACTCATTCACAGCAGCAGCAGCAGCAACGGCAGCAATCGACGTGTGCATTAACCTGCTGCGTACGTGTGCGATTGTTAGAGTGCTGAAATATAAGCAAACTCAGAATGTGTGTGTTTGTGTTGTTGACATATGTTGAAACATTGCAATTTAATTTAATTTATTGCCTATACAAACGTTCCATCACCTCGGAGCCAAGCCACAACAACAACAGCAATAACAAACCAGGCCACAGTACATTTCACACGCATACAAGCTCGTATCGGCAAAAGGCCTTTAATTTGAATCTGTTGCAAATCAACCCAATTCAAATTGAAAATTGTTGCCCTTGCTGCTATTGGTGTTAGTAAAGTTTATTGAAGCTTTCGAATTTAATCTTCATTTAATCTTCAGTGAGCATTAAATATGCGAATACACACACATACGCACATACGGACACATCTGCGCAAATGAGAGGATGACTTCTGCTGAAGACAGCTCTTCATTATTATATAGCTAAGCGTCAATTTGATTTACCGGCACCCAGTTTCAGTAGTAAACTATATTGCAATTTATTTCAATTTAAATCCCTCTTTCATGTATGTATGTATGAACGCTTGGCGCCCGTCGTGCGTTGTCTGACGTGCGTCGCGTGCCTCTTGCCACTGTTGGTCATATCAGCATGGTACAGTGTGTCTATACTGACTAAATGGAACCAGAAACCCAAGCTCGCGTTCATTTTCGTAATTTTTTATTTTTTTTTTGTTGGTTGTCGTGTGTTAATTTTTTCATAATTTGCTCATAATCGACTTGTTATGGTTTCGTTGTATATTTTTGATCACAGTTTAGCTATCGTCTCGTCATCGTTACTTTATCGTTACGCCATATTTAGTTTTCGTTACGATATCGTTTCTCCATACTTCCATTATCATTTTGTTATTGTTAAACTATCGTTACATTTCGGTTCATTGTCGCTTTGTTATCATTTCGTTAACATTCCTGTATGGTTTCGTTATCGTTCCGCAATCCCTTGGTTAAAGTTTCGTAATCGGTTCGTCATCCATTGGTTGGTTCATCATACTTCTTTATCGTTTTGTTTACTTATTGTTTCTCATCATTTCGATAACGTTACACTATCATTGTAGGGTTGTTTATTTTTTTAAATTTATATAAACAACCCTACATCATTACGTTATCGTTACGCTTATGTTTCGTTATCGTTTCGCTGTCGTTGAAATATCGCTTCGCCATCACTTTGTTATCATTTCGCTATCATTTTATTGTCGTTTTGTTATATTTCTTTATCGTTTCGTAATCATTTCGTCATAGCTACGTTATCGTTACATTGTCGTTACTTTGCAATTTCGTTAACATTTCGATTTCGCTTTCGTTGCGTTATCGTTACGCTATCGTTATATCGTTTTTATTACGCTTTCGATTCGTCTTCTTTTCCCTCTTGTTGACTACCTCACTCACTAGTCTTTGTGATTATGCTACACTGTACCCTCCGTATGCCAATTCACATCACTCACATCACTCACCTTGTGTCCTTGTTATCCATTTTCCGAATTAGCCACATGTTTTGCAATTTTTTAACAACTACACAAGTTTTGCTGTTAATCGTTTTCGTTGTTGTTTAATTTTTTTTCACACTTTTTGTATTAGTTATATATCAGCGCCCTGCAGTTGTTGTTGTCGTCTATGTTGATGTTGTAGCTGTCGTCGTCGTCGTGGTTGTCGTCATCGTTTTGTACGCTTGGTAAAGAGTGAATTTCTCGAATATAATCACTCAACTATGTAAGTACGCTCGTAAAATGTCAATTAACTTCACTAGGTGTTAAGCTAATTTTCAACATTTCAAACAAGCCGATCTCACACTTGAATGAGCGTGCGTGCGTGTGTGCGTGCACGCAATGGATATTAGGCATATTGGGAGTATATGGTTGCCACTACACTACCAGCCATGGTACTTTTGGGTTTTGCCTTTTGAAGAAGCTGAAAAGGTCATGGGGATCCTCGTATAGAGTTTATCATTATAAGAGTACCTTCCTGAAGCCACAATAGTAATAGTTTATATAGAGAGTCTCTCTCTTTCATCAACCCTTGCCTCTGATAGATAGTTGTTGTTGAGCGTGATCTAAAAAGGCACTCATCAAACTTCTATTAATTTAATATTTTTGGTTCTTTCTTATAAAAGTTTTGGCACAAAATAAAATTCGCTCTGGCAACCCTGCCAGTTTTGTTGCGTGGACTACGGTTTTTGTTTTAAATTTTGTTGCTCTTGCAGTTGTTGTTATTATTATTGTTGCTGTCACTATCATTCGCGCTGTCGCAATTGATTATGTTGTTGTCGTTGCCAGTGCGCCCCTTTGCTGTTCCCCTGTCTAGTTCTGGCGTTGGCGCTCTACCCGACATTTTCGCCTCTCGGTTGACCAAATTGACGTATGACAGATGACATGACACTAACTGTTCAGAGGAAAATTAGCACTGTTCCATGTACAAAAACAAATGTTTAGCCTTCACGCACACACACACACATACACAACAAAAACACTTCCCAGTAGGCCACCGAAGGTGGAAATCATGAATACTTTCAGCCTTACTCTTCACCAGCGGAGCATAACAACTTCCATGACTTTTCCCCATGACTAACGCACGGCGATGGCCGCCTTCGCATGAATGACTTTGTATAGTACAAAAAGGAATGAAGAGTGATCGTTCGGAAATAATCGTGCGTACATGCTAATATAGCTGCCTTTTTCGTTTGGTTGTTATGATACATACGTTAGGTGAAGGAAGGTAAGATAGTGAGTATACGAACCAGCTCGGTATATAACTCCTTCATACCTGAAAATAGCAGCAGACCTCACTTCACAGCTGCCAGTTTCATGCACTCGTCAGTAGCTCTGACCACACGCGTAATTTTTTTTTATAACATTAGCGCTTACGACCCTTTTTATCACTGAAATCAGGTTTAAAAAAATCATTTTTCGCAATCATATTTGTTACTGCTTTTGTATCCGACATCTTCCTAAAGATCCTGAATTCGTAGCTGCTCACAGCCTTACTTTGTCATCTGATAACTTCGGCTTCTCCTACTTTAAGCTGCTATAGTAAGGTGGAAAATGAGATACTCAAAAATGTCATGACCAGCTAACACATTTTAGCAGCACCTGCGATGAACCTAACAAAATCATGCATTCTGGAATGAATAACACAAGTAGGACCTAACGAAAATTCCTGGTGGGTTATTACACTTTGCGTTCTATTTTGTTAAACAGTTTTTGATAGTAGCCAGCGGGCATATTTGAGCGATTATCTTTAGGCGAGTGTGGAGTTTTTGAAATGATACCAATTCGCAGAAATTTAAGCGCAAATTATTCTTGGAACTTTAAGTGGAATTATTTAGGTACAAAATGAAGGTGCCGTCATGGATTTGCGGAATATGAAGGTGGAAAGTATTTGGCGAGCAACCTAACCTACAAAACGTTTGTGTTACTAATATGAGAGTGAGAGAGTAATTCGTGTCCAAGGGAGATAGCTGCGATGAGATAATTTTTATTTCTGTAGCCTACTTTTAGGTGCTGTACATAAACATGTTCCAAACTTTATACATAAAATATGCTCAAATAAAAGCCCTTAATACAACCAATACAAAAAAGATTAAAATTGGTATTGGTTGCATGCCCTTTGCGACTCATCCAGAATGAGTCATATATTTTGCAGGAAATAAGTCAATTTTGATTTATGTAGCATAGTTACGGGGGTAAACTGACATAGTTAACTTGTGTAGCATAGTTATAGGCGTCGAGAAAAAATCTCATTTGCGAACAAAGAGGATTTTTTCGGATTATTCACATTTCTTTAAAATTGCACTTTAAAAGAAAGCAAAAAAAAAATCATGTTTGAAAAGCGCATAAAGCTTTATTTTTCTGCTTTTATGAGCATCCAGAGAGTCACTCTAATTTTACTTCAAGTAATCCGTTTGTTCAAACTTGTTACATACATACATACCTACTCCCTTTAAGTTGCATCGATTTTACGAGTACTTATGTGCGTACAAATACTTTGCAACTATGTAGATGAGTACCTATGTTGTTGAGTGCTTTTGAAGTGCTCTTCAACATCAATGCATACAAAGTTTCGAAATACTTCGATTAATCGTCAAGTGCGAAGGAAAAATTTAAACATTTTGTTAGAGTGTTAATTTGGATTGAGTTTAAAGAAGCACGTAATCCTAATAAACTAAGTACTCAAATCTGTTTTAAATCCTGACAGAATGGGGGTTGGTGTTATTATAAAGCTTGCCGTAGGAAGGGCCGGCGTGTCTTTTAGTCCGAAGTACTGTTTCCCTCATTCCTTTTAAAACACTTTGGATTTATCGTCAGATCAATCTGACAAGGGCTAGGGGTACTTAGAAGAAAATCTTTTCAAAGAAGGAAGAAATCCCTTGAGTTTTAGTATTGAATTCCCTACTTGGAACTGCAGTGGTAAGCATTTTAAACGTTTTCTTAATACTCAGCCGGAATACATACATATGTATATTGGTTTCGAAGTTCGAACATATTTGCAAAGCTAATTTGGTACTCGAGTTCAATATTCATCTCGACAGTGTATGGCGCACTTGAGTAGATAGTGAAGACATCAGCCAATTCGGTAAAGCAATTGATGACGAGACATGCATTTAATTATGACTCATGCGGCTAAACACATTCATGAGACATTGCTTTGGTGATTACGATGAATATGTTGCGGACCGATTGTACCAACAGTCAAAGCAACTAGTTGCAAAGTGCTGTCAAACTAGTATAAATACCAATCCAAACAAATAGAAAAAAAAATATAAAAAAAAATAAAACAAAATAAAATAAAATAAAATAAAATGGAATGAAATGAAATAAAATAAAATAAAATAAAATGGAATAAAATGAAATAAAATAAAATAAAATAAAATAAAATAAAATAAAATAAAATAAAATAAAATAAAATAAAATAAAATAAAATAAAATAAAATAAAATAAAATAAAATAAAATAAAATAAAATAAAATAAAATAAAATAAAATAAAATAAAATAAAATAAAATAAAATAAAATAAAATAAAATAAAATAAAATAAAATAAAATAAAATAAAATATAGTAAAATAAAATAAAATAAAATAAAATAAAATAAAATAAAATAAAATAAAATAAAATAAAATAAAATAGAATAAAATAAAATAAAATAAAATAAAATAAAATAAACTAAAATAAAATAAAATAAAATAAAATAAAATATAGTAAAATAAAATAAAATAAAATAAAATAAAATAAAATAAAATAAAATAAAATAAAATAAAATAAAATAAAATAAAATAAAATAAAATAAAATAAAATAAAATAAAATAAAATAAAATAAAATAAAATAAAATAAAATAAAATAAAATAAAATAAAATAAAATAAAATAAAATAAAATAAAATAAAATAAAATAAAATAAAATAAAATAAAATAAAATAAAATAAAATAAAGTAAAATAAATTAAAATAAAATAAAATAAAATAAAATAAAATAAAATAAAATAAAATAAAATAAAATGAAATGAAATGAAATGAAATGAAATGAAATGAAATAAAATAAAATAAAATAAAATAAAATAAAATAAAGTAAATTAAAGTAAAATAAAATAAAATCAAATAAAATAAAATAAAACAAAACAAAATAAAATAAAATAAAATAAAATAAAATAAAATAAAATAAAATAAAATAAAATAAAATAAAATAAAATAAAATAAAATAAAATAAAATAAAATAAAATAAAATAAAATAAAATAAAATAAAATAAAATAAAATAAAATAAAATAAAATAAAATAAAATAAAATAAAATAAAATAAAATAAAATAAAATAAAATAAAATAAAATAAAATAAAATAAAATAAAATAAAATAAAATAAAATAAAATAAAATAAAATAAAATAAAATAAAATAAAATAAAATAAAATAAAATAAAATAAAATAAAATAAAATAAAATAAAATAAAATAAAATAAAATAAAATAAAATAAAATAAAATAAAATAAAATAAAATAAAATAAAATAAAATAAAGTAAAATAAAATAAAATAAAATATAAAATAAAATAAAATAAAATAAAGTAAAATAAATTAAAATAAAATAAAATAAAATAAAATAAAATAAAATAAAATAAAATAAAATAAAATAAAATAAAATAAAATAAAATAAAATAAAATAAAATAAACACACAAATCAATAAAAACATAATATATACTGGCTTTTTGAATTAGTTGAAGACCATTCGAACTGTAGTTAGGAACTAGTATATTTACCGCCTACTTTGGTGATACACTTCAAGTCGGCAGCCACCATCCGCCACCAGCCAACAGTCAACACACTGCCAATGCCACTTTGAATGAGTGAAGTCATACAATTTGTTGCTATAAATACTAGACACACACACACACATGCATGTCCCATTTACTTTGCTCGATAATAATAATAATATTCAATTTTTTCATCGTTAATTTTATTTTCATATTAATACGTTCATTCATTTGAATTAATTGGCTTCGGTTTGTCAGTGAAACAAAATCACAAGTTAATCCCAAATTGATACAAATCTCTGCGGGACAAGCGAACGCAAGCAGCAGCATTTAACAAAACATATGACTTTGACAGCATAAATTGACAAACACCCAGTGCTACACTGCATGCTCTGGAGTCAAACGCACGGACGGACATACTGTTGGCGCATAAAATAAATAAATGTAGGTAAGTAAGTAAGTATGTGGCGTTGGAAGTCATATCAAAATATACGGTATGTTGAACAGTGGCAACCACTTTGCATGAGTTGACTGGGCATGCGTGCCACATCATTAATCACCCAAGCGCACGCGAATTAGTAAAGTTGATGACGACATTCAGGCTTTTTGCATGACACCGCTTGTGAATTGCTTTTTGGTTTGGTTGCTGTTTGTCGCGCACACCAAACGCTAGACATCACACATGTGAGCCATCAGAGGCAGCAATCATCAGCCATCGGTAATTACAGCGGAGCGCTAAAGCAGTGTAGCAGATACATCGATAACTCGTAGCAGTAACCCAGTTAGCCATAGAACCAGGACGAGAAAGGTCGAAACTATTTTAAAAAGAGCTCTTTTATTTGGAGTTTAGTACCATGCGAGCCGTCATATTTATGGTTAGAAAACTCGGTTACCCGTCACTGCGTCACAGAACTGATGACATGCCGTCTCCGATTTAAATCATTATATCTCTGAAACTGTGTAAGAATTTAATCACATGAAACATATATTGTACTTACATATTTTGTGTCTATTTGGCCGCCATTTCGCTTGATAAATCCGACACGAGTCGAGTTATCGAGATGAGGGATATCTTATGTTTTAAATCAGACTTCTAGCACACAACCGTGAAAAATTTATTAAATTATATTTAGTGGTTTTCAACTGATGCGCGTTCAAACATACTATAGACAGACAAACGAAAATTTTAAAAACTGTTTTTTTTTTTACTTGCCATTGAGTAGTTTTTACGTTCCACTTTCTTTCACCTTTCACGCATTGCGCCTGTTACTCGTCTTAAGTTGTCGCCGGCATTTCTTTGCATGGAATGCCCCGCACATTTATTTTTATTTCCAGTTGTTATATTGTATTTATTCTCTAACATATTTATATATGTATGCCTGCCTGCATTTATTTTGCTTTGACTTTCCACGCACACACAGTCACACACACTCACTGGGCAGACAATGATTTATCGCATAAATCCACCAACGGCAATATAAATGTAGCCACTAAGGACTTACTTCATAGCAATGGCAACGTCAGCAACAATAACAACAATTGCAACAACGTATGTGTGTCTCATCTATAGATATGTATGTATGTGAGAAATCAATGAGTAGTAAGTTTAGCAAGAGCACGAGTGTGGATGAGAACTAGTTCGTTTGTAACTAGTTTGTAGTTCGTTTAAGCCGTTTTAAAGGAGCTCACCTTTTCAAGACACTTTTGTTGGTTATCAAATTTATTCACTCAGCCTGAGTACCACGACGCAGAAGAAACAAACCCTTAAGATCTTTATGTCGTATCGACTTTTCCAGGTTGGAGCAGTCTTACTTTCGCGTACCATACAACGTGTGCTCTTGAAGAAGAAGTGAGCTGTGACAAAAAAGATAAATAAGGAACTAGTACCAACCCCAGCTGTACTGGAAGCATACGAGTTAACCACTGCCTCTCTCCACCTGGTCATCACACCAAATCCACCAAGCCAGCGAAGCTTGTATGGGTCAGCGTATAGCTGCTTTATTGGCTACTATATACGGCTGATTAAATGGCTTATATGGCGGGTATTAACGGTAATGACATGTAATAAGCCCAACTATGATAATTAAAGTGACATGAACAAAAATGAAAATAGAGCTGAAAATAAAAGTGATAGCACTGACCGAAATCCCTTGATTACCCATTTATTCTCAAAATCCCAACACACATACATATCTACACTTGTGTGTATGTGTGTGTGCTGGCGCTGGTGAGTATTTTTATAAATCCATTTATAAATGTGTGGGTGTATGTTGTTGTTGTGTGTGCCTGTGTGTGCGTGTGTGTGCCTGAACTCATTTAATATATTTTATCGTATAACACTTAAATACACATAACTTGGCTATAATTATCAGTTAATAAAGCAAATCTTTGAATGGAAAAAAAATAATCGTTCAAATATAAAACCATAAATCATACGGAAATTATTACAAATCTGAGAAACTTCATAGAATACAACAAATAAACATGTGTACATACATACATACATACATACATCACCTCATGACATTTGCAGCTAAATAGCCGTTTGTGCGCTCCAGTCTGCGCGACATGACGTTCCCATTAGTTTAGCATTGATTTAAATGGATTTCGCGTGACAAGAATGCATTCAGCTAGTCTAATATGTTTTATACCGTTGCTTAGGGAACTAGAAAAATGTTTTTTTTTTTAAGATACCATGATTGGATCTATAGCTCCATATTAGGGTGTGCAGGTTTAGAGAATTTTATTTCTTTCAACGTCTTGACGGTAAATCAAACAACTTCTCGGTGGGAAGAAATCGAACTGCATTGTAGTCTCAGCACAGAAGGCTTGAGTTTTTGTACCAAAAAAAAATTAATATTTGTACCGAAACCCATTTTGTTTTAACGATTTTGGAGCTTCTTCCTCACTTCTTTAACGGAATGATGAAATTGACAACTTTGTTACTCATATTTACTTATCTTTACATCATCGCTAATTTATTGTTACTTTATCGTATTTATTAATTGATCGTTTTTTACGAACTGTTTATGTTTTCGTTACATTTTTTTATCTTATCGTTACATTTTCGCAAAATTTTTTGCTATCTTATCGTTACATTTTCGCTTTACAATGGTCTTGTTATCGCTACTTTGTCATCACGTTATCGTTTCGATATCACTTCATTTCTTATAATTTATCGTTTCGTTTTGAAAAAGTTTCATCGTTGGCCCGAAATAGTTTCGTTATCGTAATTTTGTCATTAAATTATCGTAAGTCACGTTATCATTACATACTCGTTTCGCAATCTCTTCGTTTTTGTTAAGTTCTGTACAAATTCGTTATAGTGCCCCAATGGTTCCATTCTCATCTCGCAATAAATTCGTTATAGTTTCATTATCGTTACGTTATCGTTATTCTATCGTTTCATTATTGCAAATTTTCGTTACATTTTTGTTATGTTTTCGTAACTTTATTATATTATCGTTTCAGTAAAGTTTCGTTAATAGTTTTTTGCAGTAGTTTTATTATCGCTCCGCCATAGTTATGTTTTTGTTACTTTTTATTTAATGTAATCGTTACTTTTTTTGTTAAGTTATCATTACATTTTCGTTACATCTCTAAGCTCCAATATTGCAGTAAAGCTCTGTACAACTTTCCTTAACAACCTCTCAATCTGTGGCGCTACTAGTCACCTTAACTTATTACCATTTGAAACTTTGTTACAAATAAAGTTGTTATACTTGGCAACTAGCAACAAACAACTATGCGTCTACTACTTAGTTCCTTACTGTTTACGAGAAATCATTGTCAATACCATAAGTTAATTAAGTTAATCAGATGACATAAATTTGTATCGACCTGAAAATGTTCCCAGTATAAGTATTTAAGTATACACTTTCTTTGGTTTGTAGTAGTTACGAGTAAGTATTAACTTAGAATCACTCTCGCACTATTAAATCACACCATAAATCCAGTTATCTCTCAGACCACACAAATTGCTGTGTTAATGCGAAATTGCGTAGTGGAGGTTTCCTTGAAACATTCTATTTAAATTTACGTAAGTAGTTGACAACAATGTGACCCAATTGCCATTTACTTAATATCCATTCGCCTTTGTCTTCTTCTTCTTCTACTGATGTTGTGTGTTAATCCTTCTAAATTTATTAAATCTTATGTCATTTCTTAGAACACTTTGCGGGCACATCCAAGCTTTTGTTCATCGTCGTTGTGCTCATCATTAGATGCTTCTACCAACTCTTCACCCACACGACGCACCAATTTGACTTTCACTGCCGTTATAATGTACAGGAACTTTCAGGAAGTTAGATAAAGAGAGAAATTCATAAGAAAGAGGGGACTTTTACAAGAGGGGAAGGGGGTTCTGCAACACCTTTGATTCAGAAAATATTTTCAGAGACAAGTGGAACGCACCTCAGTTGCGTCTGTGATTTTCGATTAATTATATTTTAGTTATCACATCTTTATCGTTACTTTATCGTTTGGTTATCGTTTCTTTATCCTTTCGTTATTTTTTCTTATTGTCTCCATATCTTTTCGTTATCGTTTTGTTATTGTTTCATCATCCCTAAGTCATATAATAGTTACAGTTTCACTACAGTTGCATGATAGCTTTGTTATAGTTACGTTATCGCTTCGTTACATTTTCGTTACCTTTTTATTATCGTTCCCTTATTATCTCGTTATCGTTACGTTATTTTGTTTCGTCGCCTTTAATAAATTTTTTGTTATCGTTTCTTTATACCTATATCATCGCTTCGTTATAGTTATGTTATCGCTTCGTTCAATTTTCGTTAACTTTTCATTATCGTTTTCTTGCTGAATCGATGTCATTTCATTGTCGTTTCGTTATCATTTGGTTATTGTTTCATTGATATTTTGTTATAGTGTCGGTGTCTTTTATTATTTTTTGCCTATCGCTTTATTATAGTTACGTTATCGCTTCGTTACATTTTCGTTACCTTTTCATTATCGTTACATTTACCGTTTCTTCATCATTTTTTTATTGCACCGTAACAAATTACCTAATCGTTCTAGTGCTCAATAGCGCCTTAGTACCCCTCTCGCTCACAGTTCATCTACGTCCATGTGTTTGTACCTACCTAACAATTTACTACTCCTGCCATTTTGTCTTTGCTGTCACTGCTCGGACAGCAACAAATTACAGCACTTTATGTTGATTACGTGCCCGCTTGTCGCAGCAATCTGCTTTCTTGTTAACCAACGTTTGTAAAGTTCATCAGCAAGAGTAAGTGGTAAGTTGAAACACTGGCGGCCTTGCTGTGTGCTTATGCTTATCAATAGCCACCCAGACTCCTCATCATTTCACTTGTCCTGCATACGAAGCTCAGCCAAAGTCCATTTAATCGCTTAAGTGCTTAATTTTAAAAGCGACAAATCTTTGTGGGTTGTTGAGGTAGTACAGGTCACGACAGGACAGGCAATAACAATGCGCCAAGTTATTTCTACGTTGGTTCGTGCACTCATTAAGAGTTCAACCTACATACATACATATCAACACATGTAAATACTTTAGCTGACGTTCGGTATTGTTAATTATGATTATGTTTTACTTATTGTACGTTAACGCCTTTCGTTTGTGTTATCGCTTCTCCTGTTATTGACAGCCTTTTTGAATTTTAACGTCGTTTTACATATTTTCATCTTTGAACCTTGCATCGCATCCTGTGGCTCGTAGGCTGCATTTCCATTGAATTTTCTTTGAAGTCGTTGTTGTTTTTGTCATTTTTGTTAATACTTGCCACAATCATAAGTCACTCTCATTAAAAGCGCAAAGGAAGCAGGTACTTGTCATTCATCTGGCGCCTCTCAATTGCCCTGCTACGCACTTCAGCGATTTGTGTCTACTCCAGCAACTCTGCGTTATGCGGCGCGCCAATCTCTACCGTTAAGCCTTTAACAGTTTTGGTTCACTTGCTATTTGAAAATTTCATTTATGGTGTTAGTACAATGGAAGCAGTGAGTAATTTCGTAGTGATTCGAAGATTGAAAATTGTGTGGCATTCGGGATTGTGGGGTTAAGAAATGGGGGCAGAGGCCGCATTGGAATGCGGTGAAAAAGTTTTGGCGTGCAATAAAAGTTAGAACTGAAATCCACAACTTAGATATAAAAAGAGTAGTTGTGCAAGTGCCCTCGAGTAGAAAAAATCGATAACTTTATATTAGATTTTTTTAATTAAGACATAAATCGATTTATACGAAAGAACGTGTTTTTAACTCTAGTTGAAGCTTTTCCGATTTTTCCATCCATCGCGCTATTTACAAAAATCGATTTAAATTGTTATATAAATTTTTTCGAAATCGCCATGATTAAATCTATAAAAAAAATCGATAATTAAATAACCGATAATTTACTCACAACCCTAAACAGAGTTCCGATTTTATTACAGACGGAGGAATTATCTTAATTTTCCATCCCGGGCAACTGGCGCCTGATAGTTGCTGAGGTCCTCTCTTCGTAAAAATTCGAGCCCCACATAATCGGTATTTTCTAATTACGGGCTTTAAAGCTCAAGCTACGTACATATATACAGCCTATCGGCCATTCAACGAACTTTCGCAGAACGTGTCAATAATCGTGAATGCTTCTCATAGTGAACTAAATAGAGGACTCCATATATACACGTGCATGATTGTGTTATGTTTTCGCTTGTAAGATACTGCTTTAGCGTTAAAAGTTTTGTATCACGAGTATAAGCGAGCGGTGGTCAGCATTATTGGTGAAACGCCAGTAGCGCGCTAAGTTTTCGTAATTAGTTCTTGGTAGTTTGAACAAGTGTTTAGTGCGAGCAAAGCAAAGGCTAAAGTGAATGAGCCTACTTCGATATACGCGGTTAACAATCCTTTCGTGGAAGGTTCTTAATGAGAATTTATGTATACATATAGCAAAGTGATGAGCAGAACTGAAAGAACATATTCGGGTAACCGGGTAGCAGAGAAGAATCGACAAGCGGTTGAAGTAGAATTGAATGAAATAAAACAAAAAAAAAAAAAAAAAAAAAAAATTAAATTAAATAAAGTAAAATAAAATAAAATAAAATAACATAAAAAAAAAATAAAATAAAATAAAATAAAACAAAATAAAATAAAATGAAATGATATGAAATGAAATAAAATAAAATAAAATAATATAAAATAAAATAAAATAAAATAAAATAAAATAAAATAAAATAAAATAAAATAAAATAAAATAAAATAAAATAAAATAAAATAAAATAAAATAAAATAAAATAAAATAAAATAAAATAAAATAAAATAAAATAAAATAAAATAAAATCAAATAAAATAAAATAAAATAAAATAAAATAAAATAAAATAAAATAAAATAAAATAAAATAAAGTAAAATAAAATAAAATAAAATAAAATAAAATAAAATAAAATAAAATAAAATAAAATAAAATAAAATAAAATAAAATAAAATAAAATAAAATAAAATAAAATAAAATAAAATAAAATAAAATAAAATAAAATGAAATGAAATGAAATGAAATAAAATGAAATGAAATGAAATGAATTGAAATAAAATAAAATAAAATAAAATAAAATAAAATAAAATAAAATAAAATAAAATAAAATAAAATAAAATAAAATAAAATAAAATAAAATAAAATAAAATAAAATGAAATGAAATGAAATGAAATAAAATGAAATAAAATAAAATAAAATAAAATAAAATAAAATAAAATAAAATAAAATAAAATAAAATAAAATAAAATAAAATAAAATAAAATAAAATAAAATAAAATAAAATAAAATAAAATAAAATAAAATAAAATAAAATAAAATAAAATAAAATAAAATAAAATAAAATAAAATAAAATAAAATAAAATAAAATAAAATAAAATAAAATAAAATAAAATAAAATAAAATAAAATAAAATAAAATAAAATAAAATAAAATGATATGAAATGAAATGAAATGAAATGAAATGAAATAAAATAAAATAAAATAAAATAAAATGAAATGAAATGAAATGAAATGAAATAAAATAAAATAAAATAAAATAAAATGAAATAGAACTCAAATGAAATGAAACGAAATGAAATGAAATGAAACGAAATGAAAATCTTTAGGTGTTCCTCAATTTTCTGAGAGCTCACATTGGTTGACATAATTCTAAAGAGTCGGTTTTTAAATACTCGCCATCGCACATCACTAGTAAGGCCATTTAAGCATAACCCTCCCAACTACGAA
The DNA here is from genome assembly GCA_951509765.1 of Sphenella marginata. Lineage (NCBI taxonomy): Eukaryota > Metazoa > Arthropoda > Insecta > Diptera > Tephritidae > Sphenella > Sphenella marginata. The sequence continues at coordinate 4,693,191 of OX608079.1, read as the reverse complement.
TCACACTCACATACATTTGACACAAACTATTACAATTGGCTACATTCAGCCACATTTATGGCGGCGTTGCTAGTTACCCGTGCTTGAGTGTATTTGGCAGCCTTAACCATACAATGGAATTCGCAAGGATGCGCTGCCATGAGTTGGTGATCGCCTTCAAACTGTTGTTATGAGTTTTATTAAAGCATCTTTTGAAGTGCGCAATATTCAGAAAACTTTTGCGAGGGCGCTTCGCGTTCCATCTGCCATGTAACAACGCTTTAGTAACATTCGAGCTGCTGCATAAATATTCTACTAAGTGCTCGAATCGTACAAACCGACAAACGCTGAGCTAAGTTTAAAATTACTTTCAACTGCAAATGAGTTTTAGATTTATCGCGAAGAAGAAATTTAATTGATGTAACTTTTTTCGCACAGCATTTTTTTTTTTTTTCTAAATATTACACAGACATCGTTTCTTGTTCAGTAGTGTGTGACCGGGTCAAAGAGGTGCGGGCGAACGACCACATACTTTGGTGTACAAGCAAATGGCACAGCTTGAAGATGTACTTCAACAAAAATCCAAGACAAAGACACTTAAGAGGCTTGCAAATGGTGGGTGATATAAAACAAGGAGTGAAACCGGAAACGGAAAAGGTTATTGAAGTCCTTAGCTGCAAAAAATTTGAAATGTTAAAATTGTTGATTCTTTTGCAAGTCAATTTTGAAATCCTCAAAATTGCAAACCATTTGATTTTTAATGTTTTTAATCGAACATAAAACAAATCGTTCCATTTTTCAAAATCGAAACGTTAGCCCTTAGCTATGTATTTCTAAACTATATATTTTTTGAATCGAAATCGAATTATAGAGTGGATTTGTGGAAACCGTTTCAAACCGTTTTATTTAAGAATTTAACTTAAAAGTTATCGCAGCCGTTTCATGTTTTTAAATCGAAAATTGTTAGAATTTTCCAAATCGAAATAGTAACTTAACCGTTTCATCATTTAAAATAGAGACCCAGAAACGAACTTTAACCGTTTCAAACCGTTTCGTGTTTCAAAACCAATACCGTAACATTCATTTGGCTTTACAAAAACAAAAACGGTTTCCAGTGGTTTCAAAAGCTAAAATCTCTTTCGCCATTCAAACCGAAAACGCCTCCACAACCGATACTTTATTTCAGCTCGGTTTCACACCTTGCTATAAAACCTACAGATCAGGCTTACAAGCCAGAAAGAGCGAGATACAAGATAGCTTTGGACTGTAATTAAACAATGCAGCTAATGACTGCCGTCTTTGGTATTATGAATTTTATGTTTGCGGCTATGCCATCGACATCACCACCACCAACGGTATTTGTAGACATGGACGGTGGTTGCGGTGATGGTGGCGTTAAATGTCAGATTGTGTTGCGATTGCATAGTTGGAAAAGATGTTGCAAAGATTCGCAAGATTTGCAGTTTTGTTCGCCAACTCAAGCACGCGCACGCACACACACACACACACACACACGGGCAGATAAGAAAGAGGCTTAACGTGGTTTATGGAAAAGTTTTCCAATTCTTTGCCTTGTTATAGTTTGTCTGCTCATAATGCGCGTTTCCTTTGGATTAAATATACGCATTGCGGCTGTGAAATGAATTATGCTTTTAATGGAGAGCTTTTATGCGATTTCCTAAGCCGTTCGACAGGAAGGCCAAAGAAAGTTTATGTAGACCAATTGGACGTTATGTAATTATTACGAATTACCATTTCCCGTATTTCTAGTTTAGATATTGAATGAGCTGCGAATTCTCTGAAACAGTGTAGCCATTGAAATGAATGGATTGCTACAGAATAATGATATTTGGCAATAGATGGATGATGAATTATGTTTAGAGCGAAGCAGTCAATTAGAAAAAGGATTAACTTATAGTAGTCAATAATAATAAAAATAATAATAAAAAATCTGTTCTTTCCTCTCTCAACTAATTATTTTGTTTATGTTTATGTATTCTAATCTCTTATGTATGCACCTTATTCAGCTGATGACGTTTTTCTGCAGCTGAACAGTTTGAGGTCTCGACGCTTAACAAACCTCCGCCTTTCAAACACTCGGCAAATTTGATCCGCGCGTTGGGCTTATTATTATTATTATTATTATAAGAGACTACTGATTTGCCTATCTTAACTGGAATTAAATTTAAGGAATAAGTGCTGATTGTTATTCCTTTGAAAACTGTCAACCTTATTTCTGTTCCTACCGTGTTTCTTTCCTCTTACCGTACAACCAGCAGCTTGTGCTCTTTCCGTTCAGTGTAGTTTCTTGTCCTATACAATTGCATGATTGTGTATATAATATTTTTTTGTTTTATATTTTTGCCTTAAGACTGCATTTCACAACCACAATTAGTCAAACCTGAAAAATAACAATAATTCAATATTTATTGTTGCCAAATTTTGATTCGGAAAAAGTTACATTTGATTATTCCTAAACAAATTTTATTAACATACTTATGTAAACTGCCGTTTCGTTTCCACTAGTCGGACCGCTTCTTTCAGCGCTGCTTACTCGTTGTTGTGTCGCTGCTGCGCCGCCATTGCCACAACCACGTGGCAAAAAAATAAAAGTGATTTTGCTGTTGTTTGGCATGTACGTACATGATATGCAACTTAAATGTATTATTTGAAGCACAAAATTATGAAGTAGGTTATGATTTCACTATACAAACGATTATATGATTTACTAGAATGCTTTATATTTTATTTCATTAAATTAATCTTTAAAAAGTCGGAGAATGAAAATTTAAGATGGCGTTGTTAACTGAACGATTGCTGTCCGAATACTTACTCAATTGTTTTCACTGCGCTCGTGCATGTTTGTATGTAAGCGTCCATGTCATCAACAGTGCAACAGAGAGGCCACATCTCTTCTAATTCGATCAGGCAGTTCCCTTTCAAAAATAAAGATATTCAGTTTGCAAATTGAAATAGAAATTTTTCGAATTTATACAAACACACTATGTATATATGTATTTATATGTAGAAATGAAACTTTGTTATGCATTTGCGCTACTAAACAATACAACCCAACAAACAAAATTAGCATACAGTATTTTTGTCAAACTAATTTGAACACTAACTCCCATATTGATACAAGCTTAAATTACTTTATAAAGCTTTTTTAAAATTTAAATTATAAGCGCTATATAAAAATTTTTGTGTATACGGAGAAAGCTTACAAAACGCTGATTTTTCGTTTGTAAAACATTTGAAAGCAAGCTTTATGTAAGGAAGCATACTTTGTTTAAAATTGTGTACCTAAAACTTAAAAAAAAAAACAAATTTTCAAAAAAAAAAGCCTTCTAAAAATTCTTTTCTGAAACTTAATGTACATACATTAAATATTTCTATTTCTTTTGTTAAATAAAAAATTAAAAAAGGTTTATGAAGCTCTTATAATTCAAAATTTGTGTGGAAATGTTATATCAAAAAGCTTTAAAAACCCATTTTAATTTTCATACACACATACATATGATGATTAAAGTTTAGAAATTGTTAACAAACACGCTTTTTATAATTTTTGTAAAAATTTTGCATTTCACTTTTAAACTTAAAATTTTTTATAAAAAATCGTTTCTACATATAAAAAGTTTATTGGAAAAAAATGAAAAAAAAATTTTAAAATGCTTAAATATCGCTTATTATAGCAAACCTACTTTAAGCTATATTTAAAATCTTTTACTGAAATGCTTGCTGGGTTGCTTTATGCAAATACGAATTCGAAAATTTCATTTGGTGAAAAGTTTTTGGAAATTTTCAAATAACAACAACTGAAACGACTCTTATTTTGTTGAACTTTGTTTTGTTTAGTTTTATTTCATAGAGAGATGATGAAAAAACTTGCAAATAATGTGATTGCTCAGTGCATGAATAATATTTAAACTAGTGCCAGACTTTTCGGGGAAATTTTTATTTTTTTTTTAAATCTTTAAACGAGTTTCTAATATTTATAAGATATTTCAGCATTCGAGAATTTCAACAATAAGCTACTCGTTTAGAAAGAAAGTAAACACCTTGCTTCGCCCTGCCTAAAGTACACGATATTTCCAAGAATCATCATCAAACTGTCAACAGCGGACCACCTCCTCAAGCAACAAGACTCAAGTATTCCATAGCTTTCGCGTGAAAAAGGGCATGTTTCTAGGGATTAGTTTCTAGGCTTGGTTATCTCATCCTACTGCACATTCACGTTAGCAACGCCCACCTATCAAAAACAATTCTGCGAATAACGTCAAGTGATTTTCTAATAAACTTTTTTCAATTCTGCTACATTACTACAAAAAAATCCGCCCACGCCAACTGCTGAAATTCCCATCTTACTGACAGCACCAGTTGAAGCGCACAACAAACGCAATTCCATCTGCTCTTTCGTACTTATCCAGTGACCTTCATACAAGCTCAAACAGCAGCACAGCATAAACTTTTAAAACTAATATTTAATATTAATAATTTGATGCGCATTTCACTCTGATTTCATTTCTGTTGACCTTCGAACCCACATTGCAATTGGTTGTGAGAAATCTGATTTATGATGCAAAAATTTGATTTCAGTTTACGGCTTTATTAAAGTATCAAACAAACATAAAAAATGTAATAACCATTCTAGCTGATGCTTAAAATTTTACGCGCTATTGTCGCTGGTGTTGTTGTTTTCTATTGTTAGCTACGAATTATGCACGTAATCGCACCCAATCGAGTAATAAACAACCGCTAACCATAAGCAACTCATTTCATTTACAACAAATTGCAAACGTTTACAACTTTCAACTAAGTATTACGACCAATAGCGGGAAGTGTAAATGTATGTGTATTAGGCTGGGGCAAAGTAAATTAAATTTGTGTTTGAAAATTAAAATAAAAAAAAAAAATTTATTGAAACTCGTTTATTTTATTTTATTTTATTTTATTTCATTTTATTTTATTTTATTTTATTTCATTTCATTTCATTTCATTTCATTTCATCTCATTTCCTTTTATTTCATTTCATTTCATCTCATTTCATTTCATTTCATTTTATTTTACTTAATATTTTTATTTTATTTTATTTTATTTCATTTTATTTTACTTAATATATTTTTTTTATTTTATTTTATTTTTTTTTTAATTTATTTTATTTTATTTTATTTTATTTTTTTTAAATTTATTTTATTTCATTTTATTTTATTTTATTTTATTTTATTTCATTTCATTTCATTTCATTTCATTTTATTTTGTTTTATTTTATTTTATTTTATTTTATTTTATTTTATTTTATTTTATTTTATTTTATTTTATTTTATTTTATTTTATTTTATTTTATTTTATTTTATTTTATTTTATTTTATTTTATTTTATTTTATTTTATTTTATTTTATTTTATTTTATTTTATTTTATTTTATTTTATTTTATTTTATTTTATTTTATTTTATTTTATTTTATTTTATTTTATTTTATTTTATTTTATTTTATTTTATTTTATTTTATTTTATTTTATTTTATTTTATTTTATTTTATTTTATTTTATTTTATTTTATTTTATTTTATTTTATTATATTTTATTTCATTTCATTTCATTTTATTTTATTTTATTTTGTTTTATTTTATTTTATTTTATTTTATTTTATTTTATTTTATTTTATTTTATTTTATTTTATTTTATTTTATTTTATTTTATTTTATTTTATTTTATTTTATTTTATTTTATTTTATTTTATTTTATTTTATTTTATTTTATTTTATTTTATTTTATTTTATTTTATTTTATTTTATTTTATGTCCTTTTATATTATTTTATTTTATGTCATTTTATATTATTTTATTTTACTTTATTTTATTTAAAATATTTCGTGTCGCAATCTAATGTGCCGTAAGCATTAGTCATAAGCTCAATAATTTCTGCCCTTGTAGGTAGTTGTGGTCGGCTGAAGGGTTGACATTACTACGAACGAACGCTCAACGGCTTGTTTAACCAGGGGGTTCCTTTGTGAATGCAATCGGGCGCATGAGGGCGTCGAGGAAACATTTGTTGTTGCATTTTCTATTATTGTTATGCAACTAAAGTGCAGTGACAGCATTATTGCCAAACGACCCACTTTTAGTGTGCCCACGCAACACACACACACACACAGAGTAAATTGCTCACACACACACCCTACCACTCGCATAATAACAATATTTCGTTCATTTCCGGTTTCTTGCGGCCAGAGTTCAACAAAGGCGCTTCCCCTCTACAATTGGAATTGTCATAAAAACTTAAATCTCAGCGATTTATGCGAACATTAAACGCTCTTTATCCTTTCGTGTAAATATTTACTACTAACCCTCGATTGATATCTTTCTCAACAGCAAATGCATAGAGCACTCCCTAATTCTCCCCACACTTACAAACCGTCGCTTGCATGGTGTGATCGGCCGCAGCAATTGCTGTTGTTGGTATTTGTACGTTTGCCATTGGTTGAATCGCTTAAAATGGGGGGCCGCTGACATAAAATGGCAGCTAAAGTACAACTGCCACAATTTATTTGTTCGTGTAAGCTAAGTAATTTTATTGCAGGCTTGTTGTGAATGTTTGTTGTTGTGCTGCTTTGTTGCTTTTATTGCCTTGTCGTACTTTGTTTGCCCTCGCTTCTCGAGCGAATGATTATGCAATCTTCATAGCTAAGTCGTGTGGGACTAACGAAAGTGGCACAAGTTGCGTGAAGAAATTCTTGATAAGCATTTCGTATTACAGTTCAGGCGAGTTGTTGTTGTTGGTGCTATAGTTCACGAACTGTGCTTCTGTTTATATTAGTCTGAACTGTGCAGAGGCAGGGAAGGACGACCCATCCTAGTTAATACCTACCTTAGACGCAGTGCGGTACATTTAGCAGATCTCTGAAGAAGATGGCCCAGTATCCCCGTAGCAACATTACAAGGACCATGGATATGGTAGCTAAAGTCTGAGACACGATAGTTGAGACCAGCCACACCTCGCTAGCAATTTACTCGTAGGTGAATGCTCTCCAATTCAACTGGACGTGCCTACGTTGGGACCCTATACCTGGATAATTTGTTACCAAAATGGGTATCAATACCTTAGTTAGTCCCCACACCTATACACATGCACATACAAACACACATACAATTGTTCGTCTAAAATATTTGCTTAGCACAGCTAATCGTACCAAGTTCCTGTAGTGACAGGGATTTAGCAGCCATTTAAATGATGTCAACAATTGTTAAAACAAAAACAAAAAAAAAAAAACAAAAACAACAACTAAACAGCGACCACAATAGCAACCATAATAATAGCAACCAGGGCCGTGCGCAGGAATTAGCCTTGGGGGGGGTTTTTAATTTTGATTTACATTCGCATATATTTTTCGATAATATTTGCTGAAACTATGGGTCATAAATTTAAATGTTCTTTAACATTTCTGAAACTGCATACTCTGATGCCTAAAATTATACCCAAGAAAATGTTTTTGGTTGTACAAATTTTTCTGTATTTGATAGAGAATTTATGATATGCTGACATATCCCAGCTAGCCAGAAGTGCAAAAAAGACTCCTTTCGGAGCCATAAAACGCTCATTTCTCAGAGCTTTACCCTCTAAAATGAGCTCCTTTCGGAGCCCCGCGAAAAATCGTTCTGCACTCCAAACGGAGTCATAAAAAAAGAGTCCTAAATGAGTCCGATTCCGATGAATTTGGAGCGTTTTATTACTCCTTTTAAATGAACTTCGGAACCTTTTACTGTTGCTTTTCTGAACCTTTTTCGGAGCCTTTTTGGACTCTTTTCTGGGCCTTTTATTGATGCTTTTCCGAAGCTTATTTGGGGTAGTTTTTTATTTCTTTTGGGTCATTTTGAAGGCCTTTATCGACATTTTTATGAAACTTTAAAAATAAGGTTTATGAAGTTTTATTGACACAATTCTGAAAATATGAAATGTGCTATGTTTCTTTTCGACAGATTATTGATAAACGTCCATGAAAAATGCGATCTTTATCTTTTGTTAGGTAAAATAAAAAAACCTCAGAAAATGCTTGAAAACATTGACATGATTGAACGTTGTCGCTCATCTGCTCTCCAACTTTCATTTTCTCACAATTCTTTTTACGCCTACAACAAAAAGGGCCAGAAAACACTCGAAATCTCTTCATATATTCAATATTCTCAATATTCATTTCTTCTCTCAACGCTCCGTAAATCTTCATAAAAAAGTGTTTTTTTTTATGTTTACTAAATAACACTCCGAAAATTCTTCAATTACGGACTCTTTTTGGATGCTTTTTTTGGAGCGCTCCGACTTTGGAAAGCTGGGATTATTCGCACTTTTATGAATAGGTGGCTATAATTAAAGTCCGTTTAACATTGCAACTCTTCGAGGTACGGAAAAGAATTCTGTCAATACTCATGAAAAAAGTAGAAGTCAGCTGGTCACTTGACACAACCGTAGCATTATTTGGCCATGACATCAATTGTACTGGCACAAATTAGGGACGTGCTATGAACCGATTAAATCTTATTTTGATTAAACATAATTCTGATTCATCAAAACCTAACTAACCAGGTCCTGAATAGTACTGTTTACAGTACTTGTTAATTGAAATTGCTCACTGTTTTCACAAAATGACCATTTTTGGTTATCAGTAAAATTTTTTTAAAAATGCCAAACGTACATACGCTACACAACTTTGTAATTTCGGTAAGCTCCAAGTGCAATTCAAAGTGCCGGACCTACATATGTATTGGCCAACCTTATTCTTTGCAACTTTCACCAATTTCTTCCTCCGTTAAATTATTTTAACTAATTTTGTCAAAAATTGTGAGTCAAGATTTAATACAAAATTTATAAACTGTATTTTGAAAATTTTTGCAAAATCATTGCAACTTAGATTTGGCCATGGGGGGGGTTTTAACCCCCAAAACCCCCCCCGTGCGCACGGGCCTGATAGCAACGATATGTAAAAACAACAACAACAACAATTTACATAACAAATATTTACAACCACAATATTATTGTTGTTTTTGTATGTATTTAAACACAGCGTGCTACAGCCACTTGGCTGGCTATTGTGGCTTGTCGTTGGCGTCTCATGCTGTCACCTCAAAAATGTTGACAACCTGCAAAACGTAAGACCCCCGGCGAGCGGAAGTCTTTGTGTTGTCAGAATTTTGAAAATGCAACAGTTTAAGCGCCACAACGCCACAACAACAACAACATATTGCCGATTTTATCATTGTTTGGCGTGGTCTTCTTCGGTGCTGAAAATTACGAGTTCACGCTCGCGTTTGTCACCAAGAACCTCCGCCACCAGCGCCACCATCAGCGCCGCCTCACTTGTGGCAACATAAAATTTACGATTATTACTTCGCACACCTACACAATTTTTGCAATTTCCTTATGCTAACCACTTGTGGGTTTACCTTTTGTTGTTTTTGTTTTTGGGTTTCGAAAACCGTAGTTACGACTTCGTTAATTCACATAAAAATATTTTTGATTGCCAGACGGTTTATTTCTTAAATGAAGGTAGTTGGTGATATATGAACGAGTGTGTGTTGGCATAAAATATTTTTATGATTTGAATTATGCACGATTCACGTGTGAGAATGGATTTAGTTCATCAGCACTTAGCGACTTGTAAATAAACGAGGAATTCTTTTTTGGAGAATTTTTAATTTTTTTTTTAAAATCGATTGTGCGATTTTTGCTTGAAAACTAGTAATATAAATTGTTAGTTACGATTTTTTTCGGCGGCTATTAGCGACTTATGAATAAAATAAGAAAATAATATTTTTATAAAAATTCGAAATTTGCCTTAAAAATCGATCGTTTGCAAACTAACACCCAAAATGGTTGATGCCAATTTTTTTTACGGCAGCACTTAGCGACTTATGAATTAAATAAGAAAAAGGAAATTTTTCTCGAAATTTGAAATTAGCAATGAAAATCAAATGTGAGTTTGTCGCTTGAAAACTAGTAACTTAAATGTTTTTTTTGGAAGCACTTAGCGAGTAGTGAATAAAATTACAAAATTATCTCGAAATTTGTAATTTGCTATGAAAATCAAATGTGAGTTTGTCGCTTGGAAGCTAGTAACTTTTTTTTCGGCAGCTCTTAGCGACTTGTGGATAAAAAAAAAAAATTTTTTTTTGAAAAGTTTAAGTTTTCTTTGGAAACCAGTTTGTGAGTTCGTCGTTTGCAAACTAACACCCAAAATGGTTGATGCCAATTTTTTTTCGGCAGCTATTAGCGACTTATGAATAAATAAGAAATAGTAAATTTTTTTAGAAATTTGAAATTAGCAATAAAATCAAATGTGAGTTTGTTGCTTCGAAACTAGTAACTGAAATGTTTTTTTGAAGCATTTAGCGAGTTGTGAATAAAATTATAAAATTATCTCGAAATTTGAAATTTGCTATGAAAATCAAATGTGAGTTAGTTGCTTGGAAGCTAGAAACTGAAATGCTTAACAATTTTTTTTCGGCAGCTCTTAGCGACTTGTGGATAAAAAAAAAAATTTTCTGGAAAAGTTTAAGTTTTCTTTGGAAACCGGTTTGTGAGTTTGTCGCTTGCAAACTAGCGCCCAAAATGGTTGATGCGAATTTTTTTCTCGGCAGCACTTAGCGACTTACAAATAAAATGAGAAAAAGGAAATTTTTCTCGAAGTTGGAAATCAAGTGACTTATGTTGAAATTGAAAAATAATTTTTTTTTATTTAAAAAAGTTTTTTTTTTTTCAAAACTGATGATATGATTTTTTTTTCAAAATGGAAAATCTGCGACACATTCCAAATGGGAACTCCAGTTAGGAGACGAGAAGTTAAGCGACTGTAGAAAAAAAATTTAGGATCTAGACTGTATTTTGTCTGATTATAATTATGAATAATTTTGGTCAGCAGACTCTGTCGAATGACCCATAACGGTATTAGTTTGACTGAATTAATATTTCTACGAAAAAAAAAACAACAACAATTACAACTTATATACATACACATTTAAAGCACGAATATATAAATTTATAAAATATATGTCAGAAATTATAAATTCACCTTGTGCACGTGCACGCGCTATCAATGCTTCTTGAATAAATACATATGTATGTATGTATGTATGTCTGTGGAATTACCCTTTTCGTTATACTGTGTACCGCATTGAATTTCGAAATTTTCGTATGGAATTAACATTTTACTCATGAAACTGTCACAAAGATTCACAACAAAGCAAAGGTTGGCATGGAACATGAACACAAAGAAGTTGATGCGGTTTTGCCAGAGGACTTTAGTGCACAATGTCCATTTCACAAGTGGCTTCAGATGCAATGCAATACCAATATGTAAGAGTTGTTGCAACAACAAAGACAACAAATATACAAATAATAAAGTGAAGCAGGCGGAATTGAAGGCATTGAAATAAATATAAATAACAAAAGTAAAAATAGCAACAACAACAATATGTAGGCGGAAAATTATAACGATAAAGGAAGCAACAAGCAAAGAACAATAAAACATATCAAACATAATTCCAGTAGGCAACTTTTATGCATACTTGTTTCAGTTATACCCAGTAACGCAAAAGGCGCCTTTCGATAGTGGTTGGATGACCTGAGAGTGTATTTCGATCATAAAATGGCTTCCCAGAGAAAATTCTTTTCTGATGCTCCGAGTAGGACTTGTAGGATTTTTTAAATTTAATTTAATTCAATTTTTTTAATTTTATTTTATTATGATTTTGTTTTATTTCATTTAGTTAAATTGATGGTAATTCAATTTAATATAATTTTATTATATTTTATTTTTTTTATTTTATTTTATTTTATTTTATTTTATTTTATTTTATTTTATTTTATTTTATTTTATTTTATTTTATTTTATTTTATTTTATTTTATTTTATTTTATTTTATTTTATTTTATTTTATTTTAGTTTATTTTGTTTTATTTCATTTTATTTTATTTTATTTTATTTTATTTTATTTTATTTTATTTTATTTTATTTTATTTTATTTTATTTTATTTTATTTTATTTGATTTTATTTTATTTTATTTTATTTTATTTTATTTTATTTTATTTTATTTTATTTTATTTTATTTTATTTTATTTTATTTTATTTTATTTTATTTTATTTTATTTTATTTTATTTTATTTTATTTTATTTTATTTTATTTTATTTTATTTTATTTTATTTTATTAAATTTTATTTTATTTTATTTTATTTTATTTTATTTTATTTTATTTTATTTTATTTTATTTTATTTTATTTTATTCATTTTATTTTATTTTAATAGACTTTTATTTCCAATACTCAAATTTTACCGACCTAACTCTGGTTATAAAACATTCGACTCTACCAGTGCCAAGGATTTCTTGTCTCAAAATTCATTTCTACCATCGTCTTTCAGTTGACACTAACCAAAAATTCACCGTTGCTTGCTGGAATATTTGTGGCCGACAGCCAATAGACGACAGCAGCCAACGGGCGATGAAGAATATTTCAGTTGCATAAATCAAAATGGCACAGCTGCTTTGGTGTGACAACAAACGCAACTGCGAGCAGCGGCAGCAATTTTTGCAGCACCAAAAAACAACAACAACTGACAAGGATTTTGGTCATTGTTGCTGGATGTCATTTCAGTGCTTTACTCTGGTCTTCTTTGTTGTTGTTGTTATTATCCACTACTCAACAACACGGCTGGCATTTGCGTCTGCGTAAATAAAGTAATTGCCCAGCTCTTTTGTTTCCTCATTCGATTACTACCAACATCTTTGGGCCACTTCTACGCTGCTGTTCGCATAAATCTTCCACTGAGCAGAATGCATACCTTTTGTGCGCACAAATACTGATGAATGTACATATGTATAAACAAAAATGTACCAGAGATACCCAGAAGGAATAATAATAAAAATATCGGACTAAGAGGTGGTGGTAGAGTTTTCAAAAGTATATCTCAGCTTAGACTTATCTACATCGTCCTCAAGCCATCCTTCAGTTTTATGAAGTAGAGATTTTTCCTACAGGGTACCTACATTTGAACATCGGCTTGACGCAGCATGTCTCTGCACTCGTAATTGCTTCATTACACTATGCGCAGGTGCGGGTGGAATTTTGTATGGCTGTATGTATGTACGTATGTAGTTTCTTCGTTGCGGTTTGACTAGTTGGTTGACAGTACGTTGCACGAAAACGAAGGCAGATAGCACCATCATTTGATGCGGACACGCTTTAAGCAGCTTTTGTACGTAGCGATTTAATTGCTTGCCGCCAGAAACGTTTTGTCCACTTTTGTTGGCCTTAATTTTCTTGCATAATTATGCTGCATTAAACTTTATTGAGAGTAAATTACGCGACACACATACATACATACATACATACTACTCACAAGCAATCGCCTTTATAGTTCAACACTTTTTTCCACACCCGCGCTAAAGCTCATTATCGCCCTCGTCGGGTCCACGTGAGAAATATCACCAAAAAGGTAGCACAGCAAAGTACGCCATTTAACAATCAAGAAGCAGCATAAAGCGAAAATTTCACACAAACAAAAAAAACTTGCTTTTTAAATGAGTTAAACTCATTAAATACACTCACGCATGAGACAATTTTCATTTGGTCGGGACGGCAGCGAGCTTTTTATGTGCGTATAACGGAAGTTAGTAGCTGCAGCAGCAGCGTCTTGTCATCGCTATTCGTTCACATTCGAATGGCCAATTTAACCAAACAATATATCTTCAATTTATAGATAACTCATTGTTGTTGTGGCATTGATGTTGTGTGAAATTGATTTTCGTATGAAATCGAACAATTGATGGGAAAATACGACAACAATTTACTCTGTATATTTGATGAAGACAAAATGTGACAATAGCGACTGACCACAGTAACGTATGCAATGAGTAGAGCCAGGGAACGCAAATAGTACTTTTTTTTGTTTTTCAGCACTGACGTCTGTGTCAAGTTTCAGGTCTGTAAGTCAACTGGAAGTTACTGAAAATTCGAAGCCAAGATCGCCCAAATTTTTAAGCAGCTTTCACGGCGCCATCTAGCGGAATTTAGATTTCTATATTATTCAGAGATTGTCATCGCGCCATCTAGCGAAACTTTCTAGAAATTGTATTGCAGTAATGCGCTAAATTTCAAGTCCCTAGATCGCCGTGAAATTAATTTAAATTTAATTGCAATATTCTCAACATCAAATAAATTTTCTAAATACCTAGAGCCCTGTGCCTCCTAGCGGATTTTTTCGATAAAATATGACAGTGTCTCGGGGTACTGAAATACGACTAAAGCTTTTAGTCTCTAAATCATAGGGAAATTACTCAATAATCGATCGTAAGACTCCCTTAGCTTTTCAACAATTTTCGGTTTCTCGATGAGCGCGCCATCTATCGGCCACCTTATTCAAACTACAGGCTGATTTTTACGTCAGTAGTTAGTTCAAATTCGATCCCACGATTTCTAATAGAGGAGATTGGCATATGACATAAATCTGCTTGCAGTTGACCTTTGAAGCATTAATTAAACCCTTGATTTTTTTTAAATAATACAATTATTATCTGCGATCCCTGTTCTATACCGTTATGTTACAGTGGATAGCTTTGAAGACATAAAGAAATAAAATTAATTAAATTTTTGGAATGAAAGTTAAGAGTACTGGCTCTAAGGATGCTTATTAGCCACAGTGAGCTTATTAGTAATATAAACAAAGACAGGGTTAGGAAGAGTCACTAAGAGGAAGAGCGAACGAAAAATAAACAGGTTGAAGTTTTGAGCACAATCAAGAAGATTTCAAAATATACATATCTCCTGCATCTTAAATTGTATTATTTGGCGTCATTCACGCACTTTGCGCCACTGTTTGCTGGTTTGCCAAAGCGTCAATTGGTATGTAGTAACTGTTGCTTGTGCTAAGGTTGGTATGCCACATTTCTTCATTTCGATTCACGTAACCATAGCAATTGCAATTTCATAACCATTAAATTTTCTTGTTACTTTTTGCTTTACTCGGGTTTTTAACTTATATTGCATTCTGTTTATTTACATTTATTTATAAAAATAAATTGCATTTGTATATTGATGTGCGTTTGTGCGTGTCTGTGTGTTTGTTTGTGTGCAGTTTTTTCGTTAGTCCCATGTCAACGAGTTGGATTGACAGCTGTCAAGTGATAAGAATAAAATGCAAACGAATTCAGATGGTGCCGACAGATTCGACTTTGGCTGCTGCTACTACGCTCCACAAGCACAAAAGTAAGCTCACATACAAGCTCACACACAAGCTCACCTACATACATACGCACACACACCCCCACTCCACAAATTGTATAACGGTTCAGGTAGAGTTAAGACGCCAGTCAAAGCATGAGCAACACCAACAGTCGCATCAGCATAAGCAAGTGGAACGGTCGCATTGTTGTCGTCAATTGACCAACGCTAGCGACGCGGGGACGAAAAGGAAAGCAATGTGAAGATTTTTGGGTTTCCGATTGGTTTTTCGGTCATTCAATTTTCGGACATATGCATCACGGTAAAGATATACATCACGACTACTTACATACCTTTATACGAGTATCCACCCTGCTGGAACTCGTGCATTCGGAGCCGCTACTAGTTCTTTCTAAAACTCTTTTATATGCAATCAGCTGATGAATTAAAAACTGACATTTTCTAGGTTTAGATGCGATTTCCTAAATAAATTTATTGTAAAATATTAAATAAAAAAATAAAAAGGATTTTAAAATTTAAAATGGGTTTCGATGATCTACCCCACTGCTGGCTTTGAGGTGTTGATCGTTAGTTGTTATAGAACTATTTGCTTTTCGGAACTATTCCTTAACCAGTAAAGTTCCCACCTTGTTACAGAGTTCCCTACAGGGTATACATGTAACGAACGCATAGACTTGCCATTTACCGTTAGCTGGCCACTTTGATGCCAAAATAATGGAGCAACCGAATAAAATATAAATGTGCATATAAATTTAAGCACAAACATACGTACACACTTACATAAATGAGTACCTATCTTTAATACCTATTCACAAGTGGGCCAAGAAGGTGAAAGATAAAGTGAGATTTATTGTAAGTTTCGCTATGCTTATGTGTGTACTAATAAATAATTAAAAATGGCGCAGTCAACTAATTTATCTTAAAATAAAATAAAATAAAATAAAATAAAATAAAATAAAATAAAATAAAATAAAATGAAATAAAATAAAATAAAATAAAATAAAATAAAATAAAATGAAATAAAATAAAATAAAATAAAATAAAATAAAATAAAATAAAATAAAATAAAATAAAATAAAATAAAATAAAATAAAATAAAATGAAATAAAATAAAATAAAATAAAATAAAATAAAATAAAATAAAATAAAATAAAATAAAATAAAATAAAATGAAATAAAATAAAATAAAATAAAATAAAATAAAATAAAATAAAATAAAATAAAATAAAATAAAATAAAATAAAATAAAATAAAATAAAATAAAATAAAATAAAATAAAATAAAATAAAATAAAATAAAATAAAATAAAATAAAATAAAATAAAATAAAATAAAATAAAATAAAATAAAATAAAATAAAATCAAATAAAATCAAATAAAATAAAATAAAATAAAATAAAATAAAATAAAATAAAATAAAATGAAATAAAATAAAATAAAATAAAATAAAATCAAATAAAATCAAATAAAATCAAATAAAATAAAATAAAATAAAATAAAATAAAATAAAATAAAATGAAATAAAATAAAATAAAATAAAATAAAATAAAATAAAATAAAATAAAATAAAATAAAATAAAATAAAATAAAATAAAATAAAATAAAATAAAATAAAATAAAATAAAATAAAATAAAATAAAATAAAATAAAATCAAATAAAATCAAATAAAATAAAATAAAATAAAATAAAATAAAATAAAATAAAATAAAATAAAATAAAATAAAATAAAATAAAATAAAATAAAATAAAATAAAATAAAATAAAATAAAATAAAATAAAATAAAATAAAATAAAATAAAATAAAATAAAATAAAACAAAATAAATTAAATTATAAATAAATTTTATCAAGTTTGCCAATTTATCAAGAACGCAGAATAGGGGGGTAAGTGTGTTGTGTATAATAGAAGAGAAATGGGTTGCTTCTACTATTTTTCTCTCTACTGTATGTATGTGCCGTAGGGATAATCCATAAAAATTCCTATCTACTACTTATTTTCACCTCGGTGTATGTACGACTGATTGACTTTTTATCGCCCACATAAGAGCCAGTTCACATTTCAATTGTTATGTTAAAAATGCGTTTGTGCCTTTGTGCGTGTTGGCTCTTGCATTCACGCCCATACATTTTCACCATCAACATGACCATTATTTTATCATCCCACGATAACACCAGTCACCTTCTTTACCCATTCACACTTTCGGTTTTGTTATTGACAATCAGTTATCCCCGTCGCCATTTGTTTGGTTGGTCATTTGGCAATTTTTGTTGTTGGCATTCACGCAAAATGGTTTTGCCTGCTGTTGACAAATTTGATTTAGTTCAAAAGATTTTGTATTTTACTCTAATATGAACATGAAATATGCAATGGCAAAAAAAAAATGTATGAATTTTCACCAATACATTTACACGCACACACACATGCTTATAACTCTATTTGTGTGCGAAAATTATACGCCTGTCAATGCAAATATATTTGTGTAGCATTTATTAGATATGTTACGAATCTTCGTATTTGCAAAAAGTGGGTGGGAATAGGGCGTGTTTTTTTAAATATTTATTTGGCTTAAGTCTCCACTTAGTCGTCGAAATCCGAACTTTTGTGCTGCACTTCCCTCAACTATAATAAATTCGCTCCATCTCCATCAATTATTTCCGACATATATTTAACATCCGCATTCGCATCTACGGCAGTTAAACCTTCGCCACATCTCTAATTTGGAGATAAATAAGTGTCTATATAGTGTGGCATTTGGTTGACCCATATTCATACTCACATGCTCATCGACAATAGCCGTCCAAATAAAATTGCAATTTCCAAAATAATTTGTCGAACTATGAAAATTTTCTCTGAAATATTTGGAAATATGTTTTTAGTAAGTTATGTGACTCGCACTGCGTTTTCCCACACAATTCAGTACGCTGATATTTACATTTGAAAGTTGAAATATAGATTGGAAATTCGACTGCAATGACACGTACGTTATCATATATAAAACGATAAGATAATTTGGTTATGCAGAAATATACTCGAAGAGGAAAATTTAAGTTTAAAGCGATTGGTGCGAAGAGAGAGGTTAGTACTTGTGAATAGCGAAATGCTACGAATAACTATAAACAAGCTAAAATATACTTATCAGAATGCCAGCAGAGTCGGATGCCCATAACTGACCAAGTGTTAATAAATTAAGTGGCAACCCAATTTTTTTTTTTAAATGACTTAAAATAATTTTCGTTTGATGCAGTGCCAACTAGTTAAATTTTTAAAAATTGTGCGAGATATTCTAGTAAGATATACTAAATTTTTTAAAATTTTAATCAGGTGGCAGCACTTAAAAAACCTAGTGGCAACGCTTAAGTAAAAAAACTTATAATGAAACAACTCATCAGTGCTCAAAGTTCAATTGAGCGGAATCAATCGTTTACCGTGAAATGGCAAAAATTAAAAATTAATAATGGGAGCTGGTGGCAACCCTATGTTGGAACGCTACCTTATAATTTTTCTTTTTGACAAAAATATGACTAAAACATCATGCGTTTGCTACACACACTGGTATATCTCTTTTCATTACAAAAAAATTCAGATGAAAAAAATCATTTGGCAACCACATAGGAGCATACTAAGTGGCAACACCTCTATATGTATGTACGTAGTTTGAAATTCTCAGAATATGTTAAAAAAAAAATGTCTACAGATAATGAAATTCTAACAGAAAAAATCAAAGAACCTCCATTATTGAGGTAATAGAATAAAAAGGAAACGTTTTTAGAATTTTTGTCTGTCTGTCCGTATGTTTGTAAGCGTATCACTCAAAAACTGACAAACAGAATTTAATACAGCTTTCAGCGGTATATTACTAGATGTCTTAGTTAAAGTTTAGGCTATCTCTTAGCTCGATAACTCAACCGCTTTTGGAGTTATCGACCACTAAGTCGACAAGGGTGACCCAAAATGTCTAAGTACAATATGGGTATCAAACGAAATGTGTCAATGAGTGCTGTAAAAAGCTATGCGTTAAAGTTCCATATTTCAACTGCTTCAAGAGATATACACAAAATAAACTTTTTCATTTATTTTATTTAGCAAACTTTAACTCAATACGCAAAACTTTATTCAATAAAATTGATGTTTTTTAGAATTTCCCCTTGTTGATAGTTTCCTTGATGTGTTATAACTCGCATAAGCTGTTGAGCAACATATTCCGCTGTGACAACTTTGTACGTTCTCTCGCACATGTTTCGTATTTCTTTATGGTATTTACTTTCTACCCTTTTCACTTTGGTATGCAAATTTATGCTGTCGCACGTTGTATTGATTCTTATGGTGATTGTTCATGCATTCATTCACTTCTTCGATCGATGCACTCTGTAGTATATTTAGTGAAGGATTTAAGGAGTTGCTTATTTGAAGCTCTTTGCCCTGCGCGATACTGCCACGACCGCATCCACACAATGGCAATGGCAATGGCATATAAATTCACATTTGCATAACCGTTTCGTTTGTTTTACGATATTTCGTTAAGTGCATCGTAAAATGTTGGTAAGGAAATTACGGAAAACACCATTCTTTGTATTGCTTTTTTTATATTTATTTATTTGTTGCATTTGGCATTTATTGTTGTAGTCGGTTAAGAGGAAAGGTAAATCGAGTATGTGCAGCTGGGTGTATATATGTATGTGTAGAATACCTTTCAGAAGCAATTTAATCAACTAGTTGCCAACTAGTGTAAAATTGCCCTTTTCCATGTAAGGATCTAGGTCTTTTAAACATGGCGGTGTTCTACAAAATAGCCATAAATTGTTCCAAAATATATCAACAAATGAAAAATATGTATTTAAATTACATCGCTTATTGCAGCACTCATAAGCACCTTTAGTTTGATACCCATATTGTACTAACAAATTTTGGTTCACCCTGGTCGACATATTGGTTAATAACTCCGAAACCAGTTGAGTTATCGAAATAAATGGTACCTAAAACCTTAAGTACAACATCTCGTGATACAAGGCTAAAATTGACATTTAATTTTGTTGAACAGTTTTTGAGTGATATGCGCACAAATTTTTAGACACACGGACAAAAATTCTAAAAACTATTGCTTTAGGTCCTATTGGCTCAATAATGATACCTAATATCAATTTTATGATTTGCAACAGACATTAATCCGTAAAAGTTTTTTTATATGTAGAGATTTAAAAAAAAAAAATTTCGAAATTCCGAAATTTTAGTTCGGTTGCTGGAAAAAAAAATTTTAAAATTAAGTTCACCGAAATGTTTTTCAATTCTGATCACTCTAGTGTTAAAAAAAAAAATTTTTCGTTGGTAAAAGTTTGACCTCTTTGGGCTAGTTTGATCGAGATGAGTTAGTAAATTAGTTCTGATTGGTTTGTGTTTCACTGCTGAGTTAACACATATATAAGTATGAATGTATACGGATGTGTTAAATACTGGACGTTATTGGCATACTTAAAGTTAAGAGAGCATGTGGCTAGATGTGATATTTTGTAAATATTAAAGTAACTCACCAATTTACCTGAAATTCTTTTAATTGGAAGTGAGAAAAATTTAGACCTTAAGAAAGCACAACTAAGTAAAAGTGGGCGAGTTTATGCTTCCACTTAGTAAAGTTTTGACATGCAGCCACATTGTCAATTTCTTGAGAATTTTAAAGAACTTCCAGACCAAGTTGAGACCGGACAAATCACTAATTGGGGCAACTGATTTTCTGGCAACACACGATTTTTCGAGAAGAAGCTTTAATTCCAATTAAAAAATCAAACTTCAAAGCTTTTGCCCAGCGAAAATATTCAAAATAAATCGCTAATATTTTTGCTATCAAAAATCAAAAATTGACGTAAACTTTTATTTCCTGTCTAGTTAAGCTCGTTAAAAATTGATGCAGATTCATCAAGCGAACAAAATATAAATAAAATATTAACATTGTAATAAATTAATATTTATGACTGGAATAATAGCAAATTGTAGCATGTGAAATACATTCTGTTTTATGGAATCAAATATAAAAAACGAAAAACTGCAGGAAAGGCGTAGTCGCGCTATTCGAAGCTGGTAAAAGTCAAACTCATGCAGGAATCAGCTATGAGCTAACATTGTTGCTATGCAGGATAATTGCCGAATACACATGCAAATGCTGATATTAAAGGATAAGTACACTGTGCTGAAATGCCAAAATAGTCTGGGAAGGGACTAGGCCGCGACTGGTACTAAAGTAGGTCGAAGAAGTTTAAATTTTTATCAAAAAAAACATTTTAGCTTTGGAGTTAAAGTAAACCCAGCACAACTTCTTTTTTTATATTTTTCTGGCACTTGTAGGATTTGAACGCAAGATGGTGTATATCAGTGCAGTTCTTATAACTAGAGCACTCGCCCCTTAAAATGGTCCAAATTAGATAATCGAAAGAACAAGTTATTATATAATTCGTAACACATTTATGAAGAGCAAATTTAGGGTGCACATTCAAATTAAACGAAATTTGTAAAAATGGGCGTGGCAGCGCCCACTTTTGTTCAAGATAAGTTAAAAAATATGTATTATTAAAGACAAATCCAAAACCGTTAAAAATGATATAACAAAATAATGCACAAACGATTAGAACTTTCAGCTGGAATATTCCAGAGAAAATCGATTAAGAACCACACCCACTTTTATATAAAAAAATTTGTAAAAGGAATAGTGATGGATGTATAAGCAAGATCTTTTGCGAAAAATAACTTCATTTCAATTCGATTTCATTTCCAAAGTTTTCTAGCACGAAAAAATTTGGAAAAATTGTTTTCGAAAATGGGCGTAACCCCGCCTCTTTTATAGTGAACTGTTTCTTGACTTGAACAAAAATTAATGTTAAGTTTTACACATAATTGACGAGCAGTGCTTGCATCATTCCTTATTCACAACTAGATATTTTTCCTACAGGGCATCCTCTAGCAACAGCAACTTCAATGTATTTTTCAAAGTATACCTTAAGGCGTTTTGGGGGTGTTGAAGCAGTTAAGTAATAGCTTTGCCGCTCATAAATTTCCACATTTAACAAAATTTCTTCTTTTTTTTTTGATTTTATGTACACATTATTTATGATATTTTTCACTTCCGCTTATTTAATTTTGCTTGTTCTTCTTTTGCGGCGGAAGAGAGCAAACATACAGGAAGTGAAAGCAGTCAAGTTAAGTAAGCAAATATTGCGATAGCTAAGGATCTTTAACATATTCTTATATAAAGTGATGTACCTACTTATATAAGTATACGGATGCGGTGAAGGAAGCTCACTTCAAACCCAGCACACTAGTACGCCCACAACTGGATATACAAATTATGCGCTCACACATACACAATTATATCAAACTAGTGCTGAGATGATAGATACACATCCTAGATGCAGCACTATGATGCTACCACACCAATATTTATGAGTTTGAGTACATTAATTCTGAAGAGTTCTTGGCCTAAGTGCCAATTCATATAAGTATATGAAAAGTGTGCATAGGCAGCATAAGTAGAAAATGTTTTAAATATTACAGCGGTGAGATCAAAAAAAGTGATTTTTTTAATTTAATTTTTTTTTGTATGAAAAAATTTGTTAAGCTATGTGCACACTACCGCTGAAAACACATTGTTTAGCTTAAATTATTTTTAGTCAATCTTAAACACATTGCTTCTACAGCATTCATGAGTACCTCTCATTTGTTACCCATATTGTACTAACACATTTTGGGTCACATTGGTGCACATATGGGTCGGTAATTCCCAAACCAGTAGAGTTAACGAAATAAATGATATCCTAAACTATAAGTAAGATGCCCAGTAAGCTAGCGCTGAAAGTTTTGTTCAATTCTGTTAAGTAGTTTTTGTGTGATGCGCGCACAAACATACAGACAGACAGAAATAATTTTGTAAAAAATTTTGATTTGGCTTTTATAGGCGCAATAATGATCACTACTGTCAATTTCTTTTTGACTAGCTGCAATATACAGACCTTTTATAATTCTATTACGGGTATACATATCTGTTGGTAACAAAATATGCCTCTTTTTATAACCCCAATAACATTCATAATGCGCTCTTAATAACAACAATTTTCACCCCATCCTCCATATCTCTTACTGTGCTGCTCTCTACACTAAATATAATATTCAAAATAACAAATTCGAGTACATTTTCATACTCATTCATAATCGCATTTGTTTGGCATGTTTTGTGGCATTCTATGTAGTTGTTAGTGTTTTTTTGGTGGCGAAAAAACGATGATAAATAATGCACATCATATGTTGTACGAAAATTCATAATGTTCAACAGGGCCACCATTGCAACTTCACTCGCTCCTCCACACGACGAAGCAGCAGCTACATCCAAGCAGACTTTTTTTTAGTATTTTTCCAATGCATTCTTCTTCTTACTTTAATGGCTAAAAATCGAAAAAAAAATGTCTGCTGTTTTGTTAGTGCTTTTGGCGCTCGCAATGCTGCTCACACCCCGAATAAGGAGGAGCTCTACATCCAGCCATGTGTTGTAGTGTGCGTATGTTTGCTTATGTTAAAATAAAGGATTTCCACTTATTGAGTGTGAAAAATAAATTAAAGTTTACCCTTGATGATGTATATATCCGTGGGGCTATTGCGTGTGTTTATAAGCGTCGAAGTGCATGAGCAATATATAAGCTGTTAAGCGTATTCAAGTGCGTGCGTCCTGTATTGGGGTGTTCATTGTTTTGAATGCGGATTTATCAGAGTACTTCGGCTTTGAAAATTTCGTTCTAAATAGTCTCCAGTTCGTTTTTCAAACATATTTAGTTTCGGCTTCTTGTTCTATCTTAAAAGTTAGTTTCGGTTTCCACTCCTATTTTCAAAATTAGTTTCGGCTTCCACTCCCAGTTTCAAAATTAGTTTCGATTTCCACTCCTATTTTCAAAATTAGTGTTTCAACATTAGTTTCGGTTTCCACTCCCAGTTTCAAAATTAGTTTCGGCTTCCACTCCTATTTTCAAAATTAGTTTCGGTTTCCACTCCTATTTTCAAAATTAGTGTTTCAACATTAGTTTCGGTTTCCCCTCCTATTTTCAAAATTAGTTTCGATTTCCACTCCTATTTTCAAAATTAGTGTTTCAAAGTTAGTTTCTTTTTCCACTCCTATTTTCAAAATTAGTTTCGATTTCCACTCCAAGTTTCAAAGTTAGTTTCGGCTTCCACTCCCAGTTTCAAAATTAGTTTCGATTTCCACTCCTATTTTCAAAATTAGTGTTTCAAAATTAGTTTCGGCTTCCACTCCTGTTTTCAAAATTAGTTTCGGTTTCCACTCCTATTTTCAAAATTAGTGTTTCAACATTAGTTTCGGTTTCCCCTCCTATTTTCAAAATTAGTTTCGGTTCCACTCCTATTTCCAAAATAAGTGTTTCAACATCAGTTTCTTTTTCTACTCCTATTTTCAAAATTAGTTTCGATTTCCACTCCTATTTTCAAAATTAGTGTTTCAACATTAGTTTCGGTTTCCACTCCTATTTTCAAAATTAGTTTCGATTTCCACTCCTATTTTCAAATTTAGTGTTTCAAAGTTAGTTTCTTTTTCCACTCCTATTTTTAAAATTAGTTTAGATTTCCACTCCTATTTTCAAAATTAGTGTTTCAAAATTAGTTTCGGCTTCCACTCCTATTTTCAAAATTAGTTTCGGTTTCCACTCTTATTTTCAAAATAAGTGTTTCAACATTAGTTTCGGTTTCCACTCCTATTTTCAAAATTAGTTTCGATTTCCACTGCTATTTTCAAAATTAGTGTTTCAAGATTAGTTTCGGCTTCCACTCCTGTTTTCAAAATTAGTTTCGGTTTCCACTCCTGTTTTCAAAATTAGTGTTTCAAAATTAGTTTCTTTTTATACTCCTTTTTTCCAAATTAGTTTCAGTATCGGTTTCTACTTTCAAAAATAGTTTCGGTTTCGGTTACCATCTTCAAAATTATTTAATTAATTCAAGCCGGTCTCTGTTTTACTCGGTCTCGATTTTCCTCTTTAAAATTGCATAATTTTTTTTGCGGTTTCGGTATTTCAAAGTGATGTTATTTCGATCCGGGTTTTGGTTAGTTCCCATTTCCTTCCTCCAAATTACTTTTAATTTCATTCCGGTTTCGGTTTTTTTAAATATTTGGTGTCATTTCTGTCTCGTTCCAGGTTACATTTTTAAAAACTTGTTTCGACTCCAACGCTTCTCCCAAACACTTTCGCCTTCATGTTCTCTAATGGCTTTGTGTTCGAATATGATGTCTTTTCCATTTCCACTTCGTCGCTGTTTCAATTTTCAAAGTGTGTCGTTCTTCAAAATAAATTTCGATATCATGTTTTCAGAGTCAGTTCCATGTTTAAAAAGTGTTTCGGGTTCGAATTTGGGTTAATTTAATCCGAGTTTTCAATGTATTTTGCTTTCGATTTTCATTTCGTCCCAGTTTTCAATGGATTTTGCGTTCGATTTTCATTTTGTTCCAGTTTGAAATTTGCTAAGCGTTTCAATCTTAGTTTTACTGTCGTGAAGTATTTCGCGTTCCAATTTCAAATCGTTCCGTTTCGCTTTCGTTCCGTTTTTAACCTCTCAAAGTGTTCTGGTCTCGGGTTTTCTGTCGTTCTACAGTCAAGTTTCTGTTTCAAGTTCGAATTTTTGAGGTGTTTCGGCTTGAGTGTATAAAATATTAATGAATTATATGAAATCTGGCAAATCAAAATCTGAAGGGACCACTCTATTCATGTTTCATATATATCTGTGTATGCGTGGGTGTAATAAATATGGCGCGGCTTTCACAAAATTAACTCCACACACACGATCTCATGTGTATACAAAGTATTTAGTGGCATATATATAGCAGAGTGCAGAGTTTAAAATAATTGGTGCTGTGAGGCGTAGTTGCTGAAATTAATTTTTTTTCATTCTGTCATGTTTGCTTTTGGATGGAAATTTCTGTTTTGCCAACAGCTTTGAAACATCTTTCGTGCTTCGTAACATAACGCATACCAAAGCTGAGCCCCGAAACCTTAAATCAGCAATGCTTCCAGCGCGTCAAGCAAGGGTGGTGCCACCTAACTTCCACATCCGCCAAAACAAACTTGAGATTTTTCAATATATTTAAACAATTTTCTTTTATGTGCTTTGAAAATTTGCACTTCATTTAAGTTAGCACATACATTCAAGCATACAAATATAAATATGTATGTAAATATGCTGCTTCATTTTTATATCCGATTTTCATGATCCATGCACGCTTATGATGAACTCGATGCCGCTAAATTTATTTACAGGGGGTTATGTATGATAAGAATTTCAATTCATTTGATGTGCTGATGTGTGCCATTTCCCGTTCCACCGTCACAAACAAATTTTCAAAGGCGCTTCGTCATGACGCATTCTTACGTTTTTCTTGAGCTCAAAATAATGAGTCGTCTTAAGAAAAGCGAGATATAGCTTTTTATAAGTTCACTCATGTTGTAGGCGTAATCAAGAAATACCTAGAATTTAAGAAACAAAATCAAAAGAGGGACTTAGGGACTAAGACCTTGCACTCTTGAAGCATTCCTCATTTCGTTGCTATAGACATTCTTTATACTTGCTAAGAATTTCTTTTTAATGCGAAAGCAAAAAACAAAAAAGCAAAAAAAAAAAAACACTTGCATTTCCAAGCTCCAGAGCCACTTACTCAGTTTTATTTTACAAAAGAAATTTCTTAACTACACCAAGAATTTTTCCGCATGTCATTTTATTCGTAACAAGCTAAGTTACGAATAAAAAGTGACTTCAAGCACTTAAAATGATTGTTTTTTAAAATCTTTTTTTTTTAGATATTTCAGCGAAATAACCAAGCTTCAACCTGGGTGCTTACATGAAATTATAATCAAATATGTTCAGAGTACAAAGGTGTGATGCTCAGTCATCCTTATTTGATTCGATATTCGGCCTAATATATGTGTATGTATGTTTGTTGATAGAAAATGTGTAACTTAGAGGTGTCAAATATTTAAATACTCCACCAAATTTATTGGTAAACACTTGACGACACACCCACTTTAAGTGTAAATGAGCTCCGTAAATATACATATATATCATACACTTATTAGAGATGCCAATTTGTTTAATTGAAGAAATCCCAGGACTTTAGCTATTTAAAAAATAAATAGGATAGTTTCGGTTGAAAAAATTTAAGAATTAAAAAAAAACTGTCAAACTGTAAAATATACAAAAATATATAGTATAATATTTTTTTTTTAAATTAATTTAATTTAGTTTAATTTAAAATAATTGAATTTAAGTTTGTTTTATTTTATTTTATTTTATTTTATTTTCCTTTCTTTTATTTTATTTTATTTAACATATTTTATTTTCTTTTCTTTTCTCTTCTTTTCTTTTCTATTCTTTTCTTTTCTTTTCTATTCTTTTCTTTTCTTTTCTTTCCTTTTCTTTTCTTTTCTTTTCTTCTCTTTTCTTTTCTTTTCTTTTCTTTTCTTTTCTTTTCTTTCCTTTTTTTCTCTTATTTTATTTTATTTTACTTTATTTTATTTCATTTCATTTCATTTCATTTCATTTCATTTCATTTTATTTTATTTTATTTTATTTTATTTTATTTTATTTAATTTAATTTTATTTTATTTTATTTTATTTTATTTTATTTTATTTTATTTTATTTTATTTTATTTTATTTTATTTTATTTTATTTTATTTTATTTTATTTTATTTTATTTTAATTTATTTTATTTTATTTTATTTTATTTTATTTTATTTTATTTTATTTTATTTTATTTTATTTTGTTTTATTTTATTTTATTTTATTTTATTTTATTTTATTTTATTTTATTTTATTTTATTTCAATCACACAAAGTAATATGACATATTTCTATTCCCAATCCAAAAAACACTGCGTTTCGATATTATCGTACCCATTACTTACACATTCGCATAATGATTAAATTGAATTTGGCTAAACAACGCGTCGTCATTGTGTAAACGTGTTCTAAGTTCTGTCAAATTACAAATTAGAAATTAACTGAAATCATTGAATTCGGTTGTGACACGCTTCTGTTGTTGTTGTTGTTTTAACACTACTTTGCCCTGCCTAGGTAGTCAGTGTCAACCTTACCCAATATTGTCATCGAGCTCTTCTAACGGAAGTCCTAAAAACCTAGCGGCTTCAATAGGGGAGGACCAGAGGGATATGGGTGTTAGAAGAGTAGGCTCAGATGAGCAGACAAAAAGATGGTTAGTGGTATGGGGGGACAAGCCGCATGCCGGACAGACATTAGGCAAGTCGGGGTTCAGTCTGGATAGGTAAGAGTTTAACCTATTACAGTATCCAGACCGGAGTTGGGCCAGCATCACCCTAGTCTCCCTAGGCAGCTCGCGCTCCTCTTCGGCAACGGGTGGTGTTGCTGCCTGAAGAACGGCGTTCACCGGGAGAGAGCCAACATAGGAATTTACCGAATTTGTGTGGATGAGGGTGAGGGCCTGCCGGTGCACCTTAGGATCAAACGGCGTGGAAATCAGGTGCCGGATCTCATCGTAGTGTTTGCGTAGATGGCTCCTTATGCTCCTGGGGGGCGGATCCTCGTTGATCAGGCGTCCGTTCGGATGTTGCGGTTTGCAACAGTTGAACAGGAATTGCCTGGTCAACATCTCGCTATGCTCTTTAACGGCGAGCATTTTCGCTTCATTATGTAAGTGATGCTCAGGAGACATAAGAAGACAACCAGTGGCGGTACGAAGGGCGGTGTTTTGGCAGACCTGTAGCCTCGTCCAGTGTGTGTCAGCTAGCCCCGGCGACCATATAGGCGTCGCGTAGCTCAGTACCGGCTGGCCAATTGCTTTATATGTAGCTAGTAACGTTTCTTTGTCTTTACCCCAAGTGCTGCCAGCTAGGGACTTGAGGATTTTGTTACGGCTTTGGACTTTATTGGCAATTGCGGTTACGTGAGCGCCGTATTTGAACATGTTATCAAACGTCACCCCTAAGATTTTGGGGTGTGAGACAGTTGGTAGCTTGACATTATCAACGTAGACGTCTAATTCCATGTTCACTTGCGTTGTCCACGTCGTAAATAGGGTGGCCGAGGACTTATTCGGTGACAATGCCAGGTTTCTCCCGGCGAAGAATTCGGACACGGCTGGGAGGTATGAGTTAATACGAGAGCAGAGTTCTTCTACGGAGGGGCCTGTTGCCAGAATCGTACAGTCGTCGGCGTAAGAGACGATCGAGACACCCTCTGGTGGGGGGGGAAGTTTCGATATATAATAGTTGAACAGGAACGGGGATAGGACACCACCCTGCGGCACCCCCTGTTTAACTATTCTGGGTTTTGATCTTGCGCCTCTGAACTCAACCGACGATTGACGACCACTCATGTAGTTTGCAGTCCAACGTTTAAGACAGGGAGGAAGGGACGAATCTTCAAGGTCTTTCATTAGTTGCGCATGGTTGACCGTATCAAAAGCTTTGGCCAAGTCAAGCGCAACTAGCACTGTCCTGTGGTTTGGACGCTTTTGGTTTAGCCCGTCCCCTATCTGAGTGGTTATGGCGTTCAGCGCGGTGGTGGTGCTGTGATTTTTGCGAAATCCATGCTGATGTTCGGCGAGCCGCAGGTTTGCGGTGAAGTACGGCAACAAGGTGGATTCCAACACTTTCACTACTGGCGAGAGGAGAGATATCGGGCGATATGACTCCCCTACGGCAGCTGGCTTGCCAGGCTTTAGTAGTGGGACCACCTTTGCTTGTTTCCATCTTTCAGGAATAACAAAGGTGGAAAGGGAAAGGTTGAAAATTTGTGTGAGGTATCTTATGCCTTCGTCGCCAAGGTGTTTCAGCATCAGCATGGAAATGCCATCGGGGCCGATATATTTGGTGTTCTTGGATCTCCGAATGGCCTCATGAACTTCTGTTGTGGAGATGGCAACGGGCGCATCGCTGTTTTTGTGTTTGTGCGCTTCCCTGGTGGCTCGGCGAATATCTTTGTTCAACGTAGGATGCATTACAAATTGTCGGCAGAAGGCGCTCGCGCATCTTTTTGGCTTCGACTGAACCTTATCACCGAAGGCGATGGATATTTTGTCGTTAGGTTTAGTCGGGTTGGACAAAGATTTCACCGTCGACCATAATTTGCCAACTCCAGCCGAGAGGTTGCAAGACCTTAGGTGCTCCTCCCACTTAGCGCGTTTGTGTTGATCTACTAAGCGTCTGATTTCCGCGTTAAGATCCCGTATTTGAGGATCCGTAGGGTCAAGGTGTCTAATATGGTCACGTTCATTTGCCAGGGCCGCTGCCTCTGCGGGGAAGAATGGACGCACTTCCTTTATTCTACCTGACGGAATGTGTTGGTGGGAGGCTGAAATTAGGGCCATACGAAACGCCTTTTCCCCTTCTCGTACGTCAGACGGGGTAGGAAGAGCAGCGAAGGCGCTCTCTGTGGTGTTGAGAAAACCCTCCCAGTCGGCTTTATTGAAGTTAGTGTATGTGCGTTTCTCAGCGGTGACAAAGTCGGTGGGGTGATCGATTGAGAGCACTATGGGTAGGTGGTCTGAAGCAAGCGTCAGCATCGGTCGCCAGTCAACGCAGTTTATTAGTCCAGCGCTGACTATGGTGATGTCTGGCGAGCTAGAGCAGTTTACCGCCACTCTAGTGGGG
Source organism: Sphenella marginata (assembly GCA_951509765.1). Taxonomy (NCBI): domain Eukaryota; kingdom Metazoa; phylum Arthropoda; class Insecta; order Diptera; family Tephritidae; genus Sphenella; species Sphenella marginata. The sequence goes on along the minus strand of OX608079.1, from coordinate 4,662,334 downwards.
GCATCCCCATTTACCGTGCAAAACGTCGAATCATCTATTTGGTCAGCCAGCTCCTGTCCCCTACCATCGGCCTGCAGGCTGGAGTGCCACAGGTCGTGGTGTGCGTTGAAGTCACCAAGGATGACGCGGTTCTCGCCCCTGAGTAACGCACGAATGTCAGGGTGGTAGTCCCTGGGACAACAGGTGACAGGAGGTACGTAAATGTTTATGATTTCAAGGTCGACATCGCCTGACCGGACAACCATACCTTGACGTTCTAAGGTGGTGTCCCTCGGGTCGATGTCAGGCTCAAATAGACGATACTGCACAGATTGATGCGTGATGAATGCCAGACCACCCCCAAGCCCTCTCGCGCGGTCACAACGGTGTACATTGTACCCGTTGCAGGTCAAAAGAGACGACCTTCCACCTAACTTTGTCTCCTGGATAGCCGCGATCTTGATGTTCAGTCGCTTCATTAAATTTGTCACTTCAACAATTTTGCCAGTTAGGCCGTTGCAATTAAATTGCAGGATACCGAAGTGTGTAGGGGGAGCAGAGTTGATGCTGGGGGTCAAGGACTGGTGCGTATGCCTAGGTGGTAATAGGCTGGGTCGCGCACTACGGCGCAATCTTGAAGTCGAAGGAATCGCGTTACCAGAAGGTAGTGGCGAGTCGGACGACGTTGAAGGTTGCGTAGCTCGACAGCATGGCGCAACGTACGTATCAGTCCATAGGTTCCTGTTCGCGAGTCCAGAGCATATGAGCAGGTGACACAGGCCAAAGCAGTTATTGCACTTGACTGATGCCAACGGCGTATATAATCTTAACCGACAAACAGTGCACGTAGTATAAGGGACCAGGAGCTGATGGTTGTGGCTTATACTCGTGCTAATGCTGGAAGAAGAGGGGCTGACCGGGGGGGTGGGAGAGAGCGGACGCTCAGCATTGCTCAAATCCACTTGGGAAGTGCTACGTAGGGAGTAGCTGTGAGCTGCTGTGTGAGATGTTGACGCCTGTGGGCGTGAGCGGCCGCTCGAAAGGTCTACTTGCTGATGTGCATTGTTAGTGCTAGTCGTGGAGACTGATGTGACAGAGTCAGACATATGTGGCGGAGCGATACTTGATCGACGACGGCCACTGGACGTCATAGGACGTGAACAGCAAGGGGCCACAAAAGTTTTATAAAAACTAGCGGGTCTATGAGTAGAGGGATTTAGTCCGGAGCAACTAGTTAGATGCAACCATCTGCTACAGTTAGAGCATTGTACCGAATGTGAGCGTTTCACATAAATTTTCTTCCAGCATACACAGCAGATCCATTCTCTAGGTCCGGGGTTGGATTCAATACCAGCCCGGAGCAGGAGAGTCTTGAGCAGTCCCGCTGCAAGGAGCTGCTCGGAGGATGACATTATTGGGGGGAGGATTACTGACGGTTTAGGCAGGGGGGTAGTGAAATAACAGCCCTTGGTCGGGGAAACCCCGAGTCATTCCGGTACGTAGAACCGGCTGTCGTGGGAATGGTGATGGTGACACGCTTCTCATCTCAGCTAATTATGGCTTACTCAAACAACAACAACAATATTCGTAAGAAGGATGACTTTTGATTTGCGACTATGAAACTTAATTGGGAAATGTAGGCTGCAAAACTAGAGAAACAGCCACACCCACCCGTTTCACACAAATTAGGCAGTTAAATGCCTTTTGTGGTATTATAGCGCCTAAAATTTGATTCAATTTGTAACAAACGTAAACGACGGAGCAGCGCAACGGATGGTTTCTTCGAACAAAATGACGCTTAATTTGTCTAACAATTTTCTTGGTAATTAATTTAAATAGGAAATATTTAGAGGCTAATTTAGTGCCGCATGACTTATTTTCTATGTTTAGCAAAATTGAATAGAAATTTGTTGCTCTATTTTGTATCAAAAACAAAAGTTCATTTGTCAATTAGAAAAGTAAAAACAAAATGAAGTTCACTTCAACTATGTACATTAAAACAATTTGGTTGGCTACGGAATGTGAACATTTCTTAAGCATGAAATTACTCACAAATGACTGCTGCAAAATGAAAATTTTCACTCATTAAATTTTAATAGCTTAACATTTTTCAATTAAGTAAATATATTTGTAGGTATGCTGAAAATTAGTTATTCTTGGTATGCTCGTTTTGTTGTGCTGAGAAGGCATTACGTTTTCACTAAAATTTATTTATGAAAATTAATCACCTTTCTCTTTAGTCACTTAACACAGTTGGCTACATTTCAACTGTGAAAGTTACCATTGAAAACTGTTTTAAGCTCAATATCTTCTTAGCATTTAACAGGTAAAAATCATCCACATCCGTTTCCGACTTTATATGTAAGCTGGCCATCTGAAAGGTTAAAGGAAATGAATGAATTTAAATAAAATAAAATGAAATAAAATAAAATAAAATAAAATAAAATAAAATAAAATAAAATAAAATAAAATAAAATAAAATAAAATAAAATAAAATAAATTAAAATAAAATAAAATAAAATAAAATAAAATAAAATAAAATAAAATAAAATAAAATAAAATAAAATAAAATAAAATAAAATAAAATAAAATAAAATAAAATAAAATAAAATAAAATAAAATAAAATAAAATAAAATAAAATAAAATAAAATAAAATAAAATAAAATAAAATAAATTAAAATAAAATAAAATAAAATAAAATAAAATAAAATAAAATAAAATAAAATAAAATAAAATAAAATAAAATAAAATAAAATAAAATAAAATAAAATAAAATAAAATAAAATAAAATAAAATAAAATAAAATAAAATAAAATAAAATAAAATAAAATAAAATAAAATAAAATAAAATAAAATAAAATAAAATAAAATAAAATAAAATAAAATAAAATAAAATAAAATAAAATAAAATAAAATAAAATAAAATAAAATAAAATAAAATAAAATAAAATAAAATAAAATAAAATAAAATAAAATAAAATAAAATAAAATAAAATAAAATAAAATAAAATAAAATAAAATAAAATAAAATAAAATAAAATAAAATAAAATAAAATAAAATAAAATAAAATGAAATAAAAAAAATAAAATAAAATATTTAATAAATAACTTAACCCATTCCGATACTTCCCAGGACTTTCTCGATAACTTCAATCCTACTAGTAGCCCTTGTCGAGGACGATTTATTCTTTAAATCTTTATATCCGATTTGCAGTAAAAAATCATTGCTGGTCGTACAAAACTTAATGCTTTTGGAGCCAACAATACGAACTGCTGTGAAAAAAGATTTCAAATAAATATTTCACACTCTCGGCAACTGTGAGTTAGGAGCCAATCTCTGTAGTTCCTACCAACTTTCAATCATTTGCAATTTATCGTTTTTTTGTTGGCCAGCGTGCCAGCTCTTTGTTCAACGTCAGTGGGACAATATATGAATGTACATTTATGCTGCTCCACCGCACCCGAATCCCCACACAACGTTGACCAGCACCAGCACCAACGACAACAACAAACTCACATGCGAGATGTACGATACACCGCATGCGTTTAGCACTCATGTCGACACGTTTTCCAAATCTGGATATTTTCAAATAAACCATGCAACGTTACCCAGCTACCCCACCCCACCCCACCAAACACCAGGAGTCGACGGTTGTTTGAGTGTTTCACTTTGACTGAGTACGTAAATATTTCTTTGTAAATTAGGGGACTTCGAATCTCATAGTCACATCTTAACGAAAATCTCTAAGATATATGTTTGTACGTGCTATCATTTGGCTATAGTAAATATGTACTCGTTTGCCACGCTATTGACTTAGTTGACTGTCACATTTTTTTTCGGTGGCGTTTTAAAGTTGTTGCTTGTATTTGTTTCCAAATTGTAGCTGACAATGTTGCCGCCACTTGGTTGGCTGTATGTGGGGCTGCTCAATGACGTTGTTGCATGCTCGCGGCTTTATAGACAAACACTAAAATAAACAACAACAAAAATATCAACAAAAAACAACAACAAATTGTGTTTTTCAAACAAAGTAACTCTCTTCGCAATACATATACCCATTAGCATTGGCATGTACGCTAAAAAATTTCGATAATTTTTAGGCTATAATCTATAATCTATAATCTATAATCTATAATCTATAATCTATAATCTATAATCTATAATCTATAATCTATAATCTATAATCTATAATCTATAATCTATAATCTATAATCTATAATCTATAATCTATAATCTATAATCTATAATCTATAATCTATAATCTATAATCTATAATCTATAATCTATAATCTATAATCTATAATCTATAATCTATAATCTATAATCTATAATCTATAATCTATAATCTATAATCTATAATCTATAATCTATAATCTATAATCTATAATCTATAATCTATAATCTATAATCTATAATCTATAATCTATAATCTATAATCTATAATCTATAATCTATAATCTATAATCTATAATCTATAATCTATAATCTATAATCTATAATCTATAATCTATAATCTATAATCTATAATCTATAATCTATAATCTATAATCTATAATCTATAATCTATAATCTATAATCTATAATCTATAATCCATAATCTATAATCTATAATCTATAATCTATAATCTATAATCTATAATCTATAATCTATAATCTATAATCTATAATCTATAATCTATAATCTATAATCTATAATCTATAATCTATAATCTATAATCTATAATCTATAATCTATAATCTATAATCTATAATCTATAATCTATAATCTATAATCTATAATCTATAATCTATAATCTATAATCTATAATCTATAATCTATAATCTATAATCTATTATGTATTTTATCTTTGGTTTCATTGCACAACTTCGTTCTGCTGCTGGGTATATTGTCCATTGTATGCACATGTATGTAAATATTTTGTTTTTGCATTTGTTATGACAACAACCAGCAGCGCCAAAAACATTGTCGTTGTCAAGATTTTATTCAAAATTTATCAAAATCATAATCATATTTCGCTATTATGTGTCGTGAGGCAACCCCCCACCAAGTCAAAGCCGCAGTCTTCCACTCTTTACCTGCCACACAGCAAGGTAAAGCCAAAAAGTAGTAGACGCCAGTGTTGACGCTACTGTCTCGTGGAGTCGTGCATTAAGCAAGCAGCCATTGTTAAATGCCAGCGATGAATTAATCACGTTGCCAATACTCTTGCGCCACACTCCCTCAGCCATCCCTGTTCATGACGCGCAACGACGTCAATTCATATAAAAACTAGGCTCACGGCTTTAGCTGAAGCTTGTGCCACCAAATGGTTATTGTTTGCTAGCTTATGTGTGTATGTATGAGTGCATCTATCTAAGCATATTTCCATAAATATATTAAAGTTTTTTTTTTTTTGTTTTTTTCATACTTTTCGACCATGTTTCTATGGCAGTAGCGCGGCTTTTGATGCTCTTTGTTAGATAATTTGACTAAAAAAGGATGTGAGTATTTCCTACTGCTGGCGCCACTAACAACAACCTCACGCCATATGACACCGAAGCACGCGCGTATGCCACCTTGACAACCTGGCTGTTGCTTGGTACGTTGTTTGGGGAAAAAACGTTGGCAACACTAAAACCAATTTTCATACCGTTTTCTTCTTCTTTCCTAGAATTATATGATAATTAAATTTTTATGTCACAAAGTCACAGTGGCGTAATATTTGAATAGTAACTGGCAGGAGTCGCTTCCAAGCTCGAGCAATTTCGCATGACATTTTGTTGCCGAAAGAGAATATCAGTAATTGGCGTGAAAGAGATAGCAGTAGTATGATCAAATATATATATCTAGAGCAGTCAAGAGATTGCTTGTGTTGCATTAAAATAATCGAGCATCAAACAAGCTTTTCCATCAAATACTTGGAATTTAAATATTTTCCACATCATTATTGCAAACATTCCCATTATCCTGTTTCACAATGGCAAATGCGCTCGTGTGTAATTGTGACTGTGTCATCGGGTGACGGTAACAAACAATTATTGCCTAATCAAACGCATATCATCACGCGTGCTCACCTCTGGTTAAATGTTCACAGCAAAAGCATTCCGCATATGGCCATCGTCATATTGCATAATTAACCTCAGGTTGGACAATTGTGTCTTGTTGTTGTTGCTGTAGAAACAATGAGTTTTTGTTGCCAGTTGTTGTTGGTGTTCTTCTTATTACTGTCATTATTGTTTGGGACATGGTGGGAAAACAATTGTATAAGTATGTGTGTATGTGTGAGCATGCTTTAGGTGAGTAAGGAGTGGAACAAGTTTGACATTAGCGCAAGTTTAGCACTTTACCACGTTCGTAGTAGATTTAGTACCTTTTTTGGAGAGATAAAAAACCGTCCATGAAGTGGCAAAACTGATCTTAGCGTGGGTGAGGAGATGCATAGAAATGGCTTAGACCCCTTATCTTCTTCAAAGTAGAAAAGCTGTTTGAGCCCCTCCACAACAATACCTCAATTCATATTCGTCTACAGCCACCCGTCACTCTTTCTCTTAAATTTCGTGTTTTACTCTACATTAAGCTTCCATGCCAGTTTCCTATCAAAAATAATTCTGAGGTACTTAACTCTGTCAGCAAGTACCAAGCAACAGTCTGACTGTCAAGTCAAGTCTACATAGTAAAAAGGACTTAGTTCCCTTAACAAGACATGGTATAAGATTCTTCCACTACAATTATTATTCTCTCCGATAGTTCTAACACTGCATTAGCACCTTATAATTTCCTATTTTTGTATCCCAGCAAACCATTTTTTTTAAATAGTTGACTCAGAAGATGTCGTTCTGTCTGAAAATTTACTTCCTCCATGTAAGAAATTGAACTTTCCTATTCTTCTGACACTCCATCTACCTTCGAAATCTCTCAGTCTCCTCCTTGGTCTATCTTTTCCCTCCTCATTTTCATCTTGCATTTCTATCCCAATTAATATTCTCCTCTCTCTTTTAAACTTCCTTTTTTACTCTACTTCATTCCGTCTCAACTTCCTTTCCCTTTTACTATTCCTGCCCCGTTTTTCTATTCCCCTTCATTTTCCTATTCCTAATATATTTCCTTACTTTTAAGAAATACGAACTAGTTGAGTTATAAAACAGTTTTTCTTCGAACACTCAGAAAAATAGTTATGTCATAAAACAATTTCAAAGCCAAGTGGACGCTTACAAAAGCAAACATTTTTAAACGCTCTTTTCTTGTAAGCTTTTCTTAAGCTTCCCTCTAAAATGTTTGCCTTTTCAGCGAGTTCCTTTAAACCTGGTTTGGAAAACGTTTACCAAATTGTTTGCTGGGTTGTACATTATCTCTGTTGTCGATTATGCTCTAACCTACCTTACACTGTTCATAATTGTTATTAATTTAGCTATGGCAAATCGATAGACAATTATATAATATAGTATATCAACCTGCCTATCTTGTATATTAACGTTATAATGACGAAATGTCTATATGACCTCATTTATAACACACACACATATGTACATACATACTCACCTATGTATATATATATTTCTTGCTACCTTTGTTTAGTTATATATGTATGTACATATGTATGTATTTGCCTTTATAACGCTTTCCTAATTGACAACATTTAATAAATGAGCTTGACATGGCTTGCATGCGCAAATCACTTGTCCTATCATTCGTAACGCTGTTGTTGTTATTGCTCTTCTTGTTGTTTCAATGTTGGTTGTGGTTGTTGTTGTCACTCCTGATTGTACACTCTGTACAACGAGTACGCCTCCCCTATCCCGCATGCCACAACGCTAACGAGTAATGATTGATTTGCGTGCTTCAAAGGCGTTACAAAATTAGATTCCTGACATTTTAACTATGAACAAACAAGCGAAAATGTATCTAGCACACATTATATATCAGTGTCAATATTTACGCACATATCCGTGTTACTGTTAGACGTATCTTTAAATAACTTCATTTTCTTACCTTGATTAATGCTTACGCACGTATCTTCTAATCTCACATCTCATTCACTTGACTAAACATCAATTTGCCTTTTACTCTGCTCCTCCCAATAAAGAGCTTCGTTATTTTCTGCTCTTTATCTTCCTCTTCCTCGTTATCTTGCTTTTGTTTTTTCTTTCACTTTCCTTTTTCTCTACCTGAACCTCTTCCGATTTCCACGAATTCTGGATCCTTTTTTTACATTTGATTTCAAGTTAATTTGAGGTTAATTTATTTATTCCTATTTTTAATTTTATATTTGTTCCTGTTCTCATTCGCATAAATATTCCTCATGCATGTTTTGCAATTCACTTTCGCGTGAAATTGTGGGTTGATTCTGTGTAAATTGGTTGGTTAAAAAAAAGAAAACAGAACCTCAATCAAAGTGAAATGCTTTTAGATTCATTTTTAAATTAAAACTCATAGTCCTAATCCTATTCCTATTCCTATTCCAACTATTTTCTACTTTTTAACCAAGCAAATCTAATGAAATTTTACTCGTCGTGGGTGGTAAGATCATAAAGTGAGATATGAAAAATTCATAATAAATTGTGATGTAATAAATCGATTCAAATTTATGGCTGTGGACAGCAATTCAATGTGACATCAGCAGCAGCCCAACGCATAACATTAGGTGTGTCCTTCCTATGAATAAGAATATCATTAGACTGAACTAAAATATTTTTTTAATCAAAATAAAAATTACATTAGACTGAATCAAATAATTTTTTTGTGCATATTCTGAAATAAAATATCATTAGACTGGACCAACAATTTTTTTTAATCAAAATGAAAATATCATTAGACTGAACCAAATAATTTTTTTGTATTCTAAATTGAAATGTCATTAGACTGAATCAACGATTTTATTTTATTTTGAATAAGAATATCATTAGACTGAACTAAAATATTTTTTTAATCAAAATAAAAATATCATTAGACTGAACCAAATAATTTGTTTGTATTCTAAATTGAAATGTCATTAGACTGAATCAACAATTTTATTTTATTTTGAATAAGAATATCATTAGACTGAACTAAAATATTTTTTAATCAAAATAAAAATATCATTAGACTGAACCAAATAATTTTTTTGTATTCTAAATTGAAATGTCATTAGACTGAATCAACGATTTTATTTTATTTTGAATAAGAATATCATTAGACTGAACTAAAATATTTTTTTAATCAAAATAAAAATATCATTAGACTGAACCAAATAATTTTTTTGTATTCTAAATGTCATTAGACTGAATCAACAATTTTATTTTATTTTGAATAAGAATGTCATTAGACTGAACTAAAATATTTTTTTAATCAAAATAAAAATATCATTAGACTGAATCAAATAATTTTTTTGTGCATATTCTGAATAAAAATATCATTAGACTGGACCAACAATTTTTTTTTATTCTGAATAAAAATATCATTAGACTGAACCAAATAAATTTTTTGTACTCTGTATTAAAATGTCATTAGACCGAATCAAATAAATTTTTTGTATTCTGAATTTAAATGTCATTAGACTGAACCAAAAGCTTTCTTTTTTATTTTGAATAAACTACCATTAGACTGAATCTACAATTTTTTTAATCAAAATAAAAATATCATTAGACTGAACTAACCCATTTTTTTAATCAAAATGAAAATATCATTAGACTGAATCAAATAATTTTTTTGTATTCTGAATTTAAATGTCATTAGACCGAATCAAAAGTTTTTTTTTATTTTGAATAAACTACCATTAGACTGAATCAACCATTTTTTTTATTCTGGATAAAAATATCGATAGACTGAACTAACCCATTTTTTTTAATCAAAATGAAAATATCATTAGACTGAATCAAATAATTTTTTTTGTACATATTCTGAATTAAAATATCATTAGACTGAACCAAAAAATTTCGTTTACTCTGAATAAAAATATCATTAGACTGGACCAATAATTTTTTTTATTCTGAATAAAAATATCATTAGACTGAACCAAATAATTTTTTTTTTTTGTAGCTTCGCTCTGCTATTAAATTTCAATGATAAGGATTTCGTATTTGTGAGGACAGTCCTACAAAGTCTAAACTAGCTTCTCGAAATAAATATTAAGATCAGCAGAGTTAAAAAAAGTTACTGAAAATTCAGAAAAGCAGCAGACCTAAGATCCAAAGTATTGGCATACAGTTTTAATGGTGCAAGAAATAAAACTCTTCCTTTTTCATGCTAGAAAAAAAAAAAAAATTATTAAATAAATCTCCACTCTTTCTTAAGGACATCCCTAATATTTTTTATGTAAATTTTCAAATGCCTAATATATCCATACATATGCCATTAAAATTCAAATTTCATAAAAAATTTTCATAAATGTTAGTTTGCATAAAAACATTTTACACAAACAAATACGTACATGCCAAGTAAATACGCAAATAAATTACAATTATCAATAAGTCAATATGGCGCACACGATGTCACGTGTCAATGCAATTATTCTTTTTGATGACACAAATGCAATTTGTTGTTGTTGGTTTTTTTTTGTGTTGTTGCTGTTGTTGACAATTTCGCTAGCCTTGCTGTTGTTATATTGAGTGTTGTTCACAATTGTTGTTGCTTTTCAGTGTAGCAAGTGTACCACGTCGTTGTTGGTTGTTTTTTTTTTTGAATTTTCTATCAAAGTTTAGAACTGCGCCACGGTATTTTGAAATTTGTTTTTTTTTGCTGTGTAGTGTAGTTGTTGTTTTTTGTTCATTTCTAACAACATTTCTCGTTGTTGTATATGCCTATGTGTGAATGGCTGTGTGTATGTATATGTTGTCAATGTTATAATGACCGTTACTGACATGTGCGCTGTAAACGATAAATTGAAAAGGACTAAATTCGAGTTCGACGAAGCATAAACAAAAAAGAAGAACAAGAAAAAAAAATGATTCAGCTGGTTCAATTGCAACACTTAGCGAGCACGCGCACATCACTCCTTGACGCAATGACCCATTGGTCCATTGACTAGGTTAACCTCTCGGTCGTTCTATTAAACTGATAGTCTGTATGGATGTATATCCATTGGCTTGCAATGGTTGAATGCCAGACTGTGTCATTGTACCTGTATTTCTGTTGGTCAATTGGAATGGTTTCAGTGACAGTAGCTACCCGGTAGGAAAACTGAATGAAAAGTTGAAAAGGCAAACAAATTCTACCAGCAGTTCCTGATACGTTTTCAGCTCCGTAAAATTAGAATTTCCCAACTATTTCTGGATGCGTGGACTTTTTAATACTTCACTTTGATTTTTTGAGGTTATGTGCTATATCATTTTGAGGTTATGTGCTATTTGAGGTTATGTGCTATCTATAAACATAAAACTCATATTCCTTCTCGTGACATGTGGTTAATCCTTAACAAACTTAGAAAACTGTAGGCTAAAGGCAAAGGGGCGTGGCACTTCAAGTTACTTGGGATTTTGGTTACTGTCCGAAAAAGTTCCGAATCTATCCTGAAATTTTATGAAAGAGCCTTGAAAATTTGCGTAGGGAAATATCAAAATTATCGCGTGAGGGTGCCGAAGTTGTCCCAAAAAGTCGCCAAAATGATTTCGAAAGAGTTCCAAAAAAAAATCGGGAAATGTTCAAGAAATGATACTAAACAGTTCCCCAAAAAATCCCGAAAATAATACCGAAATAATCCCTAAAGGGCCCTGAAACTGTCAGGAAAAAATTCCAAATTATCTCAAGAAAGTCTATAAGTGATTTCCAAAGAGTTCCGAAAATAATCTAGAAATGATCCCGAAAATATTCTAGAAGGAAGAAGGTCCCGAAAAATACCGAAATTAGCTATTTTCTATGTTACCTAAACTCTACTACGATGATCTGCTACAATTTTTTACTTTCAAAAAAAACAAATTAAAATTTCACTCTGAAAATATTACTCGAGGTGACCTAAGCAAATAAGGACATTTCTGCGATCGGTTGTAATCAACTCTAAATGCACACGAAGTTCACCCTATCAGAGTTGCATATTTTTCCTACAGGGTACTTACACATGTACATATCCGAGTGGTTCGAATAATAAGTGTGTGATTGCGCCATTGATGCGCAACTGACTCCGCCACTCAGTTGAATTCATATTAGATAGCAACAAAAATATAAAGCAACAACATCATAGGGAAAACGTGGCGACATTGATTTGAATCATCGACATTTGAATCTTGATGATTTTCAAGTTTTTTTCTACAATTCTTTTCATATGTGGATATAGCAGCAATACACATTCACGTATTCTGGTTGGTGTGTATGTTGATGGTGATATTGAGTTTTTGTTGGTGTTGGTCTGATTGATGTTTTTTTTTTATCGCAGGCTTATCTCATCTTAGAGCTGTCTGCAAAAAGTCATTGCATCAATTATATTGATCATTTTGTTTTGCATCATTTTAAAGAAAAATTATAGATGCAGTGATACTCTATCGCTCTATTTTCACATCACGTGCTCAATGTGTCATATCACATATTCCCGAAACTGCATATGGGGCACTTCCACCACATCATATCACCCTACCTTCTGCGTGTATCCTTTAAAAGAAGTTTTATCAATACCTAATTAAATATTTTTACCTCGAGAAATACCCATAAGATCACGTTATCAACACATCACATCGCTCCAACATTCTGCGGTGTCATCACATCATCACATCGGCACCACATCACGTCACACCAAAGATTACATGTTAGTAAATCCGTATCATATAATATGAAGTAAAAAGTATAGACATCGTGTGCCAAAGGTGTGATGCCCTATCGATATCACATCAGCAGTGCATTTGATATCACGTCATACCATCGTACATACCAAAATTATCTAATTCTTATTAATTCAGTCGTTTAGGTAGTTCGATCAAAATTTTTTTGATTTTATTTTTTTATGTTTATTTTTTTTTTATTTTTTTTTTTTTTTTGTATACAAATTTTTTTAAATATTATTTTAATGCCATTTGCTTGCCCTTTTCAGCAGCTTCCAGGGGTATAATTTTGGGTCCCTACATAAAATTAAAAAATGTATGACGCTTATAAAAATACAACATATTGCAACACTGGAGCGAAGTAATTTAATGATAAATTGTCTATGGTTGTCAGAGAACAAGAAGAAGAAAAACATTAAATTATCATGCCACAAATGTTGCTTCTACTTAATGCAAAGAAATTAAAAATAACCGACTAACATATTGCTCTGTACATTATCTCATTATAGAATAATTGCGCTAATGAGAAAAGTTACAATTTTTATGAGGGTTTCGACCCGGCAAAATGCCAACCAAACTCAAACATCACCCCACCACACGTCACTCCAACACGCCCGAGCAAATGCTTTCAAGTCAATGCAGAAATAAAATGAACCAAAAATCCAACCGACAACAACAAAAAGCTGGTATAAAAGATCAAGGGAAATGTGTCGAAGGTAATATTTTTGTGACATTTAAACCAACTCATTAACGAGTGTGGCCAATGAAAAGGTGAATGAAAATTCAACGAAGGCGAAAGAACACGGTATAATAAAACAAAAAAACAAAAAGAAAAAAGAAGCAAGGACAAAGCTGTTGTAATAAAAAGTGAAAAGCCAAGGAGAAGCGTAGTTGAACGGTTATTTTTTCTTTCGCTTTCATATTTAATGAAGTTAAGTCTAATTGCATTTTGTTTGTGTGACACACGGTGAAGAGGATGTTGGAGTAAATTTTGGTAGGTAGTAGGTTACCCGCTGCACATATTGCGGAATTCCGATAAGTTTGCTGGCGAAAGAATAAGTGGATGACTCTGTTAGTCACGGGTGCTAATGAGTGATGGAGATTTGGCGGGCATATATTTTACTCGCTTTCGATGGAATTGAAATGAAGTGGTTTATACTAGTAGTGTGCTGTAAACAATCACATATAAAAGTGGGCTGAACTTGTAAGGCCCGAAAAGGATACATCCTTGTGTTCCATACAAAGTGTTTGCACTTGAACACCGTTAAAAGATAGTCAATTCAGTGATTTATTCTGACACGTTTGGAAGGAATTTAATTTATTTTAATTTAATTTAATTTAATTTAATTTAATTTAATTTAATTTAATTTATTTTATTTTCATTTAATTTAATTTAATTTAATTTAATTTAATTTAATTTAATTTAATTTAATTTAATTTAATTTAATTTAATTTAATTTAATTTAATTTAATTTATTTTAATTTAATTTAATTTAATTTAATTTAATTTAATTTAATTTAATTTAATTTAATTTCATTTCATTTCATTTCATTTCATTTCATTTCATTTCATTTCATTTCATTTCATTTAATTTAATTTAATTTAATTTAATTTAATTTAATTTAATTTAATTTAATTTAATTTAATTTAATTTAATTTAATTTAATTTAATTTAATTTAATTTAATTTAATTTAATTTAATTTAATTTAATTTAATTTAATTTAATTTAATTTAATTTAATTTAATTTAATTTAATTTAATTTAATTTAATTTAATTTAATTTAATTTAATTTAATTTAATTTAATTTAATTTAATTTAATTTAATTTAATTTAATTTAATTTAATTTAATTTAATTTAATTTAATTTAATTTAATTTAATTTAATTTAATTTAATTTAATTTAATTTAATTTAATTTAATTTAATTTAATTTAATTTAATTTAATTTAATTTAATTTAATTTAATTTAATTTAATTTAATTTAATTTAATTTAATTTAATTTAATTTAATTTAATTTAATTTAATTTAATTTAATTTAATTTAATTTAATTTAATTTAATTTAATTTAATTTAATTTAATTTAATTTAATTTAATTTAATTTAATTTAATTTAATTTAATTTAATTTAATTTAATTTAATTTAATTTAATTTAATTTAATTTAATTTAATTTAATTTAATTTAATTTAATTTAATTTAATTTAATTTAATTTAATTTAATTTAATTTAATTTAATTTAATTTAATTTAATTTAATTTAATTTAATTTAATTTAATTTAATTTAATTTAATTTAATTTAATTTAATTTAATTTAATTTAATTTAATTTAATTTAATTTAATTTAAATTAATTTAATTTAATTTAATTTAATTTAATTTAATTTAATTTAATTTAAATTTATTTTATTTAAGTTAGTGTAATATAAATAAATTTACTTTGATTTAATTAATTTTTATTTAATTTAATTTAATTTAATTTTATTTAATTTAACTTTGTTTAATTTAATTTTATTAAATTTAATTTCTCTCTTGAGATTATAATTTGAGTGGAACTATATCTCCCACTGCACTCTTCGCTTTGGGTATTCATCAATGTTGTTACAGAAATCGATTAAAGTTCAATAAGTTGAAAAAATTTCGACTATTAATCATATCCACCTAATTACATATGCCGCTGAGCTGCTCATTTTCAAATGCTGTTCCTATTTTCAACGCTCCAAAAATGACAAATTATGTACAACCATTTTCCGAGAGCTGAGAATGCGATTACGTCTGCACTAATTTGTACAACCCAAGAACATAAATTTATATATCATACAACCACTCAGCTGGCAAAGCCTAATGCTCATGGCGTGTAATTTTTGTGCTCCTACACAAACTCGTACACATTTCTTGTACAAAATTACGTTCAACTCGATTGCACCAATGAGCATGTAATTGAAGGCAGCCAAATTATTTTTCGTAATGTCGCAATTTCCGCCAAATTGCTACGGCGATTAACAAAAACGTAAACTCAAAATTGCCGAATGCCACTTAAAAGCCATCCCCGGACAGGGTGCGAGCAGCAGGACAGCGGGTCAAATAGCGCTCACATTAACGTTGGCGCCTCACTAAGGGCCAAAGCCCACCTGTACGATTGTTGCCTGCTGTTTGCTATTTGTCCTTTGCCTTTGGTATTTATGAACTTTTTCCATTAGGGAAAAGCTTTTTCGAAAAATAAATACAAAACAAACAAATAGGCAATATTAGTTCAGAAAACAATTCCACAACGTTTGACCGCAATTAAAATAAAAAAAAAGGTTTGCAGAAGCAGTGAAATGGTACTTTATCACAGAAGTTCGGTTGATCGGTTAGATAGGGCGAGAGAGGGAGAGAGATTACCAAATACATATAATTAAATAAAAAGATAGGTATGTGAATTAGGGGGGTCGTTTTAATCAGATTGCTTTTTATTTTAGATGGCACTGTTGTGAAAAAGTTATCGATTGAATTCTATTGGATTTATCGATTTTTCGGATTGATTTTTAGAATTTGGTTAAATTTTATCCAAACTTGTATTCTTTTTTTTTTGGAACCCAAATCAGAACGAAATAAATATTATATCAAACGGTTTGGTACACAAAATCGATTAATGAACAAAATTCGATTATTAAATTTATCTTTTAAAAAATCGGTTGTTGAGTTATCGATTTTTTCGATTCAACGTTACATCCCTAGCTAACAGATGCAAAGGAAAATTATAATTTTTCGGGACTCTGCGCTGCAACAAAGAAAAATGGACTGACGAGCAAAAAACTACTTCGATTTTAAGAACCCGTCTAATGTACATGCACACATAGCCGTCCACGAAGAGGGGGCCGCGTTCTTTAAATTCTTTTTTTTGTATACTGCTGGAAGTAAATATAAAAGCCCCGTCAGTCAAAAGACTAATTTAATAGAGCAAACGGTGTCTTCAAAGCTTAATTTTATTTGTGAGGTTGCTATTAACTACGCCGCAATGGAAACAGATTAAACCCCACTATACGAGCTCTGAGTAAAGGTGTCTTTACAAAATGTATCCTAGTTTGTAATGAGAAAGAATACAAAATGTGGGAGGTAAGCAGGGTGGTTCCATAAGTTGATAAAGATCTTAAAACCTACCCACAATCTCTTGAAGCCTGGCTACACCGCTGTCTCTATGTATAGCTCCTGTCAATGGCAAATGTGAAACAGTTATGTGCGCTATAATTGCACATTTTGCACCGCTGAGTGGCTTGGCAGCGCTGTGGAGGCGAGCTTGAGTGTGAAGACGGAGCTTTGACGCCGCTCATCCGCACCGCACACCGTTCACAAATGCCGCCAATGTTGTTTAGTTTGTTGGCGCCATGTCATGTAGTGGCAGCATTTGGGTTTGTGAGGTACGCTGCGGAGGCACATGCAACGCGCGCTTGACAAGTTATTACACCACATCGCATACATATGTACATAAATACACATACATACATATGTGCACCACAAGCTCTCCATAAAGCGGTCAACACTACAATGTTTTCGGTTCATTACAAAACGATGCATGTCACAAATCAAGCGGTGTGACGCGGCCACGTCTCTATGCGGCTCCATGTGCGCTGTACAAACCAATTCGGTTCAATGTGGTGCATGTGTGACCGGTGTGTTGTGTGTGTGTGTGTGTCCGACGCTACGCGGCTAAGTTCAACACGTCAATTCTTCATGGACGATAATTCAACACTAATTGAGCTATTTTGGTGTAAGCCCAAAAACAAAATTATAACTTACTGCAAGCGCTAACAATGCCAGCCAACACCAGAAGGACTAGGCGCAATACAAAAGCCCTCAGCACTTTGTTTCTGTTAGCGTCGTCATAATAAATAGGCAGGCAGGAGGGCAGGCAGGCGGGCTCTAAAACACCAGTTAACTGAAAGTGTAAGCCGTAACCAACAGTCAGCAGCCAGCAGGTGTCTTAACAGCCATTGTTAGTAACTTTTTGATAAACGCGGTAAAGCAAATACTCATAAGCGCATATTTAATGTGGATTAAGGGATATTTTGCGTATGCGGCCGCTACTATTAATATGCGCGCTTGCAGCACTTTTGGGGAAAATAACAGAAATGATTAAAAAATAGTTCAAAATACTATTTTGTTTTTAAGGAATGAAATAGTTTGAAATTAAAAAAATAGTTTATTTTAAATTATTAATTTAATTCAATTTAATTAGTTTATTTTAATTAAAAAAAATATTATTTATTTTATTTTATTTTATTTTATTTTATTTTATTTCATTTCCTTTCATTTCATTTCATTTTATTCTATTTTATTTTATTTTATTTAATTTAATTTAATTTAATTTTATTTTATTTCATTTCATTTTATTTTATTTCATTTTATATTATTTTTTTTTTTTATCCTATGGTTCCAAAAAATAAACCCAAATACATTCAGAAGCAAGAAGGAATACAAAGTTTGCTATTTTATAAGCTTCTAATACCTCAAAGCGCATTTCCCCGCGGAGCCTAATTAAATTTCATTTTACAAATATTTCGCAACCAAATGAAAACCGCTACAACGTAGAAATCTGGAAACTGAAATAATATTTGTGAAATATATTTTATATTTTGTTGCTGTGTATATTAAGCTACGTACATATGAAATACTTGCGGAATTCATTAGCTCTAAAATACTTCAACAAAAACATAATTTTGTTCCAATGAAAACTTTCGAAATTTGCAGTTTTGACATTTCGCACGTTCAAAACATATACATACATACATATTTGAGCGAGTTCTAAATTCAGAGTATTGCCAAAGAACGCACGAATTTACATTTGTTTGAGTAGAAATTAGTAGAAGCTTCGAATGCACTGGAAGCACACCAGTTCAGTAATTGAGATTTTCCCTACATGGTATGCCATTTTTGGGTTATGGTAATGTTTTGTACGTTCATAACTAAATTAAGCTCGCAGGTTGTTTGGTTTTTTGGGTTTTGTATTTTATGTTTTCCAAGTTTTGAGATTACACTCGATTGAATTTTGTTTGAGGTTTGCCATTGGTGTATTATTATTTGAGTTATGAGGGTACTATGAGTATTAGCTGACTTGCAGGGTTAATGAAATTATAGTATTTTTTCTGCATTATGTTTTGAGTTTTTAAATTATACTTCCTTATCTCTTTTTTTGAAGTTTGTAAACTAACTTACAGATTCAATGATCATTTGCTTTATGCTTTGCTCTATTTAACCTCAAATCCTAAAGCTTAAGCCGCCTCAATTGAAAAGCTTTGTTAAAATTTTTTCGCCTAAATGTATGCAACTTTAAAAATACAAACGCTGCTCCTATCAGTGGTTGCTAATCTCTACTTAGTACAGCTAAATTCAGATTTCAGCAGTTTCCATAGCGTTTAAGCTACACATAAATCACAACAGGCAAATAACCTTTGAGTAGCTCAGTGTTGTAATTAAATTAAATGCGACGCACATTTACTTATATATTTAAACATATAGTGCGTTTCATTACTATAGCACAGACGGTAGCTACATGTCTTAGCCAGTTATGCACTAACACTAATATTTTTTAATATTTTAATCTTTGTTTTCTAGACTGTAAACTTAATACGGATTTTAAAAAAAAAAGTTAACAAAAATTTTAAAAACTTAAAAAAAAAATCTGAAATATTTCCAATTTTAAAAATTGCATGAGATTATTTTTTATGTTATTTTTCTGAAGTCAACTTTTAATTTTTCCGTATAAAAAAATTTTATTAAAAATCGGATGAAAAATTTTGTTAAAAAAATTATAAAAATTCAATATGAAAAAAAAAAAAATAATAATTTTTATAAAAATATGTATTGGTAGAGAATGGGAATTTTTTATTTAGGGGAAAGAATTTTTTATGTACATATACATATGTATGTATATTTGAACACATTGTGGCTCACCCTACTATACATATTAGTCAATAACTTCGAAACCGGCAAAGTTATCGAAATATATTAAATCTTAAAATTTAAGTTTCACATCTAGTAATACTGCGGTGAAAGTTTCATTCAATTCCATGAAGCAGTTTTTGAGTGATGTGCGTTCAAACATACAGACAATTGGACAAAAATTCTAAAAACTGTTGATTTGTATGCTATTGGCTTAACTATGTTTTCTCCAATAAATTTTTCTTGAATGTCTGCAATATACTCGTGTATGTAGAGATGTTTGTAGCAGTGCAGAAATCCTAGAAAAAATGCGAATCCATTACTTTGTATTTTGTTTTTACCTCCCATATATTTACTTACATACATACATACATACATACACAGATTTGTGCTTGCTTTATTCGTTTCATTGCTGTTGTTGTTAGTAATCAATGAAAAAAGCTTTTCTATTTTGCTCAATAGTCTTCATTCACATTAAAGGTCAGTTGATAAGCCGTTATCAGGCAGCTTTGTTACTGTGTGTGTGTATGTTTATGTGTGTATATGTGTATACATACATAGCTGTCAAATGAATGAATATTTTGAATCTATAAATTAGTTGCACCTAAGCAAACATGCTCAGTATAAACTTTAAATTAGACAACCAAACTTGAAAATATAAAAAATGTGAGTGTTTAAAAATTAATAAAAAAAAAGTATTTCAAAACAAATTTTTTTAAAACAAAGCAATAAATTCAAATCAGCTAAAATCGTACTCTGTGAAATAATTAAAATTAATTTTTTCTATTTTAGTCAGTTCAACATGAAAGTGTTCTTATATCTCGCTCTCTTCGTTAGCATGCTGTTTGCTGTTATGGGTAGCGATTGCCGGGCCAATTTTAGTTATGATGCTGATAAGAAACTCTGCCTGACTAACCGTCCAATTCATGGTGAATGTCCAGCCGGTTCGAAATATAGCCCCAACGTTAACAAGTGTGTACAATTAGCAAGCGTTTAACCATAAAATATTTTAATATTCTGTCTTTGATTGCAAAATTAAGATAAAAAAAAAATAAAAAATTGAATAAAATGTTATGAATATTTATTTTAAAATGCTGGTTAATGCATTTTGTGTTTGTTATTTAGTAAATTATTTAGTTAAAACAAATAACGATACAACCGATTTTTCCTTCATAGGGGGTTTAAGTTTTGTATTTATGCACTAGAAAAGCCGCCTTAAAACTTGTAATACACAGCACCAGAGTTTGATTTTAAACATTGTATGTATCTTCCAAACAAATTGAGATATGACGCTTAATCACATCACATGTTACAGCGCTCAATAGCACCTTTCGTTTGATATCCATATTGTACTAACATATTTTGAGTTATCTAATCTGCATATTGGGCGATAACTCCAAAACCGCTCAAGTTACCAAAATATGGCATACCTTAAACCTTAACTTAGACATCTAGCAAAGTAACAGTGAAAGTTCCATTAAATTTTACTACACCGTTTCTGCGTGATGCGCGATCAAACATCCAGACACACAGACAAAAATTCTAAAAACTATTGGTTTGGATGCTTTTAACTGATACGAAGTAAGAACAAATATTTCGCTGTTCAACTGCAACTGCGCATTTAGTAGTTTCGCTATCAATTTTCTAAGATCTAATTTGAGGTTAAGGTTATTTCGATAATAGCGGTAATCTCACTGAATCAAAGCGTTTGCAACGAAAAGTGAGTCTGTTTGCGCAGTAGTTTATTGAGCTTGAAAGTAGTAGTAGTAGTAAAACTGCATTCAGGTAGCATGAAAAACGAGAACGATAGCTTGAATCAAAATTGAGTTATCGAAAATGAGAGACAAACTCGAATCACGAGCCACGCCCATTTTTCGATATCGAAAATTTCGAAAAACGAATAAAATGAGATAATTCAATAATAAAAGTAGTTTAATGATGCAACTTTGTAGCTTTTTTAAATTGATCACGCACGATTTTAGCAAATTTTTATAAAAGGGGCGTGGTAAAGCCCACATATAAATGAATAAATTTTCAAACTTCGACTGTTAATAACTTTAGAATGGTTTATGCTAGAATAGTTGGTAGGAGGCATACTATTATTGTGATGCTCGTATATGCACCTGTATGAAATAAGCGTAATCGCTGCTCGGTCACGCCTTCTTTTTCATCAAAGTTATCTGAAAAGCATGTACAAACACTTAACTGGCCATTTCTAATTGTTATCCACGAGGTCGATTTAGTTTTCATTGGCTTTAGCTGCAAAATGCTGTCCAAGATATATATAATACATATATATATGTATATATGTAAATATAACTTGAGAAATCTGTATAACTGTGTGTTGAAGAGCTTCCTGCTAATTTCCAAATTACGTGACGATGTAAACTTTAAAGGCGCCTCATTAACGATTCAGCTGGCTTTGTTGTCGTGTCAGTGGAATTGTCAATTGTCATTACTGGCAGCTTATTTTGGCAAACTAATAACTCGTCAAGACAAGCGGAAATGGCACAGTTGAGGTCCCACTGCCATTTCCTAAATTCGTGCAAAATATTTGGCAAATGTAACGAGTTTTGTGCGCCAAACTGGCAATGCTGTAATGAATTCGTGAATAAACAAAAAATATTTAATTGCTTGAAGAAAATGAAATAAAAACTTCAACAGAAGTAAGATGGTCCAAGTGCGTTTGAAATAGAACAATTTAAACTTAAACGTTCAGCTTGTTATCCCTTGGTAGATATGCCAAGGTGCAGTTCTATTATATGCCCAGCTCAGGAGCGAGTCCACTGGGGTGGTTTTCGCGCCCAAACCTTCCCCTGTGGAATCCAAGAAGTCATATTTTTCAGGAACGATGGATAAAATATTTTTTTAAAATTTCCTAGAAAAAATTCGATCGCGCCCTTATTTTACCGTCTGAGTAGTTGCTTAGGGTTTTCTTCTAGTGAACTGTACGAGATCCATTTTTTTTTCTTGCACATCACTCAATATAGTGGATAGGACAAAATTTGCAGTAATCAATATGACGAATGCTACTAAACTCATTCTTTTGCCCGGAAAGTTTCCAAGATTTCGTTTACCAGCAATTTCCATAGAAGTGGTGACAGAATCCATCATACTCTAAGGCCATTTTACATACCGATCCCGTGCTAAAAGTTGTTTGACGATCCTTCCTCTGAGAGTGCAATCAATGTTCAATACAGCTATAGAAACATGGGTCTTCTATACTGACTCGTACCAGGCCGATCACCTCCGTTTTCATACGAATCAATATGGGTCAATTTCAAAAAAAACGTACACAACGAGTTTTTTTTTGCTTATTTTTAAAGTTTTTCCAATTCGCCTGTAAGAGTGGCCAATTTATGTAGAAATTGATGAAGAATCCGGTGGGACCTTTAGGCTCTCAAAAAAATCAATATTTTTGGTTTTTTTTTTAGGTTTTCTATGATTTCTATCTTGAGCGTCACACACCAAATATGTATAAAAAATCGCTGAAAATGCAAAAATATTTGAGATTCAAGTTTACTATGTTGTTCTTTTGTTTTTCAAGATTCACTTCTGCCAAAATCACCTTTTCGATTATAAACACAAAATCACGATTCGCCTTGATTTATTTTTTTTTTTTTAAGTGACTAGTTATTTACAAATTTTAAGATGAAAATATGTAAATTATTGTTAAAAAGAGACTTGAACTAAGGGGTTACTTGCAAACTAATAGGCTTGTAACAATGTATTTTAAAAAAAATGCATTTATAAGCGTTTTAAGGAAAAAAACTGAGTGTGACGCTCAAGATATTTTGTGACGATCAAGAGATTTTGTTGCACGTAAACAAGAAATAATGCCAAATTTAAAGTGTAACGAAAAAAAGTTTATTTTTTACAAAAAGTAAATAAAGGAAAACAAAAATTCTTCAAAAAACAAAAATTTTCATACGAAACTAAACATATACATATTCTTTGATGTCTTTAACAAAATTTTAAAAAAGGAAGTAATTCTTGAAGAAACTTATACACATACGCGCTTTATCGAGCTTTATTTTCTCTCGATATTTCCGTGCTCTTTCAGCCGCCGTTAATTTTGTTGTTTTACTCTTGAAAATTAAAAAATAAAATCAAAATTAAGCATTTTAAGCTATGAAGCAATATGTATGAAAAGTGATGCTCATGAAATGTTTGCCTATTTTTGTTTTTTCCGTAGGCAAGTTATTTCCCAAATTCACAAATTATAAAAAAATGAGTTGAGACCATGTAAACAATGATTGTCAACTTTAATTTTTTACATTTAATATATTCACTTTTAAAAAAATTAGCGTGACGCTCAAGAATTTTTATCGCGCCCTTACCATGGTGTTCACATAAACTACGCAAATCCACACTTGTTTTAATAGTTTTTGTTTTCGCTTTTTCACTATTGTAATAATTAAAGTTTGTACTTTTATTACGTTATTTACTTTATTTAAATGAAAATTGAAAACTGCTAATATTTCTTGATTTATAAAAAAAGTGACGCTCAATGCAAATTGTGGGGACAACTGTTCTTTGCAACGCCAAATTCGCACTAATTAATTTTTGACAACTATATCAAATCAAAACAAAAGAAAGATACCCAATAATTCGAAAACTGTTATTAAATGTTGACCAGTAACTTTTTTTTTTAATTTTATTTTATTTTGTTTACTAAAAATTCTAACGGGGGACACATGCTTTTGTATGAAAGGAGTCAGAGGGAGAAACAAAACACCATACTGAATAAACAAAAAAACAAATATACAAATTTGAGAATTATGTTTTTTTGTTACATATTCCTCGGTGATCACTGTCCCATTTTTGTTTTTTTTTTTTAATTTGTTTTTTACCTAAAATAGTAGTGTAAAGTGCGGGGACACAAAAATTGCGTTTTTTTTGAAATTGACCCATATCGAGTTAGCCTGCTGGTGTTAGTGCTGAGTGAGACAAATTTTCGGCAGGGTGTTTGTATTTGCAGTACTATCCCAATAAGCAAAATACGCTTACTATAAGCTTACAATAAACTTACTTTTGTAATCTTTAAGCTTGGAAAACGTTTACTATAATCATTGAAAAACGTTTGGAAAACATTGTACACTCAACGAAAGTGGTCCCTTTTTAATCAATTGGAATTGATGCTTGGAAAACAATGTTTAATAAACATTTTATTCAATGTATAGTAAGGGTTTGTTGAAAACTGATTGATAAAACTCCAATTTGGGCGACAACGGTGAAAACGGGCCAATAGCCTAACGAATATGTTGTGGGATTTTGCTCAGAAGGTTGCGAGTTCGAATCCCGACCATTTCCTTAATTTTTTTGTTTTTTTAATAAATTTTTATTTGGTGCAAGAGGATATAAAGGCCAATCTTTGGTGTGCTGCGTGCAATTTTTTATGCAGTCTACATCTGCAAGGCAAATATGTGCATTTTTTCTGAGAAGCCTTTCATGACACCCGTTTTAAAAAATCTTTTCAAATAATTTTTTATGTTGCCTGTACAGGGGTTCGAACCTAGGTCCTTCTGTGTGGTAGGCCAGCTGCACTACCGTCACACCACGATGCCCATATAACAAAATCAATATAAATGAAGCATATAAAATTTCAAACATTATTTTTGAAAACTGAGAAATTTTTCACCTCGCTGAGAGTTCACCTCAAGTCATTTCTCCAAGGCTACCACACCATTGGAAAAACATATATAAACGTTTGTGAAATTTTTTTGTTACAAACTCGTTTGGAAAACATTTACTTTTTACGCTTGGAAAACATTGTTTAATAAACTAGCTTACTTCATTGTTTATTGGGATGTATGTCTGTTGGTATGTTTGTATGTATGTTTGTTTGTTGTTATAGGAAATGCATGAACTGCATACCTAAGTGCAAGCTTTCGATGCTCATTAATAATTTACTAATCCATATTAATTCCTCATTTTACACGAATGCCAACTAAGAGCAATGAAGTTAACATACGTATAGCATGTTTGTATTTAATAACTGCTTCAATATACATAAGTAAGTGTGTGTGCATGTATGTAATGCGTGTGTGTGTGTTTGTAATGTGGCGAAATGTTAATGGAGCGCGCAGCAGCTGTTCACTCGCGCCTACAAAGCCCGACTTAACATTCGTATGCAAATTGAAGTGCATGAGCAAGTGGATGATGAAGAGTGTGTAGATGTCTGTGTGTGTGTGTGTTTATGCATGCTCGTGCTTGCGAAATAATTGCTTTTAAGTGTTTTTCGTATAAAATAAACAACAGAGTCTAATTGCATAATTGCAGCTAGAGTTAAGTACCTTATCATGTTTGTTGTGAGTTGTAAATGTGTATGCGCATGTATGTATGTGTGAATATTGGTAACATTTCACACACATACAAACACGCATTATTTCTATTGGCACTCACTCATTTACGCGCGCACACTCATACCGCCACTCATTAATTAACTCAGCAGCTCAGGCGACGCTTTGTGTTGCGTCTACGCCATGGAGTGAGCATCACTTTTTTTGTTTTGTTTTTCCTTTTTGTTTGTTTGTTTTTTGTTGTTCTTAACGCAGTCAGTAAATTTTATTTTATTTTAGTTTACTTTTATTTTTTATGTTAATAATACATACATATATGACACTCTCCCTTGGCTTACGTTTCGTATACGAAAAAGGAAGCGCCGACTGTTCAGAGCGTTGAGATTGAGGCGCCACTTCAGCTGCACTGCAGCGGCAAAAGCTGATGTTGCTTCCTGTGTTGTATGCAGCATTAAAATAAAACAAAAAAAAGGATTAACTTTAATTGCAATTCTCACGTGAATACATTGTTGTGTGCGCTGTTGAGCAGCAGCAGGGTTGTTGAGTGGCGCTACAGTGGGTGTGAAGAGAAGGAAAATTACTAAACAAAATATACAGTTTGAAAATTTTACAAATTTAATAATTTGTATTATTTTAATTTTTCTATGGCTTTTTTTTAATTAAAGCATTTTAAAATTTTAAAGTTGAATTATTTAAAAAAAAATTGTCTCACTTAGTCTGCCATCGCAGTGGGGGTCTCCCTCCTACTCTGCTAGGTTCGGATCATTTCGGGAAGGGTTTCGGTATTTTTTTTTGGATAATTTCGTGTCCGTGTTGGCGTTTCGAGACTATTTAAGCAAAAAATCGGAATTATTTGCGGAACTTTTTTGGCAATTTTCCAATATAATTTCGTGATCAGTTCCTGCTGAATCCGGCATAATTTCTGCACTGTTGTCTGGATTCTGGCATAGTTGTAGGGAATGTGGATAAAGGTTTTTGTATCGTTTTTTGAAGTGTTTTCTTGACTTTTTCAAGGCTATATCGGGACTTTTTTGCGACCGTAAAAAAATTTTCCGGTAACATATCTGGATTTATTTTTTGACTCTCTCGGTACCATTTCTGTCATGTCGGAATTGTTTTCTGAAAATTTGTTGGAATCATTTCGGAAATTTTTCGATATCTACGGAACAATTCTACATGATTTCACGACCATTTGGAAGCTGTTTCGGTCTCATATTCTGGACTTTTTCGTGATATTTGCTGGATCATCAAGAATTGCTCTTGGGACTTTTTCACGACTAATTTGTTGCTTAAGGGACTATTCCTTGATTATTTACTGGACTTTCTCACAATAAAGCTGCTATGAAAATTTTTATAAACCATCCCGAAATAGTAAAGAAAAAGTTCCGACACCAATCGCAGAAGGATCCCGAATTTAAGTTCAATCACGAGACCTTCTGTCCTATGATTTGTTTACTCCAGCGGCGAATTGCACTCACACTTTTTTCTGAGTTAGCACACTGTGCATAACTTCCGAGCCTGCGGTGCCATTACAGTAGTTGTCGTTGTTGGTTTTGTTGTTGTTGTTGCCATGTGGTTACACTGCAGGATGTATTGAGCTATTTCACGTTATGCTTGTCCGCTTTGTTTGCGGTGAACGCAAAAGGAAACAGCAATTAAACGCTTTCCACTTGTGGCCGACAGCGCATGCACACAACCAACACCAACACCAACATGCTTGTGCAATCAAAATACCACACACACACACACACACATACACAAACACACCGACACACATGTATGAGAGTACTAGTAAACGCAGTTGCATAGCCTTAGGCAGTTTTGTTGCCCATAATCCAACTGCAGCAGTCGGTTGTTGCACTACTCGAATGTCATACTTGTCTCCGCACTGCACTCAGTAGGCAACAGCCAGCAACCAACAGCGGTCCAACTAACTAACCGACCAACCAAGCAATCCAGCGCACTTGTAACTAGCCTGCTGTGTAAATACGAGCACATTCCACAACTGCAGTCCACACTCATCTTGTGTCCAACGGCTCACGAGTGCATCGTGGAGTGGCCATGGCTTGGTCATTGCTGGCCTCTTTGCGCGACTATTGCGCTAATTGCTCCTTGGCCGGCATCAGCTACATTGCCAATAACAAGTAAGTACAGCACCACACCGCACCGCATCGCATCGCATCGCACTTGTGAATTTTGCTCAAAACCCCAAGCAACCAATGTAGAATTCTATGAGCACAAGCCTTTGGCGTATCAACAGATCTTAGAACAAATTTGAATTTGAATAGCTTTGGCGCTTACCACCTTGGGCATTTTTGTCTGTCGCATAGGCAGCTAGCTTGTTTATTACATTTCTTACTTCATAGTCTTCGTCTCTTCGTCTCTCTTTGCAGATTACATTTTAGTGAACGTATTTTCTGGTTGTTTTGCGTAATAATGTCGGCCTATGGCTCATACAGGCTTATCACCACATTCGAGCGTGATTTTGAATTATTTGCTGTGAGCATTGTTTTCGAAAGTCTAACGCCATATGATAAAATTTATTACCCCAGTGTGGCGATTTGTGAAACGCTGGAGAAAGATGGCACAACGCCGCCGGTTTTTGATTACATTTCCAAGTGAGTAAAATAATTCGAATATTTTTGAGATAGGTAATTCGAGCTCAAAACGATGTTCTTGTGGATTTCCGACTTTGGTATATGTAGATTAGACTGAACCAAAAAAAAAAAAAAAATTGTTTTAAATTATATTAATAAAAGACATTGAAGACTGAAACCTGTGAAGCAAAGAAAGAGGATCCTTTGAGGGAATTTGCTGCTTAATTCGAAGACAGAATTAATTGGGGGAAGCATGAATCTAATTCTGAATGAAATGTCTTAGATCATTTAGTAAATCCTCCAAATATTTTTGCATAATCAGCTCAAAATTTTTTTCATGTTTACTTTAATAAGAAATTTGTTTTAAAAAGTGGGTTTAGAAACCGTGCAAAAAGTGCAAAGAGGGTTAAAATTCACATCGGATTCAAAATATGCAATTTGACAGCTTATTGTAAAATTGCGACAAGAGAAAATGTGCAGAATATTTTAACCAAATAGCACTCTCATGAAATTGTTGTTTTTGTCGTTTTTCGAAAATTTCAATAAAAATATTCAAGAAACCGGTGGCCCAGAAAATTTCTTTAAAGGTCTTCTCAGGCGAAATCTTAATAAAAAAAGGCTTCACTACCAGAAAACAAAAGAAAAAAGGTAAAATTAACTTTTCCGGGAAATAATTTCCTAGAATACTTTAACCCTCTCACGACCGCAAAAAAACAATTGGATAAATGATAATGCCAAAAATTATACTGAGAGAAAACTTTTCTTATTATTAAAATTTTTTATACTTTTTGAGCTCTAAACGGTAGCAGAGTTGGAACTAGCAACCCTTCTCATGGTCGTCAAATAGTCCAATAGGTATTGATATTATTCAATTGCAAAAAAAAGTTGATTGGAGGGAACATTATTGACCCAATGATACAAAGCAAACACTTCTAGAATTTTTGTCTGTTTGTCTGCATATTCGTTTGCGTATCACTCGAAAATCGCTTAATAGAATTGAATGCAACCTTCAACAGTTGATTATTGGATATCTTGCTAAAAGTATAAGATGTATCTTTTTTCTATAACTCGTGTGGTTTTGGAGTTATCGACCAATATGTGAATCAGGGTGACCTAAAATGTGTTAGTACAATATGGGTATCAAACGAGAGGTGCTAATGAGTGCTGCTCCATGACTGTGTTTAAATTGTAATTAAATCCATTTCCCTTTGCTTACATTTTGCTTACTGATGTATAACCAGCTCGTAAGTAACTCACTTAACCCTTGAAGCAACTACTTTTTTACACTTTTCACTCAATTTAAATTATTTTTCAATTCATTCTTTGTAATGCAGTTGGCCTGAAGAATACGAATATGACATCGAGATATTTATTTTGAAACTAATTTTTCCACATGAATACAATTCGGGTAATGCAAGAGCGCATTGTTTTGGCAAGCTGGGCACTGATACCGAATGTCCGCTTGGAAACTATAGACAGCTAATTGGGCAGGTAAGGAAATAATTTTTTTTCAGGCTTCTTGGAACTGGTTGTGAAATAACAAAAATAAATTTGTTTTCAGCTGCGTCAAAATTGTTCTGTCGTTTTGCTGGAATGTTCGTTGGGTGGCCAAGCTTTCAATTGTTGTCATTATTTTGTACCACTGCAAACACCATATGGCTATTGCTTTCTATTTAATTCTCTACAAAATAATCATCCGTAAGTTTGACAATTTGTTTTCCTTTATGTTCTAGCTAGGCACGCCGAGCGCAATTTCATATAAAATCGATCATTCGTACTTTATAAGAATTTACAACTTGCTGTGTTCAGTTGCTTTAGGAAGTTGCGCTTGGTTGTCCAAAGCGTGTTCAGTTAGACAATAAGTTACTTACCTAATTACTAAGTTTCCCTATTCTTCATTAATGCTCACGAAAGCGGTAATAAACGCTGGTATCCGAATGTTGTTGAAGCAAATCATGCCGCGGCCACAATGCGTCTAGTTAGCGGTGTTGCATTTGAGGTTTGTCTGAATTATTTATTCATCCTAAAAGTATGCAACACATTAGTTGCACATTCTCGTGTTATGATCTATACTGAAGCAACCTACCTACATATATACCCTGTAAACTAAAAATGTATAAAGAATGAGTGACGCGTACCAAAAAAGTGAATAAAGACGTGGGTAATACAGAGAGCGCATGTTTAAATTGCTCAGTGAAATTGTGTGGTCTGAGAGCTTGCATACTTTTAGGCACTTTCTGTTCCTTTAGAAACCATTTCTAATTGTATTGTTTTCCGAGTTTACACCTCAAAATAACTGCTGCTTTTCTTTTAAATTTTCTCTCCTTTTATATTAAGGTTTTCGTGCTCAACATGGAGGACATACCCTATGCAAATTTGGCTGGAAAAACCGTAAAAGTTGCCGCACCAGGAAGGCATACCGACTTTCAGATTTCCTTGCAAGAAATGGTTAACGATCAGGATGTACACGAAGTATCACCAGCACATCGTGGTTGTCGCTTTCCGGATGAAGTGGTGCCGCACTCATCCTTTCGCGCCTACAGCTTTAGCACTTGCATTGTCGATTGTATACGTTTGATACAGAAGCGCTATTGCAATTGTACGATGTTCAATCTAACGCCGGAACCCGATAAAAATCTACCCGATTGCGATTATGATGGTTATTTGTGTTTGGAAAAGGAAACCAAGGCTACGCCGGATATTAAGCTGTTGCTGCCATGGCCGGAAAATAATGAAACTTGCGATTGCTTGCCATCGTGTACGGAGCACGATTTACGTTCGGTTTCGGAGTATAGTCCGAAGTAAGTGCAAATGGTTTTACGAGCAGCGAAAAAATTCAAAAGTCGTAGAAATTTTTATGCAAAAAGTCGAGTGGTTTGACTTGATATTTGTATGCAATAAATATTTTAAATAAATTTTCACTACTATTTTCAAAATCATATTTTGATAACAAAGGTAGCATTATCTATTGCTACCTTTTTCACTTTTTCAAAGAAATTAAAACTTTCTCTGCTATTTTTAAAAGTAAAATTAAAATTCTTTTTCACTAAGCTAGTATTTTGATTTTTTATTAATACTTTTTACTTTTATAATAAAGGTAGCTTTTTTACCACTTTTTTACTTTTACAATAGAAGAAAAAATTTTCCTACTTTTTTCAAAAGTAAAGTGTGAATTCTTTTCCACTAAACTTGTATTTTTTTACTCTCTTTTTTTTTAATAAAAAAGTAGCATTTCCACTACTTTTTTTAATTTTAAAACAGAAGTCAGGCTTTCGCTAATATTTTCAAAAGTTAAATTTGCATGATTTTTTTATCAACCTTCAAATTTGAATACTGTTCATTAATTTTACAATAGGTCGCATATTCACTACTTTTTTACTGTAAAATAAAGTCGAGTTTTTAGTACTATTTTCAGAAGTTAACTTGTAATCGCGATCCTTACTCCGTGAACTCGGACTTTTGCTGCTATTTTTAATTTTATAATAAGTAGTATTTTCACTACTCTTTTTCAAAAAACCAAAAACAAACAAAAATTTTAATTGTCACTGAACTCGTATTTTTTTACTATTTGTTACATTTATCATAAAGGTTGCATGTTCATTAATTTTTTTACTTTGGCAACATAACTAAAACTTTTACTACTATTTTTGAAAGTAAAATTATAGTTCCTTTTCAGCTACTTATATTTTTACTAACATACATATTTGTATTTTATAATACGATTAAAACATTTTCACTACTTTTGCCACCTTTACCATAATTTTAAAATTGTCACTCCTTTTTTTACTTTAAAATATTCACTACTTTTTTTCGTATAAACAAAAATTTAACTACTCCTTTTGAGTTGTAAAATAAAAGTAAATTTTGAACTAGTCATTTCACTACTTTTTTAATTTCACTACTATTTTTAACTTTTATAAGAGAGGTAAAATTTCCACAACTTCATTTGAGCTGTAGTGCAGTTTTTTGTAGTTGAATACTAAAAGTTAAATTTCACAACTTTTGTAATTTCACTACTATTTTCAACTTTTACAAAGAAAGTTAAATTCCAACTTCTCCTCTTGAGTTGTGCTAAACTGTTTTTCAGTTTTACTCTAAAAGTCAATTGCCGGCCCTTTTTATTTTAAATAATACTTTTAACTTCCTTAATAGTTTCGTTTCATGCACAAACAAAACAAATTTAAGCATTTGCCTCATCCGCCCTTCAATTTATTTTCCAGAAACCAAAAAGGCGTTGATACACGCAGCATCTCCATCAGTTTAGTCGATCGTCCCACGGAGCGTTATCGCCGTCAAGCGCTACGTACACGCTTAGATGTTGTGGTGACTATTGGTGGTATATTGGGCTTGTTCTTGGGCGCTAGCATTTTGAGTCTCATCGAGTTTATTTACTATTTCACCTATCGGCTGTACAACAATATTTGTATGTCGCGTAATATTGAGCGCAATCGTAGCATGGCTGGTGATCGACAAGTTCCAACAAAGTACTAAATATTCAAAGAATTTCTTGGGTGTTTTGAAAATATTTTTTAAATCCATTTTGTGAGCTAAACCCACTGTTTAATTAAAGTTTGAAATCTTCAAGTATGTATGAATTCAGTTTATTTATATAACTCAAACCCGGTAATTTACGAATTTACCTAAGCTTGGAAACTGTTTCGCAGTAAAAGCCGCATTCCCTTAAAGCACTAAATGAAATAGTACTAAAATACAATTTAGGCGCCTAATTGTAGTCAAACCTAGACAGTTATATATAAGTAATTAGGTTTACGTACAGGGACCGCAAAAATTTTCCTTTTTAAAAAGTGAATTCAACTCGAAACTCTGGCTAGTAATAAAATTGATCAGACACGCTTTGAATAACATTGGTATGACTGTTCAATCTGAACAGTTTGAAAGTCACTGTAGTCGAGACGCTAAAACAGCTGTTGCAAACAATTTGAATAACAGTGGTATGGCTAACGAATCTGAACAGTTTGGCAATCTCTGTGATCGAAGTTTTTTTTTTTTTGGTTGTCTGCAATTTTATGACTGTGTCGGACTGTCTCTGATTTTTTGATAGTCAAAAAAAAAAAAACAATGACCTTGCTTTTAATTTTTTTTAAATAATCATTAGAACCCGAAAATATTCACTCTGGTCTTTTTTTAAAAATTAATCAATTATATCGGTAATCATTAAGTAATCATTAACAAAAAGTCCTGTTCAACGGTCTCTGCTTAAATTTGAACAAAAGTAAATAATTTGTGAAATATTTAGTAAAACGGAAAATTACACAACATTAAAATTGAAAGCAACAATTAAATGACTATTAACCAAAATATTAAATAAATTATTTTACCGTCCATGGACACAATTACACTCATTCACACACATACATGCATACAAAAATGCCACTGAGTGGGAATATCATATTTGCTTATTATTTTATGGCTTTGTAAATAACAATGGCGAGCGTGTAAACATGAAAATGCGCAATTTAACAATAAAAGTAAACAACAACAATATTCACCTATTAGTTATACTGCATATAATACACACACAAAGAAGACAATCCGCCATTGCGGACAGTCACGCGATGCCGATTTAATAATTACTTTCGATGAGTTTTGTTTTATTAACAACTAAACAATGCCAAGCAGGTATTTTGTTTTATCGCCTTTTATGGCTCAACAATTAGAATACTCGGAATTTGATAAAAAATTGTTGCTAAGGTAAGAACTTGAAAAGTTTTTGGTGTGAAAAAAAAAAAAATAAAAATATTAAGCCAGTTAAATGAGGCGCTTGAATAAATTAGAAATTGGATCCACAGAAAGGTAATCAATTGAGAACTTTAAAAGGAGTTTTAAATGAGTGCTGGACATAGGCACAACATATTTTGGATTCTCTCTTGGTCTAATCATAGCAAATTATGCCCATTAAGAACCAATCGCCGAGATTTGGAGAACTCTTATTTCACAGTTTGAGAGCTATGAAAGTTTAGAGGCACTGCACTCAGCATGTGCGAATTTACGCCAGCTTACCCCAACTGCTACGTAGAACGTTAAAAATTGTTACACACACATACACTCACGCAAACACAAACGCATTGCCATTGAAAGTTGGCGTTGCCCTTCATTCGCAGCTACTCAATCATTTGTGGAATGCCGTAACAGTTTTTGAATTTCCACTCAAAGGAAATTTAGTGCAACTCAGCTCTGATATTCATGAGCAAAAGAAAAAAAAAATTGCAGGAAAGCAGACAGAAAATTCATACTCGAGAATGCTTAAAAGTTAGTGGATAAAAAGATTAAAAATAAAATAACATTAAATTGAAGTACTCAGCATATCAGAATAGCTACAGTGAGACTGCCATATATTTATTAAAATCAGGATGCGAAAAATTTCCAATGTTTTCAATTATTTTAAAATTATTAAAATTCAAGTTTCGAAGCTTGAGAAAGCGATGGTGTTTCTTGCGAATTTTAATATCGATATTTTAGGCGTTAGATCATTAATTGATACACATAAGACTGTTCCAGAAAATAATAAATTTCATTAATAATTTAAGGCCGTGTTTTATTCGAAATTTCTCTGCTAAAATTATAAGCACGCATGATTTTGGTTCTTTTTCACAAGCGACAAGTTCACATTTGATTTTCATAGCAAATCTAAAATTTTGAAGAAATTAAAATTTTGTTATTTTATTCATAACTCGCTGAGTGCTTATACAAAAAAATAAAAACGCGAAATTTGTAATTTTTACCTTAGATTTTGGGTGGACAATAAAATAAAAAAAATTTGATAAGAAATAATTTCAATTAAAATGTTTTTAAAGCGGATTAAAAGCTATAAAATAAATTCGCTTTTGTCTACAAATGTGGTGATAATTCTATGTAGACTGAAAAAAAATATTTTATATTTCTCGGTTCATTTCAAAAACTTTTGAAATAAAAAATATAAATAATTTTTTTTTGCCATTCAAAACCTAGTTAAAAATAATTTCCAAAAAAATGTTTTAAATATAAAATAAATCTATAATTTTTTAGTCCAGTTAATGTACAAAAATATATATATGTATATGTAAGAGATAAAATAACCCCTCTCAAATCTTTTAAACACTTTACTTTCTAATGTCACCTACCTGAATGCATATGAAACGCACAATAGCATCAACAATCAGATAAACGAAACGAGTTTATTTTCCCCTCACCCGCAGCTGCAATCAATGCGCTGCCTCAACTGTAAATACATGAACGGTAGCGGTTGCAATATGCCATTCACTTTCAAAAATTCCTTACCTTCACAGCCACTCCACTTCATTTTGCACTTGGTACTCTATGCTCTGACTGCGAATGCTTTTGTTTTGTTTTGTTTTGTTGTTTTGTACGCCAAGTTCGAAAGTTTTTTAGCACACGAGCTGTGCGTTACAAAGCCCTCCCAAGTTTGCATGCTCAAATCAAAACACCAACACTTTTATTGCGTATGAGTGCGTTGCTCTTGTTTTTTTGTTCCTAACAGTATTTATTGTTTTTTTTTTTTGCTATTTTTACTTTAACCTTGCACTTACTTGCTGCCTGCTGTATGGCTTAAGCTTTCTATAGTTTTTTGTTTGAATGGGATTGCTTCCGCATTGAGAATGAAATTAAATTCTTGCTATGCATTTAGATTTCCATCCATTTCCACATCCTTAACTACTTATTTTCATTCCAATTTCCATTTGAATGGGTAATCATTACGAATAATGCAATGCGAAACAAAGTTGTGTTAAATAAAAAAAGAAGAAAGCTCACTTTAAACATTGTAATACAAGAATTCTTTTGAATCCGAATTAACAATAGATTACTAGCTATCATGCCGATACATGCATTAAATAGCAACTCGAAATAGAGCTAAGAAAATTACAAAAGAATTCCAAAAAAAAAGAACGCAATTTCCACTTTATAATCGAAAACTCTCAAAAATTCTTCAAATTTCTTTGAAATCTACTGGCGTAATGTTTTTCAATATTTGTATAGCCAATTTTGGCATGTTTGAAATTTATTTGATTATTTTCGAGCAAAATTTCATAAATTTACGTTCCTTCGAAAATTCGAAAATAACAATAAAAAAATATTTCGAAACTTCGAGTATGAACTTTATAGCCCGAAGTTTTTTAAAACTTATCATAAGATAATTATTTTATTAGGTGCAGTGCCTTAACATCAAACTAAACAAATTTCGAAACAAATTTTAAATTAAGTTCGAATTTTTGGAAAAAAACACTTGACATATTTTCGAAAAAAGTTTCTCAAGTTATTTTTGGCGAGAGTTACAAAAATTTACACTATTTCGGAAATGCGAAAACACATTTAAAAAACAATTCGATACTTCGAAACTTTTCGAACATAAAATTTTTAAAGCTCTAAATGATTTAAGACTGGTATGTAAATTGTCGTAGTAAAAAGTAGCTTGCCGGTGCATACTTAACCTCAAAAGCAAATTTTGAAAACAGTTTTGAAATTTTTTGAAAATTTTTTAAATATTGGAAAGTTTTGAAATACGCAAGTAACGTTTAATAAAATATCTAAAAAAAAGTCCCTTCCAATTTCCAAAGTTACGTACAGTAAATAGCACAGCAGAATTAGAACATTAACAAAATACGAAAGCAGTTTTGAAATTTTTTTTGGAAATTTTGAAACATAGAAAATTTTGCGCAATTTTCGAAAAAAAGTAAAAGGAAAAGTTATTTTATGCAAAAATTTACGTTATTTTAAAAATTCGAAAATAAAATTTTAAAGATTATTCGTACATTTTAAAAACTTTTCGTGTATCTAGTTTGTAGTTCAGCAATTTCTTGTGGTTTTGATACAACAAAGCATAGGAGAAAAATTTGACAACATGTTCGAATTTTTTTTTTTTTTTTCGAAATTTGAAATTTTTTCGCAAGAATTTTTAGGTGTTCTTAGCAAGAAGTCACAAGTTAGGTTATTTCTAAAATTCGAAAAAAAAAAGATTTCAAAATGTTTGAAACTTTTCGAATCGGTTTGAGGATCATATCGTTTAAGGCGGCTTACTTTTCTTATTTTTCCTTCTCCCTTCGATTTCTGTTACCTCTTACTTCACTTTTCCTTGATTTTATATTCCTAATTTCCGTCTTATTTTATTTTTCCATGGAAAAAGTTTTCCGTTGGCATTTCATTGCGCTTATATCAACTAAACCATTCTGCTTAACCCGCTTAGTGCCATGAACAACTCTTGCTTTCTTTTTCAATAAACTAAACAAAATCAATATCAACAAACACACAAAATTTAATTGATTATCCTTAATGACGTGTTAATAAATACTTCCCCGTCAATTTATAATTGGCTATGAATAAAAATTATGTCAGTATTCAAATTCAAATTTAATTCTATTTCAACATTTTTGAAAATGTCAAATGCTATTAGAATTTTGATGACTCCATACAACGAGTGCCAATTACGATTTGCGTGCACCATTGAACTAATTGATTTGCGTTATTTTGAAACACGCACGCCTGTAATTTGTCACACAGTAAAACCATCAATTATTTTGCAGAAATGCCATTGAAATGAACATATTCATTTAATGGAACCTCCAAAACATGAGCGAGTTTGAGATGTTGCGGATTTAAGAGTGAATATACCCATTTGGGAGATTGAAGTATTTAAAAAATTCGTAATTATTGTTTTACGTTGTACTGATTCTTAGTTATGGAATAAAAACAAAAAAAGTTAAAAAAAAAATGTTTAGTTTGATGATATTTTTTTCAATAAATTTTTTGTGACTTCCAAATTTTTTTGTTGGACATTTGTTTTTGAACAAATTTCCTTAAAAACACAAATTTTTCGTATCGATTAAGCATATTCAAATGTTGAGTATTCGAGTATTCGTAGCATCTCTAATAAAACAAGTCACACACATACTAAATACTATACCACAACCAACAATCGCATTTTGTGATTGCTTTCGGCGGTTTGAATACAGAAAAGCACAAAAAAAAAAAAAACAAAGTTAATTTGGAAAATTTTATAGGCAAACATTTGAAAAAGGCAACGGCAGCATTTAATTTTAAGCAAATATATGTGTTTTTAATTATTTGTGCTGTTGTATTAAAGTGCTGCAAGGTTCACACAAAGAAAGGGTAATTTTCTTGGGTATATTTTATTTTTACCTTAGGCAAAGTTAGTTTTGATTGTATGATGTAACTCGCGTTTTAATGGAAAGAACTCATCATATGTCAACCAGCATTTATGGAAATACGTCCTTAGTATAGGTTGGGCGAGATATGCTTTGTTATACCTTACATATTTTTATCTATTCATCATTCATCACCCTTCAGTAATCATTATTCGTATTACATTTATCATCATTCACCGTTTATAACTCAATATTTATTGTTCATCACTCATATTTTCTTATACATCATTCACCATTCCTCTTTTATCGTTCATGATTCAATATTCATAAGTCGTCATTCATAGTTCGTTAGTCATCATTCATCCTACATCAGCAATCACCATTCGTTGATCATTCATCGTTCATCATTCATTATTCATACCAGACCAGCCAGTTGTCATTAATTATTCCTCTGTCATCCTGACACATTCATCCCTCATCAGTATTAGCTAATTGTATATCATTTTTAGTTCGTCTTTAATTGTTGATCATACATCATTCAGTATTTACCATGTGGCATTCATCGTTCAGCATTTACCATTCGTCAGTTATAACTCATTCTTAGTTCATCATACATTCATTATTTAGCATGTGCAGTTCATCGTTTGTCATTTCGTTAGTTATAAGTCATTAGATTTCATCCAATCTTCAACCTTTATCATTCATGATTCATCATTAATTATTCATCATTCACCTTTCATAATTCATCATTCGTTATTCATGATTAATTTTTCACATTTAATCATTCATCATTCACTATTCATCAATCATCATTCATCATTCATCATTCATCATTCATCATTCATCATTCATCACTCATCACTCATCACTCATTATTCATCATTCATCATTCATCAGTCATCATTCATCACTCATCACTCATTATTCATCATTCATCATTCATCATTCGTCGTTCACCACGGAGTTGAAAGTCTTTTACTATCATCCAACTCTATTATTAGTTCCCTACAACCTGGTTGCGCGAAATATCTCTAGAACAAAAACAACAACATAATTTTCAAGTATGACTTTCTCGTGAAATGAACAAACAATTTCTAGCTCACATTTCTTTTGTTTCATTCTCCTTTACTTTCATTCTATTTGTTCTTCGTTTGAATGTATGTACATATGTATGCTTTGCTTCTACCATTTATTTGCATAGCCAGCTTAGGGCATTGTGTCATATTCACTAAGATATGAATATCATTTTCAAGCACACACACACACACACACACATACGTAGTCTAGGCAAACAAACCAAATATTCTCATCCATTTATTTGAATCTGATAAATATGACAAACTATTATGTTGGCGATAACGTTTGAATCTCTTAAGCAAAGATGAGAGATATGTGCGTGACACTTTTGGCTAAAACCCTTTTACATACACACATGCATATGTATGTACTATGTATATGTACATGTGTGTGTGTATGCATATCACTTGCTTTGCAAGTAAGCAGCCATTTGTTGATATCAAAGCTGTAATTATATTGTGACAGGCTAAAAGGATAGCAACGGCACGACAGTGATGATCATTAAATTAATCTACATTCGATACGAGCCGGTTTTGTTGTATTTTTGATATAGTTGGAGAATTGCCGATAGCTGATTTAGATTAGTTCGATGTCACTCATACGCACTATGCAACAAGCTGAACATTTAGGTATGTGTGCATATTAGACGGGACCAAATAATTAATAATTTCGCTACTATTTTACGGTTTAAATTCATTCCTTTCGTTTTGCTCGCTCGTTTCAATATGAAATTTTGGAATTATGAAAGGATTTTTAGTTGAATTTCCAATGAGTTAGAGCCTTGAAACATGGAAAGCAGGAGGAACTATAAAAACAAAATTTCTCTACTTTTTATTATTGAAAAAAAAAAAAAAAAATCTATTTAACTTTCAAAAACATAAAAAGTTTTTTTCTAGCCGTCTAATGTTGTAAGTGTGAGCGCACTTTATCAATTTTGCAATAAATTAAGGATTTGGAACTGCGCATGCGTTCTCTTCTAACATTTGCTTTAGTGCGGCTTTTGTTTATGAATTTCCACAAATTTTATAATAACAAACTAATCAATTTAATTTTGAATGACCCAATTTTAACATAAACTAATTTTAATGGACTTAAACATTTGACAGCAGCCAGTGGCTTGTGACAAGCAATATAAAAAATTTTAATTTTCTCTGTGAACTAATTTTATCTTAACAAAATGAGCGCAGTGAGCTTTAAATTTAATTAAAATTTTTTAAAAAATTTCTAATTTTCATCATTGAAGTCTTTAATTTTTGAAAATCGTCCTAAATTTGCTCTTTTTTTCCGTAAGATGAGATACACATATTTTTACAGCCTTTAAATACACACGAAATAATTAAGGTTCATTTATACTCGACAGCGGCTTACTCTTCTATGTGGTATGGCTGTGTTGCTTTTGGGGAACATAGATAGAGAATCGTGGACGAAGATAACTCCCTGTAATTTGTGATTAATTTTAACTATTTCTGTCCACAAATTAAGGTTCATTTAACCTCGAAAGCGACTCCTCTGTAAAATATGACTGTTCTACCGAGCTGGTGAGTGATTTCTTATCACATTGGACTAATTCTTACTATTTATTTCTGATTAGTAGATAACACAGCTATTTTCTAAAAAAAATTAAGGTCCATTTATGCTCGCCACCGGCATACATATATCTCTGTAAAATATGACTTTTGCCCAACACTGATGATATACAAACAAATAATACCTCCATTCGAATCAACTTTCACGACGATTGCGCTTCGAATCATAACCAAAATACGCTTGACTTCCGCTTAAGACCATTAAAGCAGCATATCCGTTTCCTACGTGAGCATATACCAGACACAATAATACGAATGAATACGACATAGATACGACACACATACATACATACAGCCATACATAAGAGCAATGTCAGACATCAAACAACAGCGAAAAAAAAAGTACCTACGCGAATGATAGCATAGCGAGTAGAGCAAAGTAGAGCAACAATGTGAGTGACATAACAACAGCAATATTTACTAAGCGACAACAATAACAACAACAAGAACCATGCGACATCATTGCTACGGGGCTAAGCATTGAAAAACACTGGTTTACGCAGCAAAGCTCATCACTGCGTCGAAAAATCGCATTTAAGCTTGACTACCCGGAGCTATAACGGAACAAAGTAGGTGTGGTAGGTAATTGCGAGCAATTGATATTGGCAGCTGTGTGAAAGTAAAGAGTCGTTTATGTACGCACACATATGTGAGGTGTTGTCACAGAAATGCGCATGTGTGTGTGTGTGTGGGCGTCTCTGTTTAGTTTATTTTTTAAATATTTTATGAGATGCGTGTGCGTGTGAAACATTTTCAAAACTTTCTTAAAATGTTTATTTATAGTGGCCACATTTTTTTCTCAACTAAGAAATAATACATTTATGAACAAAACAAAATCCATTAAGTTGAATATGAACATTGATGCCTTCCTTCAGTTTAGCTATTTACAAACTAATTGCACACAACTTCAGATTTTTGAAACTTTTAAAGCCCGAGCAATCACTACGATTTCCCAAAGTTGAAACGTTTTTTTTTTGGTGTGAAACTTTTTATCGCTTGTCAACACTTTCCGTAAAGTTTCTGATGTATGCAAATATTGAACTCATGACAGCCACACAATTTATGTTAAGTTAATTAGTTAAAAGTTTAAAATTATTTTCATAAAATTCTAAAAATACATTTTCACATGTTTCGAGGAACAATAAAAACTCTTATACTCATGTAGGTGTATGTGTTTATGTTGGTATGGCTGCTTTCTCATTTGCCTGCATATATTTTAATACTTAAGTATAAACAAACAACATAATTTAACCGTTATTACGCGTATAAAGTCCTCTGCATACAAACAAACTTTCATCTTTTCCCCACCGCTAATCATAGGTATTTGTGTATGCCAGTGTGTGTGTGTGGTATAACAGGTGTTAATAAATCAAATATTGCCGCTGCTTAACTTTTGAAAACAAATATTAATTTTCATTTTTATTTTATGCATTTTTCAATTCGACGTTAATTTGTTTTCCCAGAACCTCTCATAGTACATATTTGAAAAATATATATGTACATTAGGGATGCCACTCGTTTGAAAATAAATAAAATAAAATAAAATAAAATAAGATAAAATAAAATAAAACAAAATCAAATAAAATAAAATAAAATGAAATGAAATAAAATAAAATAAAGTAAAATAAAATAAAATAAAATAAAATAAAATAGAATAAAATAAAATAAAATAAAATAAAATAAAATAAAATAAAGTAAAATAAAATAAAATAAAATCAAATAAAATAGAATAAAATAAAATAAAATAAAATAAAATAAAATAAAATAAAATAAAATAAAATAAAATAAAATAAAATAAAATAAAATAAAATAAAATAAAATAAAATAAAATAAAATAAAATAAAATAAAATAAAATAAAATAAAATAAAATAAAATAAAATAAAATAAAATAAAATAAAATAAAATAAAATAAAATAAAATAAAATAAAATAAAATAAAATAAAATAAAATAAAATATAATAAAATAAAATAAAATAAAATAAACAAAAATAAAATAAAATAAATTAAAATAAAATAAAATAAAAATATTTGTAAGTTTTTGCAAGCTCGAGACCAGATAAACAATAATTCGTAATGAATCGTTTTTTGGGAAAAATTGATAATTGGAGAAAAATTACAACGGAAAAATCAATAGCGATGGATAGGATTACATGTTTCAGAGTTTCCAGGCTCATCATCAGATCCCTTTTCGGACACTGGGATGCGAACCCGTGTCTGCACCAAAGCCGCTGTTAGAAAACTCTAACACTAAGCTATGATGCCCTGTGACGTCACAATGTATTCGTCTCCACTTCAATTAATTCCCTTTTGTTTTGTTTGTTCTTGCCAACTGTATACACAAAATTTCTTAAGGCATGCAGCCTATATGTTATGATGTTGTTGTTTTCCCAAAAAACTGACAATTAAATTCATTACGAATTATTGTTTATCTGGTCTCGAGCTTGCAAACACTTACAAATATGTAAACAAAATAGACCGCAAAATCCAACAATAAAATAAAAATAAATAAAATTAAATCAAAATAAAATCTCGCTCCCTTACTTCACACGCACTCTAATGCGCATTTTTAAAATTTTCCTTTATTGGGGAAAAATATTTTCTCACTAATGACTTTCCCCCATGCATACATCCACATTAATTTTTACGCATACATACATACGTAAAAATAATAAAATATTTGGCATACCCCGGTTTAGTTTAGTCGAGGGAAAGTGTTGATGTGTGCGAATTTGTTGCTTCTGCGAACTGCGTTAACGCGTGCTAATGCGTAAATGTGCCATAAGAACATTGCGTTTAGCATAAAATTGCGTATACGCAACGTCGTACAATGGGGTGAGTGATATTGATATTGGATATTTTGCTTAACAATAAATTTCTTTTATGAATCTTTGTTTACCTGACACCGCTCAAATTTTGATTAAATTAATTTTATAAATTTCATTAGTCATAAATCAAAAACTTAATTTGGTATAACAACAAAAAAATTACGTTTCGATTTTTCAATATATGTATTGCGTTATCGGATTTTAGAATGTCAGACATTTGGACGCTCTGAGTTCAATATCATACAATTATTGTGGAACAAGTTTGCTAAGCAATTTATTTTTCGTACGAAAATCAAAAACTGCGTTGCGCCAGTTTTTGATATCTGC
Organism: Sphenella marginata; assembly: GCA_951509765.1. Lineage (NCBI taxonomy): Eukaryota > Metazoa > Arthropoda > Insecta > Diptera > Tephritidae > Sphenella > Sphenella marginata. The sequence continues at coordinate 4,617,899 of OX608079.1, read as the reverse complement.
AACGCAGATGTTCTCAGTGTACTCCATTTGTAACTAGAAATTTAAGATAACTGCACCCAATCACACAAAAAAAAGAGTTTTTTTTTGGGCCACCCAAATATGCACACAAATTTTAAAAATATGCTTTGAACATTTGTGTGGTTACTCAACATTTTGTATGCTGAAAATTTTCAAAGAACTTTAATTTTTGGGAATAGAAATCGCTTCTCCTCCCACAGGATAAATCTAAATATTTTTCTCCCATTCAAATTGCTATACCGGAAAGCTCCTTTTTTAAAATGCAAAATTCCATGTACATCGGTCAACAGGTTATTTTATCTACACTACGAACATAGTTATTAGAGATGGGCTCACTGCATCGGTATTGCCATTGATAAGTCATGGTAATGGTTTGAGCCTCACTGACGCTTTGATTTTTGTGACCTAAAAAAGTGGAGTCCGGTTTTTCCGAGCTTAACATCACTAGTAAATACATAGAAAGAGAGATTGTATAACAGCATTTATTTCATGCTAACTACAAATAATAGGTTGCCTTTCCATTAGTTATTGTTGCTTTAGTATTATTTCTGTAATTTTCGTTGGAAATATATATTTGCTGGCAAATTGAAGAAATGTTTTGATTCTACAATAAGTCTGTTATGATGCTACTACCGAGTATTCTCAATGCTATTTGTTCTTAGACATAAAATTGATAAGCCAACTCAATGGCAAAGCAAAGTAAGCTGTAAATGGTGCTGAAGTGAATTTCAGGAATAAGGTGAAAATGTATAAATAAGTAAGGAAGATGTAAATGAAGATTGAAAACAAAATCGAGATGAAGATTTTAATTGAGTTCGAGGTATCTATTGATGGGTATGGTGATGGGGATGTGGATGGGAATAAAGACAGAAGTGGAATGGACATGGAGATTGGGACTTAATTTGTGGTTAAGAATGAGGTTAAGATTGAGATGGAGATTGAGATTGGAATTGAATTAGAAAGCAAGATTGAGATGAGGATTGAGGTTTTATTTGTGGTTAAAGCTAAGATTGAGATTGAGTTCGGCTAAACCGATTGAGTTGAAATTTTGGTAGCAAGATAGTGTACTAAAAATTGTTACTTCGGTGTTGCCACTTGTGTGCTTTGTTCTGTATTGAAACTGAGTTATGTATGTCAATATGGAATATAAGCGAAAATAATATACATTCTTAAAAAAAAAAAATTGTCTGGTAAGATTGGCAAATAGCGTTGCCACCTAAATAAATTACATTTAATTCGCTGGCACATGCGCTATTGTGTCGAAAAGGACGTGGCCAATTTAGGTTAACTTTTGAACATATATATAAATCTCTCTTTTTTAAGCGTTGCCACTATTTGAAATATAATGATACGCCGTGCTTTATGCTAGCATGTTTCTCATACGAAAGGTATCTTACGTTGTATTTTAACACAAGTATTTGCTTGCAGTTTTATAATCTAGGGTTGCCACCTAATTATATTATTTCCAAATTCAACATATCCGCTATAAGCTTGAAAACCTCTCACCAAATTTTTATGAAATTTATAAATACTACAACTTCAGCTCACTTATATTAGTGTTACCACGTAGGTGATTTTAACCGTGCTGCCACCTATCTGAAGTTTTTAAAAATTGTGTGAGATATGTTAATGTGTTTATCTAAGGATTTATAATTTTCTTTGTATTTCTACAATAATATTCCCACCCAGCTATAATTTATGGTCTATGACAAACCCTAACAATATTTTTTATAATTTTTGTCTATGTGTTTGTACGCGCATCAATCAAAAACTACAACAGTGGAGGCAATGAAAGTTAGCTCTAACTCTTTTTCTTCTGCTCTAAATATGTATGTGGCCAAACTTGAGATTATTTCGCATGCAAACTTCCCCACTCATAATTGTACTATGAGCTTTCGCGCACATACAAATGTGCCATAATTTCACTCTCAAGCACACAATAACATTTCAATCCATTCATACTATTATAATAGAACTTCTTAAAGTTACTCTAAGTTAAGTTGGCGTTGTTGTTGCAATGCGTCTGCGAGTTGCTACACACTTTTTCTTTACTTTCACTTACTCACTTACTATCGTCCTTATCCCAACTTTGTTTATATTCAAGTTTGCTTTTTGAATTACTTCTTCAAGCAATCTGATAGCTTACCTTCACGCATGCGGCACGTATTTTCTTGCATACTTACAACTACAATTAAACTGAATTGGTTGTGTTGAAGTGTTGTTGCAGAAAAGTTTTGCCAATAAAATGAAAAAAAAAAAAAAAATGAAAAAGTAGAAATAAAATATTTCAACATAACATATCTTGTCTCCGTATTTTAAATTAAATTAAAAAGCGCAGCTGGGTATAAAAACACTAAAATAAAAATAAAAGAGTTAAACGGTCAACCCTACCAATTGTGAAGCGCCCACTTTGAAACCATTAAGCGACCACTTAACAAATACCAATACAATGATGCCAGATTTAGAAAACTTAATTCAAACCATTAAACTTTGTAAACTGCCAAAATTGAAAATGTTTGCGTATCGCAAACGTAAAACTGAAGTGGCAATTAAAACAACCAAAATCTGCTAAATCCGTAACAAATGATAGCCTACGCCTCCCAAATTTTTCTGAAAAAAAAAAAATTATATAAAAAATTTGTACAATACTGGAAAGTTCCTGGGCACTTTCAATTGATTTCATTTTTCTCCCATCGCATAAAGGAACAATACACAAAAAAAGGTAAGGCTTATAAGTACACTTATGGAGTCGAGTCATTCAGACACTTTCGAGTTATTTCGAGTACAATTGAATGCGACGTTATGAAATGGATGGATGGATAACAATAAATAATACTTGCATACATATCTATATACAATGGACTTTGTATTGATGATGACAAACAAATGATGAACATTTTGGGGACGAGAGCGAACTTATTGTGTGGCGCAAAAGGTTTTGCGGTTAAATTATGGTTATGGCCTATAGCAAAGGCCTGAATGTATGAAAGTAAGTTTGTGCGCAATGATGGTTAAGAATGGATATATATACATTAGGGTGCCACACCTTGCATCAATACCAATGCCATTACCAACACCAATACCAATACCAATACCAATACCAATACCAATACCAATACCAGTGCCAATACCAATAATAATACCAATACCAATACCAATACCAATACCAATAACAATACCAATACCAATACCAATGCCAATACCAATACCAATACCAATACCAATACCAATACCAATACCAATACCAATACCAATACCAATACCAATACCAATATCAATACCAATACCAATACCAATACCAATACCAATACCAATACCAATACCAATACCAATACCAATACCAATACCAATACCAATACCAATACCAATACCAATACCAATACCAATACCAATACCAATACCAATACCGATACCAATACCAATACCAATACCAATACCATTACCAATAACAATACCATTACCAATTCCAATACCAATACAAATACCACTCCACCTTAATAAGTGCGCTTTTAACCAACTAAGCCATCTTAGTGGTGTTTTTTTTCCCTTTCCATTGGTTAGGTTCAACCACAATAGATTTGTTGTGTGCAGCTCTGTGGGGGTGCTTAGTTATGTCTGTACATATTTTAGGATTTTTTTTTTGTTAGGTTTTTCCATTTCTGTTTGTTAAAGCATTCCGTATTTTGGGTTAAATTGCTATGATATTCCTTTCTGGTTTCTAAGTGAAAAATTACGGCATCGCACAATAAATAGCAATAAATATCAACAAGCGAAGAGCATAACAATCATAACAACAACAATAATAACCATAAACGGAATAATATATAGCGCAGTAGTTAAAGCGGTGAATTGTTAAATGGCGTGCAGAAATATTTTGAATCTGAAAAAAGTGATACCAAAGAAATTCAAGTTAGAATTGTAACGGACATAGAAAGTATATAACCAGATGTTAACTCAACTCATATCTAAATAGGGGACAAAGAGACTCTGCACCAAAGATGAATACATTCATATTTAAAGCGGAGTTCGGTATTATTTTGACTAGAATTCTAGCTGCGTTGATTTGAATACGCAGAGATATTGGTTGATTTGCTACCGCATCTGGGTATATCTCAATTGATAAACGCGAGAATGTAAAAAACCCCGAAATTAAATGAAAGTTAAGGGTATTCCGACCACATCAAAATAATTGGGATAGAAAAAGGCGAGAAGAACAATATCAAAAGTGAAGTATGCACTCCAAAAAGTTTTGATAGCATGATGATGATCGGCATGACAAAAGCAGATAAGAGCACAACTAGAATTTAAAAACACACAAATGGTAAGCCTTTGGGCGTCATGGCAAGCGAGCTAATAAAGAAACCGGATCGGTATTGGTATTGGTTTTGGTATTGGTATTGGTATTGGTATTGGTATTTGTAATGGTGTTGGTATTGGTTTTGGTTTTGGTATTGGTATTGGTATTGGTATTGGTTTTGGTATTGGTATTGGTATTGGTATTGGTATTGGTATTGGTATTGGTATTGGTATTGGTATTGGTAATGGTATTGGTATTGGTATTGTTATTGGTATTGTTATTGGTATTGGTATTGGTATTGGTAATGGTATTGGTATTGGTATTGGTATTGGTATTGGTATTGGTATTGGTATTGGTATTGGTATTGGTATTGGTATTGGTATTGGTATTGGTATTGGCATTGCTATTGGTATTGGTATTGGTATTGTTATTGATATTTGTATTGGTATTGGTATTAGTACTGGTATTGGTATTGGTGTTGGTATTGGTATTGGTATTGGTATTGGTATTGGTATTGGTATTGGTATTGGTATTGGTATTGGTATTGGTATTGGTATTGGTATTGGTATTGGTATTGGTATTGGTATTGGTATTGGTATTGGTATTGGTGTTGGTATTGGTTTGATATTACTCTTAGTTTTGGTGAAGAAAAATTACTCATGAGAGTTTTGCAGTTAGCTGATTGTTACTTGTGAACTTTGCTTTTTGTATATATTTTGGAAAGGGCAAAGAGATTTGTTCAGAGCTTGAAAGATAGTTAAATGTACTTTAATAAAAACACACAAAGCCTCAAACCAATGAACCAAAAAAGCAACAGAATATTTACGCATCAAAATAACAACAAACATCAAAACAGCTAGAGCCGTAAGCAACAAAAACGAAGAGCTCAAACGGAGCACCCAGAATGACATTTGAAAAGTAAAACCACACTCAAACAAACTGGTTCGGGTAAATACTAAAGCACAGAGCAACAACTGCAGGATACATATTTGGTCAATCAGAATCAAAAGGCATCACAATCAAAGAGATAATCAAAGAAAGATAAATAATATAAATTAAAATCAAAGTACATAAATAGAAAGACATAACTCTCAATTTAGAAATTTGCTGGCATAGCAAAACGAGGAGAAATAGTAAATGGAATAAAAATATTATTTTAGAATAAATATTTCTGAATTGTGAAGAAAGTTTTTAACTGTTTTGCCACAGTCTAATGTGTAGAAATTAACTTTTTGGCTGCTAAGTCAGCAGGAATTTGACATTTTCGTTTGTTCGCGGTTTGTATGGTATTTTGGTAGATTTGTTTTTGTTTATATAAACTGATATAAATATTTCGTACATAATTGACAATGGGTCACTAAGCTAACATTTTGAGGGTCGCTAGAGTGTCAGCCAACTCACGAGCATTACATACTCAACGCCACAATAGCCATGAACTCAAATATTAAGCGAGCAGAGGAGTGCATACATACATACACATACCCATACTAGCTCAAGTTCACATGCATGAAGAGCAGTTTGCCTTTCACTTCAGTTCATATTTTGTTCATTGCGTATTCTATTTTACTCTTCCACACATTTTTCGTACATTTGTACAAAAAGAAATAGAGAGTATTTATTAAAATAATGTAGTCCTGACATTTCTTTCATTTTTATTTGTTTTATGAACTTTGGTAATTTTTTCGAACAAAGCAGAAAATGCGCTTAAAAGTTTAAAACGCTAGTTGTTTATTTCCCACAGTTATTAAAAATATGCTTTATATTTGTAGAGTGAGAAGCTAGTTGAAGTGTTATTGTTGGGGCATGAAAAAGAACTAAGCTTATGTTAGTCAAATTCTATAGCGTCGATTCGGAGGTAAAGGTTTGTAAGTCCATTTGGTCCATCAAAAAAAAATATATATTTTTTTTTTATTCATAAGTGGGTAAGAGTTTGCCAAAAAAAAAAAACCGACCAAAAAAAAATAAAAGCAACAGAAATCTAAGCAAGCAGAAAAAATTATAAATGCTTACAATTTTGGTTGCTATCTTACAAGCTTTAAGTTCTCAGTAAATTTTGATAAAAAAATTTAAATTTTTACAAAAAAAGTATTTTTGTTATTCACAAGTGGCTAAGAATTTGCAAATAAAAAATATCAATATTTCTTAACAATAATTTTTTAAAAAAATGTCAGAATTTTTTTTTCGATCTGCCAATATTTAAAAATGTTCAACCATTCGGTCAATGTATTAGGTAGGCAATCAGCAAGAAATAACGAAATAAGTAAAAAAAAAGTAGCATCAAAAAGTTTTTTTAAGTTTTTTCAAAAACGCTGACAATCAGGGGGGCTTTTGGTTTTTATTCAATAAATTAAGAGAGCGCTTGTAAATATTTTTAATAGTCCGGGGAGACTTTGAGGTTAATGAGTTTAATTTAAATTATTTAGCAAACAACCAACTTTTTCATATACATACATAACTGGCTAGCAAAACAAAAAGCAAACTAAACAATCTTAGAAAAGTTTACTCACCCAACTGAGCCAATGTAGTTAGCTTAAAGCTCAGTCAAATGTTTAATGAGTGTGGCAAGCCCAACTCTCACAATCGCTGCTAGCTAATGGATTTATTATATTGATTGTTAACAGCAAGGTCGCGTACTCCTACGCAAAGTGTCTACACGTTGGGTTAATTCAGCAGCAACTTTTGTCATATCTTACAGATTAAAATCGCTTTTGTTGCTTCGATAAAAAAAAATAATAAACCAACTCACTTAAATATTTGAAAAGCCTCAGACAAAAGATTCTCTTGCTTTTGTTATTTTTATTTTCTTTCCCTTAAAACAAAAAACAAAATTTATTTTTTTATACCGAATTAATTTACTAAGCTGTTTTATTAGGCGAAAATACTAACAAAAAGTTCAAGTATTTCAATTGACTTTTGCTTTAAATAACTTTTGTTTTTGTTTTTTTGTGTTAGGCGTCGAAGATGCGTAAGGACTAAAAGCGAAAAAAAGAGATTGCATTACAGTAATTTTCTTTTTTTAATTCGCAGGGTGTCCCTTCTTTATTTGCAGTCGTCGATTATGAATCTTCAGACGTTAAGAGCATAACGCTTGGCTATGTCCACGACATCTATTCTGTATAAAATCTTTGTAAAGTAGCGTCAAAAAGGTTTCCAAGATCCAAGAACGAACTTAAAAGTGAAATTTCCTTCAAACGCTGCTCAATCACAGCGCTAAACTAATTTAAAAATCACCCCGTCCACACTTTTCAAACAAATTTTTCACGCTCGTGCGCCAAAAAATGTATACTAAAAGCATTTGAACGTGAGTCTCTCACAACTTCCTTTTTATAAATTTGTCTCACTCCACTTCACAAATCATTTTCTTAACATGTAAATAAGTTTAAAGATTTCCTCAAACAGTAATACGTTAATTAAACAAGCTGCTTAACTTTCAACCCCCGAGCCATTAACATTTGTATGTTAACACCTTGTCAGCTTTAATGTTTACCGCCGAAACAGTATTTACATACGTCGTTAGTGATAGGCTTAGAGTCCCAACTCAATGTGTGCCATACATATCTAAGAGCAACATCCTACCACATCTAAGTCGACAGTTGTTGTTATTTAATGGAGGTAAAATTACAATTTTGTGGTTAATGTAATTTCCTAATATGTGAACAGATTATCAAGCCCACTTAGCAGCAGACAAAGAGCTAGGCAAACACACCCTTTTTGAAAGCTATAAAATTGCTAATGATGTTAAAAATAAAGCTGAAGCACTTAAAAGGGGTATTTCACATTAGTAACAACAACAAAGTGTGAGGAAAAAATTGTGCGTATTGGTACAGTGGGTATTCATGCATACGGAGGTTGGCAATAAGTTGAGGGATACCGTGATTTTTTTTTTTTTAATTTTCGAGTTCTTGCCTGTTGGAGCATAACTTAAAATAAAATAAAATAAAATAAAATAAAATAAAATAAAATAAAATAAAATAAAATAAAATAAAATAAAATAAACTAAAATAAAATAAAATAAAATCAAATAAAATAAAAAAAAATGAAGTCGAAATATCGAACCAATAAATATTTGAATAGTACTAAAAAAGAAGTTTTATTCAAATTCTGGCCAAAGCTCAACAAAAATTATCAAATAAAATAAAATAAAATAAACTTACCTTTTTTCTCTGTTTACCTTACAACTTCTTATTTTAGACTTCCTTCCGCATTCAAACTTCCTTACATGCTTTTTTTGTTGTTGAATTCATTTAAGTTCTTTCATTTTTTGTTAATAAGTGCGTATAATTGATGTTTATTTATGCATTCTTTTGCTGAAGCATCATTTTTAATTTGCAAGCTGCATGTTTTTTACTCGAAAACTTTTGCGTTTTAGGTTTATTAATTATTTTAGGGTTTGCCATAAAAAGTGTAAGCTTTTGGTTGTGCCATTGTTCAAAATTCAAAGAAAAAGAAAGACATTTGGGTTAAAAATTAAATGCTATACATCATAACAAAGTAAATAGGTTACATACAAGCATACGCACACACACACACAAACATACATTACAGTTAAATGCTCATTTGTAGCAGAGGAGAGCATAAGTGCTTATGAGCTAGTCAAAGCAAAGGCGCTCTATTTACGCTAAAGTATATTTTACTCAAGAAATGAGTGTGTAGAATAGAGAGAGAGATTGTGCGTGAGAGACAGAGAGAGACAATTATTTTCTGCATTTCACTGCTTTGTTGCGTGTTTTTGAATGTGTTTTGTTTAAGTCAACACTCTCTGCTGCTATTTCAATTTGATTTATTTTTGATTTTTATAATAATTCATAATTTTTTATTTACTTTAATTACTAAATTCATAAACAATAATACAGCTATACAAACGCTAACACATACATAAATACTTGCCCTGTATTTTTGTTTAATATACTGGGATATTTTTATTGAGTAAAAAGCTCGCTCGCTCTCTCTCTCTCTGTCTCTCTCTGTACCACTCAGCAATATAACCAGCCGAGCAACAGCCTTACAAAACGTCACATTCACACACACCAAATTTGCTGCTCTTTCGCCTAATTTATCATACTTGTTTATGTATTATTGCATTGGCTCATTTCCATTTTACGGCTTGGCGTTGTTAACTTTGACGGCTTGCAACTTTTCTATGGTAATCTCTTTGCAAACTTTGTATTGAAAAATATTTGTTGAAATGTTGCGTATACGCCAGGGTGTGCTTTGTATTGCAAATGCGTTTCGTTGTGCTGGTATGAATGGCTATGGCTCCGTGCATCTAAAGGGAAATGTTGATAATTGCGCTACCTGCTTTGTTTTCCTTTATTTCAATGTGTTTTATCGTCTGTTTGTATGTATGTATGTATGTATGTTTGGGTGTTTAGTTTTGACAATTGTAAGCACAAATCCTTTGAAATTTTGTGCAAAACAAATTTGTGTCGTCTACTCAAATTGTGCCACAGTTACAACCAATAAATATTGTGCTAAACATGAAGTATGGCAAACGGATATGTATTAGTGTATTTGCTAGGATTGAATGTATGGCGAGTAGTAGCTTTTGTTTTATTGCTAAGCACTTATAGTATTTCGAAAGTTTTGTTGACATTTTCTAATTGAAATATTTAGGTGAACACGACGCTGCAAGCAAAGCAAGCGTCTGCCTATCAAACTGTCTGTCAGAAAACTAGAATATTTCAGCTATCTGCAGTAAAGTTCTCTTACTTTCAGTCACACGAAATTTGTGCCTGAAATTGTTATAAAATTCTTTAAAGAACTACTCTTTCGGCTGAATGATTTGGAAAAATTTAGAGAACTTTTATGTTGGATGGGCGTTATTGGGCAATTCCAGGCAAATTTTATCAGTCAGCTTTCACGAAGCGCTGTCCATCAGTTTAGTAGATATTCTGTATGGTGCCCCCCATAAATTCAGAATCAAAAATTCAGAAACACATTTACGGTCATGCATTAACCCACTCGTTACCTACATTTTTATTTTCATAAAGATATTATGAACGATTTTTTGGTGAGCGGCCATACGTTAACCAATGGACGAGCTCAATTTTCTTTTGACTCTGAAATCAAATTTTTCACATAAAAAAAGTTTGACATGGGCTTAAGTAGTTGATTTTAAGCGTTTTAACCCTTTTAACGCCATGCCTTAACCCATTGGTGACCTAAATTTTTATTTTTTTTTAATTTCTAAATAATTTTTTATATAAACAAATAAATTGCTCTACACAATAGTAAATATTTTAAGTTTGAAATGCATGCATTAACCCACTGACATCCTTAACTATTTTATTAATAACAAAATAAAATGATTCACTTCAGAGTAGCATTTCATTATTTTATAAATTCATAAATTTTGTTTTATGTTAGATCTATTACTGCACACTTAAAAATTAAATGTTTACATTGTAAACCCATATTTGGGTCATGAATTAACCCATTAAATGCCTTTATTTTTTTTTAAATTCTGAAATAAATTTTTTTGCCTGTATGTTTAGCGTCATAACACAAGTAATTATGCATTAACCCTTTGGTGCCCAATTTTGTATTTTTAACATTCAAACTCAAATTCTTTAAATATAAAATAAAAATGTGTAAGGTTCTTTCGCAAAGTAGCAAAAGAAAAATGAACCAGTGCTTCGTGAAACATGTTTTTCACTTATTTCAAAGCCATTATTTTCTATCTAAGAAAGTGAAATTCACATCTAAAAATTCAGAAAGTAATGAGACAGCAAAAAAAATTTAATTTTAATAAATTTTTATTTTTTTTTGGTTTCTTGTACTATGGAAGTAATCTAGCTACTTTGAGCTAGATTTCCACTTAAAAGATATTGCTTGAATCAATTGTTGTCTGTCTTGTAGATTCTGAGAAACTTGAGCAGTCCTCGATTTGTCTTCTTTTTTCGAGCTATCCAGGTGGATTGTAATTTCTCTGCCAGTAACTAAGTCCACTGCAATTTCGAATCAATAACTTTCGTAAGGCTGTGAGTTGAGTACGACATCTTTTCCAGCTAATTTTCTTGTGTGCTTTTAGTTGACTGACATCATCTAGGATTCACTCAGCCTAAGAGCTCCGTTTAGTATGCGACTGCAGTCTGTTATATTATCCACTATTTAACGTTCTCATTTGAATCAAGAATTAAACATTTTTGCTAAATATTAATAACCATTTAATGTAAATGATTTCAAATAGCAAATAAAATTATGTAAAACGCAAATTTTGCTAAGCTCCATGTGGCCTTCTAAGTGGATTAGTTGCCAAAGCAATATTAACTAAAACATATTTAAAACTCTAAAATGCCACTAAAAGTCTTCTTAGCTGACAGCTTAAGCTATAAATTACGCACACACGCACATACGCACACACACGCAGAAACATGCAAACATTTGCGTACGCTGCATAAATTTGATGAAAAGTGGCTAAGCTGATTGTGGTGATGACACAACATCAGCAGCTAAAGTGCCACAACCGCAAAACTGAAGAAGTTTTTTTAGCTGCTCCACACCCCTGGCACATGAATTCTTGGTAGCAGCAAGAGAAACGAATTTATTTAAGGCCACACTTTGTGGCACAAATGTTTGAGGAGGAGCAAAAGTGAAAAAAAAAAAAGTTACGTATACGCCATGTGCTGCGCTTTTATATATTTCTAGGCATGATTTGTGAGTTAAATACGAAAAAATAGTTTTTACGTGTCAAAGTGAATGTTTTTGACTTACTAATTTTTAATAGATTTTTTGCACCTGTTTCTATACATATGTACATACATAAACAAATGCATATGTGTATGTGTTTGAAAATAAAATTCTTTTTGTCCCTAAATGTCTGATGGCATGTAAAAGTTATGGTGAACATAATTATGAAACGAAAATGCGCATGAAGCTTGTAGCTGCTATTGAGGCAAGTAATTCGAAGTCGCAAAAGCCTGATAGAAGGTTGAGGTAGGAAACATAACACTTGGATTTAATTTTCGAAATAATATCTGTAGCATTTCCAGCTTGTTTTCGGCATCATTTCGGCATCAACCCGGGAGTTTTTGGAACTCTTTTCGAGACATTTTCAAAACCAGGCGGGAAGCATTTAAGAACTTTGTTATGCATCCGTGAACAAACCCGTAAACGCCTAGAGAAAGTCATAAAATCATCGTGAAATAAAAACCGATATGCTTTAAAAACTCGCGCAGCGAACCCGAAATGATCCTGAGCTAGTACCGAAATGTAAAAAAGTATCTCTCCATGGACCCAACTAAAAGCAAGTAGGGCCGACAAATGCCTATTTCAATATTTTTTCGTCACTCGTCACTTGAATTTTCTGACATGAAAAATATGAAATCTCTCACTATGCTCCCGAAATATTTTTTAAGAAAATTTTATGGACCTTTTTTATATGCAATTGCATCACAAAAGAGACCACAAACCTTCCGCAGAGTTTTTTTTCGAATACATCAGATCTCAAGCTATCTTCTTTTAAATTTCTTGAGTTTCATTGAGTAAAATATTATTAAACAAATTGCGCTACTTTTGTTTTGCACAACACTGTTAAAATAATATATATTATAAATAATATTAAATTCATACTCCCTCAGTTGATGTCATGTCATAGCAATCAGACCGTATTTAATTTTGACACTGACACCTGTTAAGTGTCATCTTCCGAGATTGCTTTGTACTTGTAATTCGCACCTTTACAACGCCACTTTCAAGAGTATCCAGTTAAGGAGTGTAACTGTTTGTTGTGCTTTGCAATTGTTGTCACTGTAATATAAGTACACTTAACAAAGTATAAAATAATACAAAATAATAAGATGCTTAAAGGGTAAACAGTAAAAGTAAAAAAAAAACAGGAAAAATAATACCAAAAAGCAAAAAAACGGCAAACGGCTGAGAGGCCTTTACCATTGAAGCGCTACAAACCAGCTCATGTTTGCGCTTTGTGACACAATAAACAATAACAATAACAAGTACAATGAAAATAAAAATTAAAAATACAGTAATAACAACAAAAACAGTAAAAGGTTAACAAAGCTATAGCAAAAGCTCAATCCCTGACAGCAAAGGTAGCGCTAAGAAATTCGAGCCTCACAACTGAGGTTTGTCGCTTGCTTTGGTGTTTCAATAGTCAACCAGTTCAACCAACGAAAATGTTGTGCACACAAATACCACAAATAGTGGAACGCTGTTGAGCGCTTGCCATGGTGACGAATTCGTTCGTGGAAAAGTAGTGCAAACAGCGTGCAGCAATGTCAACAATAAAGCCCAAAAAACGGTGGCAAACGCAGTCCTGTGGTGCTAATGAAAGTAGAAAAAGAGTCAAGTTTTTGTTGTATAAACAAACAAAAAGTGTAAGCGTAAATTGTCAGAGTGCAAAGTGCAAACATTTCTAATTTGGTTGGCACAAAAAAAAAAAATTTAACTTTTTTTATACATTCCAAGAGTTCAAGTAAAGGATTGACTATTAAGTGAGCTCTTGAAGTGAACAAGACAAACATCAAACCTTTTTGGAGTCTGTGGTGGAGCTAAAAAATGTGGCACTCGGAAACATCAAAATTTGCGCTGGCGCATAAAATTTAATATTAACAACTTATAATTAATTGATTGCTGCCTATACTGAAAAAATACTCTGACGTGCAGGGTCCAAGTTTCGGCTGATATCTCAGCACACGTCCAACTTTCTTATTGATTTATTCCATAATTACCTTCTTATGACAATAAAAAATACGTCAGAAAAAGAATGAACAAAATCGGTACAGCCGTTCGTGTGTGATGACGTGACAAACAGAGCTAGGGATGCACTCTAATACATACAGATGTGTTTGTTTGTATGTCTACATGTTTGCACGCGCATCACTCAAAGTTCGTTTGTTCCAAGTTAGTGATATTTCCATCACTGCATTGCCAGATATCTAACTTAAAGTTTAGAAGCCCGTTATTGCAGACAAATATTTCAGGGTACAAGTTTTTGTCGATATTTCAAGATCCCTATAATTTTTTTTATTTTCTCATTCATAAGAATCTTCCTCGTACAGTGATACACACAGCACAAAAAATATTACAGAAATTAGTTCATCCCTTCACGCGTGATGCAGTGACAAATAGAAATAAGTATGCATTTTAATACATACAGATCTATTTGTTTTTTTTGTCTTTATGTTTGTACGCGCATCACGCAAAATCCGGTGCATGGAATTGAATGACATTTTCACCGCTGTATTTTTAGATGTCTCGGTAAAAGTTTAGGAGTCTTTCAGAGTAGCTAAATTTAAAGTGCATACAGTGATGGCGATAAAAATGGGTACACATTTTTTTTTTTTAATCGAATGTGATGATATTGGAAAAGACAAATATAGGTTTGTTGCTGATAATATGGAAAAATAAATGATTACGGGATTATTCTTGTTTTAACAACAAATTCTCATCAATAATTAAATTGAGTTTATGCTAGCTGTCGTGTACAAATAAAATAGGAAATAGGCTGGAATGCACTTGTGCGAAAGAAGAATAAGTGAGAAAACTCTAGAAAGATAACATTTCCTCTTGTGAGGGTGTTCACACATTGCGTAAATAGGCTTCAAATAGCTGCGAACAGACTGAGAAATGGAAATAAAAATTCAATTTAAAACTTTGTTTACACCTTTTTATGTACATTTTGCCACAAACAACAACAACGCAACTATACTACACGGCCCTCCTTTCTTTGCAACTTAATGCCTATTCATTTGTTTCCACCTACTTTTGTTATTTGCAAATAAAAAAAAAAGTTCGAAAGAGAATAATAATAACAACAAAGCCACGTTAACCAAAACAAACACTGCCAAGCTCATGTGACAACAAAAACAACAGTAGCAACAACTTGTGGGGTACGAAAAAAAAATTACATCCAGCTCAGCAGCCTGCGCTTCTGCCGAGATTGTGCCAGCTTGTAAATATTATAATAAGATGGAGGGGTGGGGGCGAGGCGCGCGATTCTCAGATTGTTGTTAAGAGGCAATTGAGAAGAGGTGACAAGAGTTGACAAACGCGTTGATGATGGCGTCAAGTGTAATAATAAGCGCGTTCATGTTGGGGTTGAAGAGGTCATGCTTTAGCTGAGATTGCGAACAAAGCAAAAAACAAAAACAAAAAAAAACGCTTGATGAGTGTCATAAAGAATGTTGCAGTTGAGAATGAAAACCCCAAACAATTAAGAAGAAGAAAAAAAAACTCAAAATTATTTTAATAAACCGCAAATTCCACTTTGTTATGGACGCGAATTGTTGTTTTTATTGTCTATTTTGCGTTTTAACCGTCGCGTAACAGTAGTGTTGTTGCAATCAGCCATCCATTTCTAGCTGTTCGGGCTTAACTGAAAGCTTAAGTTAAGAATTGCGATGCTTGGAATGGCGCTGGGTGGAGGCGCAGCGTACAAAGAGTGCAACCAATTGCGTGTTTACACAGTTGAATGGACAAGGCAAAAACATGGAAATGCCTTGCGCCAGCTGAAGCGTTATTGTTTGCATTGTCAGCGTCCGAGTGGGGAAAAATTGAAAGGAATGAGAGGAAGAAGTACACAGGAAAAATATGAATTGCCATGTGAATATATTTAGTAGGGTGGACGGTTTAATATATGGTTAAATTTCCTAAAAATAAAAAAAGCAAATTAAGTTCAGAAAAAGCCACATGTAATTCAGAAAAAGTCAAATGAAGTTCAGAAAAGGCTAAATGTGTTTTCAAAAAAAAAAAACCAAATAAAGTTCAGAAAAGGGGTAAATGTGGTTCAGAAAAAGTCAAATCTAATTCAGGAAAACTTCAATGAAGTTCAAAAAAAAAATATAATTCAGAAAAAGTCAAATGAAGTTCAGAAAAGCCACATTGAATTCAGAAAATGTCAAATGAAGTTGAGAAAAAGTCAAATTTAGTTCATTAATAGCAAAATGTAGTTCAGGAAAAATAAAATGAAATTCAGAAAAAGATAAATGTAGTTCAGAAAAAGTCAAATGAAGTTAAGAAAAACTCTAATGAAGAACGGGGCTAAATATGTCTCAGAAAACCAGAAAAAGCTCAATGTAATTCAGAAAAACTCAAGTGAAGTTCAGAGCAGTTTTAACTAAGAAAAGGAGGAAAAAACATTATTCGGATATGGTGGTGGGAGCTTTTCCTACTTCCCGCGAACAATAGAAGCACCGCTAAAAAGTAAGGTATTACGAGTGAATTATCGAATTATGGAAAAGGCAATAGAGAAAAAAGTATGCTGAATTGCGCCCAAGAACTGCGCCACTCCTTAACGTCAACATTTCCCAAATACTTTCCGTTTTAAAAAACTGTTGGCTATCGTTACTAGCACCGCAGAAAGTTCTTTTGCGACGTAGATACACTTTATAACCATTTGGCAGCTTCGAGATCACTATTTTTGTTTTCTATTTGAAATATTTAGAATTTTGTTATTAAATAAAATCCTGGCTATGGCCTTGGGCACAGACATATCATTTGCAGATGTATCAAATATATTGCTGTAATGACGCAATAAACCTTTTCTGTTGGGGCTTCTAGAACAAAATTGCGAAATATGAATTTGTATTGGCCTAATGTATTTTTGGGTAGTTCCAAGCAAATGTATTTTAGAGCAATCTCACACACATACATTAACACATTTCATCTCTTGACTTTGCATTTATTTCGAAGCGTTGATAAAAGAGATTTGCTAATAGTCGATAAAACAGTTTTAATATGAATGTAGTCGTAGCAATTTAAAGTACCTAAAAATAAAACTTCTCTATCACTTTCAAACAACCAATCTCATCTTGTGAACTTTTGTGCTTTTTCTGCTTTAAGCTGCCTTACCATGGAAGTAACCACATATACTCAAATAACACTTCCTTTGCTCTTTACATTTATGCTGCAAGAATGCCCGTTTTCTGCCTTTTTTTTGAACTTTTTGTAGCACAATTTCGACCCAAGTTCAAGTGGCAGGAATTCATGCGGCAAAATTGCGGTGCTTCACATTTCCGGTTTATTAATGTCCTTCGTTTTGGTTGATGTGCACTTTATGCGTTTGTGTGCGTGTGTTTGTGGAAACCCTGCTTTAAAATTCGTTATCAGGAAGCCAAAAACCAACCCTTTTTATACATTTTACTAAGAAAAAAATTTCAATACCATTGCTGCAGCCCACAAATAAAAATTATAAAATATTTAAAATAATAATTATTACAGTGTTGTGCAAAATTATAGCAAATAAAATTTTCTGGCATAGTTTGCAGTGCTTTTACTGCTACCTAATTGCTGAAAGAGATATTTTAAACATAAAAAAAAAATTGAGTTTGGCACAACACTCAATTCAAATGTAACCAAAGTCAATTACCAAACTTTATTACCGTTTAATTAAAATTTTTGCTAGCATTTTTTGTCCCAGCTCATTGGTTGCACTCAACAAAGCCGCCAAAATATTTCGCAAACATTTTTTTGTGAATATTTTATCAAATACTTTGTTGCAACCTAAAGAATTCGCAATTTTTTTTTGTTTATGGAATTTTTTCTGATGTATCAATTTCGTTATTAAAATAAAGGGTGGCTCAATTTGGACTGGTATAAAGAGGCAGATGGTAATATTATTTTTATAGATAAAATTTTTTTTGTTTATATCGGCATTGCCACACTATTTTTAATTTTGCCGACTATTATTTTGTATGATAGGCCAAAACGTCAATAGTGCATAACGCCACTTGACCTTATTTCATATTTCAAATGGTCATAACCTCAACTAACGTTAATTCTTCTTTTAAAAGAGAAATAAATTCAACAAATGCTACTTATTCTGCTGACTTTATTTCACATCTCAAACGGTCATAACCTCAACTGACGTTAATTCTCCTTTTAAAAGAGAAAAAAAAAAAAATAATCATAAATCTTTATCCAAATTTAACTACCCAAAACACTGCCTATATCATGATAACGGAAATCAAAATACTTTGCTCCCCAAATCATGTGTCTTTTGACTTTATTTCTATTTCAAAAGGTGAATAATGTCGATTGACTTCATCTCCTTTTCCGTTTCGAAATAAAGCCAATTGAAGTTATTTACCTTGATCTTCTTACCTGCCACT
Source organism: Sphenella marginata (assembly GCA_951509765.1). Lineage (NCBI taxonomy): Eukaryota > Metazoa > Arthropoda > Insecta > Diptera > Tephritidae > Sphenella > Sphenella marginata. The sequence continues at coordinate 4,599,515 of OX608079.1, read as the reverse complement.
ACTTCAAGCAATTAAATCGCTCAGTTCTGCATAGGGTTGTGTTTAATTAATCGATTTCTACTTTAATCGATACTTTTTTAAAATCTATTTTTATTTAACGATTTTATTACATCAATTAATTTTGTATAATATAGTTTTACCAAGACAGCGAGCAGTTATTTTTTATTTTTTATATAAAAATTAAGTTATGTACAAAAATCGATTATTTTTTGAAACCGATTTAAATTGTTCGATTTTATTGCTCCAGCACAAAAAAACAAATTTATGTACAAAATCGATTATTTCCTTAAAAAAATAAATAAATCTGCATAGTTTTGTGTGTAATTAATCGATAATTTTTTACATCGATTTTCATGTATCGAATTTATTACTTCAATTAATTTTTTATAATAAATTTTTACCAACACAACGAACAGGAATTTTTCAGGTACAAAAATCGATTATTTTATTAAAACCGATTTAAATTTTGCGATTCTATTATCTACTAAAATGAATTAAATCGATTATTTTCTTTTTAAAAAAAAATATATCGTTAATTGAGCTATCGATTTTCCCGCTCCTAGGTCACATACCTAATTGAAACACGCTTTAAATTGACCATTATCAAAAAAGCTCGTAATTTTTTGTTACAGCACACAAACAACACGGTTTACTAATACACTTACACGCTTTTGATATTCAATAGCAAATTATTCCAGGAGTTTCGCTGAAAATTTAAATAGAAAAAACGCTGTGAGGCATGCCTGAAGCTCTCACGCACAATATTGGTTATTGGTTATAATTTTGATTATTCGTTAACTATGCCAATTGAGCCATAATATATGCAAGTTTTTATTTATATATACATACATAGGCTTGCATTATAAATTTATTTGCGTGAATTATTTTTTAAATTATTTTTCAATGTTTCTTGTAACTTTGTTAGCCAAAAAAAAGCGTTGCCATTGGAAATTTTTCGAAAGTATTCTAATTAGAATACTGAACCCAACTGTCAATAGATTGCAATATTCTGCATGCTTCGCTCGACCCAATTTTTAATTAACTCCAATATTATTATTACTATACTCGAAACTAATATCCGTCTTTCATTGCCACCAATAAAAATTAAGAAATTTTCGCTGTGAGTTTTCATCGCCCCCTCCCCCCCCTGCAAGTTCTTACAACTGCCGCGATTGCGCATATTTTTCTTATTTTGTGCTGAATTTATTCGGCGTGAGTTTCGATTATATTTGCACAATCATAAATAACTGATGGGCATACGAAAGCACCGTCGGCTTTATGGAAATTAATTTGAATTTCTATTTGGTTTTGTAGTCGTTTGCCGGGGGGTGAAAGAATGCATTGAATTAATAGTTCAAATTCCATTTAAGCAAAACTTTTTTTTTTTAGTTGCCCTCAACCTATTTACGTGGCAATATGAAACGTATTTATTTGTTTAGTGCATTTGTGCCTTAATTGTTCGTTAACATTTTTGTCGCTATTAAAATTGTATATCTATATGTTAACGGTATGAAAGTGAACTTAACTGCAGTACTTCATTATTAGTAGAGTGCTCTTTGAAGCTTCATTAAAATGTTGAAAACAATTTTGAAATGGGATAGATGGAAAGTACCTTCCACTACTTTAACGTGGTACTCCCTTATAAATCATCAGGAGCTTTCAAGCTTTTAGGAGTCCTACTAATTAGTGAAATTTTCAAGTCTAGTCTATCGTATTTTTTGCATCGTTTTGTCAAACTTCTCATTCACAATAAAGCTATTCAGAAAAATAAAAAGGATTTTTAAGTCGAGGGTTAGAAACAACGTACGACGAGCCAAGCTTTACGAATTGGGCGTAGGGAAAAAGCATATAAATATCTACAATTCGTAGGAGAAGTTTAGAAGCAGCACTCCATAAGCTCGGCCTTAATATTTTTATAAATAGGTGTACTACTATGGTTATGACTAAGAGTTCGGCTGTACTGATGGATGGCTAACAAATTGAAAAGACCTCAAGAAGATGGAATTATGTTATGAGCTTTCGGGAAAAAGCTCCGAGCAGTCATATATTGAGATAAAAATTATCACATGGAGCTTGACTTGGAATCTTTTAGCGATATAAAATAGATTCAGCGGATGAAGCTACTAACAGCCAATAAATGAATGAAGGATGTCATATCAAATTTGAAAGCGATTTAATTTCACGTTGTGAGCTTTTTGTGAAAGCGCTTTTAAAAGTACAAAATGTTGAATATTTTAAATGAAAAATCCCAAAAATTGAGTTTGCTTGCTTATTTAAGTTAGTCGACTAAATCGAAAATTTTAGGTAGTTTGTTGAAAACTATTATAAACTGTAATCATATTTATGCACTACACAGTGCGTTTCATAACAATAAAACTTCCAAATTTAACGTTTTAAAAAACTCTTGTTTTGTATAACAAAATCACTTGTATCATTTTTAACCAGAAAACCGAAAAATCATTTTTATAGCTTATCAATTTCTAATAGTACAACAGCCTTTTTTTTGGTAAGCCTTAGCGACTTGTGAATAAAACAAATAAATTTAATTTTTTTTAATTCGAAATTTGCTCAGAATATAAATTTTAAGGTTTCCGCTACCAAACCAGCAATTAAGCCTGCCAAAGATTTTTTTTGTAAACACTTAACGACTTGTGAATAAAATTAAACTAGTAAGTTTTTTTTTTTCAAAATTTGAAAGTTACTTAGAAAAGCATTTTGTAATATTCGCTTGCAAGAATCAACTAAAATTGTAATTGGTTTTTTCTTGTAAGCTCTAAGCGACTGATTTTTTTTTTCGTAAGCACTTAACGACTTGTGAATAAAAAAAAAACAAAATAAATTTAATTTTTTTTTCAAAGTTTGAAAGTTCTTTAAAAGATAATACGCGCTCTTGTCATTTTCGAGATAGTACAAAAAACATTTGTCGGCTTTTCTGCGCCAAGCACTAAGCGAGTTGTTAAAAAAAATTTTTAATTAAAAAATTTATTTCATACGTCATTTTCTTCATAAGCCATTAGCGACTTGTAAAGAAAAATTAAAATATAAATTTTTTTTTTCTGTGAAATTTGAAAGTTTTTAGAAAATAAATTTTGAATTTTTCGCTTTCAAAATAGCAAAGGAAAGTGCAAGGAAGAGCAATCAAAAGTAAGAGTGCGTAAAACTGCTATATAAAGAACTAAAGCATGTAATCACATATAAGAGTGTGCTATAACTACCAAACGCACTGTATAGTCATTGCAAATCGTTACAAGCACTTGTTGTACATATTATGACTGCAACGAGGTAAATAATAAATTTTTAAAATATTATATTGAACTTTATACAAGCATTGCTGTGTCAGCACACAATCATAGGAAACACATATGCAATCAACACACATACATACATATGCAGTGCATAACTGTATTTAAAAAAAAAGCTTTCGTTTTTATTGTAAGAGGCAGGTGCTCAAAAAAATGCACAATTTTTTGTTCAATTTAGCGACACAAAAGCAGTATATAATATTGATTTATTGTGCGATATTATTTTTAACAAATTTTCATCAGCAGCGGCAAACAATTTGTTATTTAAAGAGCAATTGAGTCACTTTATTCACAGCCAGAGCGGATTTGTATTTTTTTGTTTGTTTTTTTATTGGGGGTTTTTTTGAATAGTACCTACAAATGATTTATGTTGATCTTATTTTGTAAAAATTTAAATGCTTTTCAAGCTTGAGCTGTGCAAGCAAAAGCATAAAGCTCCCAATTATTTTAGGGTTAAAGGTTAAGCTTATGAAATACATGCTGTGGAAACAAATGCTGTTATTTATTTGAAATCTGATTTGTTTTAAGGAATTTAGGTATTAAGAGACGGCAGCTTTTTTGTTCCGTTAAATTTATTTATTAGTATTCGTATTTGTCTGAAGCTTTTCCTTCTTCTTTAAATGCTGCTTAACTCGGTAAACGATTTTGACAGCCTAGAGCTCGGGTTTAGTCCATTTGAAAGTCATGATCGCTAGCTTGTTTCACAAAAATATCTATGATTTGTTTTTTAATCACATTCAATGTTATAACACTTAACAACCAAAATCGTAGGGTTCCTCGTGTTATTACGATTATTATCGTCATCATCAACTGTGCTCTGATTTTCATGATATCACTCAACATCATTATTAGCATGCTTAGTATGTCCAGTTGGCCTCAGGGGATCTCAATTCGCTTTCCTCGGCTTCCAAAGGCCGTAATCGGCAAACATGTATTCAGCAATTTTTCCTTTCTTTTTCCTTTGTCTCCATCTTCCACTCATTTCAGCTACTAGTAATAAAAGTCTATGAATGCCTTGTAGAGAAATGAGTATTTTTCCCATTAGGCAAACCCAAAATTGTGCTTAAATTGCCATGTCACCTTCAAAAGATTTGCAAAAGAAAATGTGCGCAACCCAAAAATCATCCTAATTAAATATAAATTTTAAACCCATTTCCAAAAGCAATACAATTTTTTCCAACTCATGCGCCCCATGTATCTAGTTAGCGTTAAGCATTGTTGGCCAAAGATTGTATCAGCATGACCACACTGCCTCCAAGGCAAACCCTTTCAGCTTAAATGTTTTAATCAACATAACTATCCAACGAAAAAAAAAATGCCAAAAAAAAAAAGATTCACCTACACGTTGTTTTCTCATGCATAGCGAGTATCTTGTGGTTGGATGTATAATCAGCTGCTTTCAATATGCCAACGGATCTAAGGTACTTCTTAGCATTACTTACCAACATCCTTTACCCTTACACATAGCTCAAGGCATACCGGCCGTTAGCTATCGCAAAATTGTATGTCACCTTTTATGCTTGAACACCTTTTCGCTTTATTTATTGTTGTGCTGCTATTCATACACATTTTGTTTGTTGTTGTTGTGCAGAAGTAACTGCTTTAATCACAAGCACTGAATAGCAGACTAACCACAGGATTACCCAAAAATTTTGCTCTACTTTCATATACAACGGCACACACACACACTCACACACACACACACACATTCGCACACGTGCGCTAGAGAAAGAATGTTTATTCACGACAAGCAGATAAATAGATGCCAATAAGCCATACGCCAACTCATACACAAACAATTTTAGAAAATGGCGCACAAGCAAGTAAAGTGAAAATGCTATGTTTGTTTGGGATAACAACTTCCAACTATGCTGAGGTGAGAAAATGTTTAAGAGCAGGTAGGGAGCCATAAAATTTGTTAAAAGCTGATTAAGGTAAGTCGTAGATTTGTTGGGTAGCGCAGGTGATGTGAATTGATGTAGCAGATAGAGCTAGGATGCTTGATCTTCGAATAAAGACTCATGCGTGCGATTTTCTCAATTACTTGTTAGACGGTTTTGTGTGTCATTAAAAGCTCGGTACGTGTCTCTTCTTTGCAATTACTTACAACAATTTAATTCACGCCCTCTGATTATGTCTAAGATTGCAATCAGGGTGTTCAAAGACCATCAGCGCAACTAGGCGGATCTCCGCAATACCCGACATCAGACTCTGCATTCGATAGGGCATCAGTCCGTCAGCTAGATGATGATCTACCCATGAAAGATTCTAACTAGGATCTGAACTTGTGATATCAAAATTATTGCAGGAAAGCAAGAGCCATAAGTTTAGGTAGAAATCATAATAATAATAATACCCAACGGATAACCCACCATTCCCGCCCAACCTACACGAGGGGCGCATCCGCATAACGCACGGATTTTTTTTTTTTTTTTTTAAATATACATATTGCCGAGTCGATGAAAGGCAGGGGTTTGTTAAGTGTCGAGATCTAAAACTGCTCAGCTACAGAGAGAAACTCATCAGCTAAGTAACTATTGAGTAAAAATAAACATTAACCATGTGTATATTAAGTTATTATTGATTAAGTGAGGAAAGTAGTGATATTTTAATGCTGAAAAGCGAGTCAGAAATATCAAATGTGCTGGAATGAGAGTTATAGTTATGACATAAACATCGGAAAGGCTCATTCAATTCAAAATTAGTTTTACATTGTCTCAGGAAAAGAGGTTTAAAATGTCTTGATGGCCGAAAGGGCACGTTAAAGTTCACTTCACTCAGCAGAAATGGACTAGAGACCAACCCGTTTAGCAATTTAATGATAAAAATTATTCCGAGCATCTCCCTACGACTGGAGAGTGTCGGAAGGTTCATAAAGAGACAATAAAATTGTATCACGACAGAGAAAGATAAAATTAAAAACTGACTGCCACGTAAACAGAACATCGCCTTAAATTTACCTACAGACCGACATAAAATAACGTATCCGTGCGCACCTGATATCCACGTCAGCTAAATACACTTTTCAGCGCTAAGCAATAGACCAGCGACAAAACTGAATGAATATAGCAGTCAACCTGACGTAAAGACAGACAAAAAAAAACAACAACACCAAATGAGGGCACTAAAAACAACCTTGTTGCTGCTGATATTATAGTTGAGCAGACGTTCAGGTGCTCATATACATACATATTAGCTTTGTTGTTACGCTTATACTCAGCTGCGCATACCAAATTGAGTAAATAGATTATGTTTGGTTAGCAGTAGATTGTAACGGCTTGGTAGAATCGACCATTAATCTCAAAATGATAGGAAGGAAAAATAGAAATGACCACATTTATAAACTTAGCCCTAACCATAACCATAGCCATAACCATAACCATAACCATAACCATAACCATAACCATAACCATAGCCATAGCCATAACCATAGCCATAACCATAAACATAACCATAACCATAACCATAGCCATAACCATAACCATAACCATGACCATAAACATAACCATAACCATAAACATAAACATAAAAGTAACCATAACCATAAACATAAACATAACCATGACCATAACCATGTTTCTAGTACTTGAGCCATAACCACGGTCACTTTTCAAATAATAATGGGGAAAAAAGTAAAGGAAAAATACCTTTAAAGTTCACAGCCGGGTATAACTATAACATTCAGTTTTTGTTGTTGCTCTTGCTAGCCATTATTTTGTCACTGTCTTACCACTGTTCAGATTAAACTATGCCTTCTGGTGTTTGTCCTAGCGCTGTATTATCTAGGTGTTCTTGTTAAAATCTACAATATTTTTGGTTGTTTCTTCATGTAAACCACTTGTTGTTGTAATTTACACAAAACAACAATTTGAACAGTTAACTTTCTTTTTTAGTAAACACAATTTAGGTGACTTTAAAACTATTTTTGTTGCTGCAACAATTTTATTTTTGTTATTATTTGTTAACTTCCTTTTGTCTCATGATTTTATAGCTCCAACTAGTATCCCAGTCACGTTCACTTTATCATGGTTGTTGTTGTAGTTACTTTATAACGTTGGCATCACTGTATATTTGGTCATTGCTGTTGAGCTGTCGTTGTTATGGATATTGTTGTTGTCGTTGTTGTTGCTATTTTTTAACTTGACTATGAATGACTTGCCATAGCTTTTATGGCGATTTCAACAATGCCAACTTTTGCTTTTCTATCTTTTGAGTCCGGGCTAGTAGTTATGAATGGCGCACAGTGTTGAGCTTGAGAAAATTAAGTATTAAAATTCTATTGGTCTTTCCATCCTAATCAGGTGTGTTGGGAGCTAATGGTGAAGGAGTGCCAAACATCGTAATGGAAGATCAGTGGTCGAGTTGGATTTTATTAGCTAACATTGTGGTATCTTTTACTTTAAACTTCATATCTTTTTTCTATTCTTCTACTTTCTCTCATTTCATTAATTTTCACCATCTCCAACTTTTCTACTTTATCGCTCCTCTGTACGAAGAAGAGCGAACTCATAATTACTTAGTTGAAAAATCATACTCTCCACATTTTTTATCAATAAAAAAATGTTGAATTTAATGAAAAATAAACTCAAATCGGTTATAAATATGCCCCACTGTGATGCGCTCCAATTACACACACTCAAAAACTATCTACGAACGTGAATTTGCTACTTGTACCGCATCATTTATTATTTAACAGCCGTCGTGCTAGAAACTGTTGCCTACTTTTTGGCGTACAACAGCAATCCACTACGAAATCGATATGAATCATAAACACAACAGCAAAACTATGAACGACGACTGATGAAGATGCTTACAAAAGGATATAAACTTGTTTGAAGTGTGTTTGGGAAGATTACTGAGTATTAGTGCTTTAAAATTGTTCAACAACAACATCAATAAAAGCAACAAAACAATATGCAAGAAAGATGAAAACTTTGAATTGGATCGAACGAGCTGTGCTACATAAATTACATATGTATACCCAGTAGTAAGTTTCTATAGCCTACAAAGCATTGTGAAAGGGTTAAAATCGACATTACCTGCCCTTATGAATAATTCACAATAGCATTAATGGATATACTTTGCTTTTTTCACTGTGAGATAGCAGAGGATAGGATAACGAATTGGCTGATTTAACTTCTAATTTAATTTAACAGCAATAATAATCATAACGATTACCATAACCATTACTATGACCGTAACCATAATCATAACCACAACCATAACCATTGCCATAACCATAACAATAACCATAACCATAACCATAACCATAACCATAACCATAACCATAACCATAACCATAACCATACCCATAACCATAACCATAATCATAACCATTCCTATAACCATAACCATACCCATTACTTTAAGCATAACCACAACCATAACCATAACCATAACCACACCCATAACAAAACCATTTCTATAACCATAACCATAACTACTATCATAACCGTAACCATTACTGTAACCATAACCAAAACCATAACCATAACCATAACCACAACCATTACCCTAACCATAACTATAACCATAACCATAACCATAACTATTATCATAACCGTAACCATAACTATAACCGCAACCATTACCATAACTGTAACCTTCCCTAATCGTAAATATCGAGTGCACAACTTTTATTGCTATCACTGCTGGCTATAAAAATTAAGAATCTCTGTCATACACAACAACGGCAATAAGCGTCAAAAAATCGCCAAACACAACAAATTTTTGTTAGCGGATGTTAATAAAAAGCTGCGCTTCACTGCGCTTCCAGTCATCAAAACGTTAGACCGTACACTCGTTAAAAATAAAGGCTGAAGCACTTTTTAAGCAATATAAAAAAGGAAATGAGCATAAAGTGGTCCTAAGCGAAGAAATACAAAAGTCGACGGCTTTTGAAACATAAAGAGAACGACGATACGTAGTGTTAATGGTAACAAATGGCAGCTGGTGGCTAGAGCGCATCAGCCATTGCCACACCGACTCCACAATTAACGCTCACAGGTCTTGCAGCATCACCACATCTCATTTATAAGCTTTCGCTTTACTTTGACATGTTGTCGCTGGCCACTTCTGCGCCACTTGACTGTGACTTCCTTCCTAGAGCTCTGTGAAGCAAAAGTGACATGCAATTTGCCACAACTCTCACTACTTGCGCTTACTTTCACTTTCAGCGCGTCGGTAGTTTCACTCCATCTTTGCCACAGGACACTTACACTCTGACTCACACAGCCTCTTCCGGCATTGCCTTTGATTATTAAATATGACTTTGGTTATGACCAGCTTTGACGTTTGCCTTTGATTCTATTACCCCCAACTACAATTGCTCTATGTGAAATTGTTTGTGAGTTCCAGCTCGGCAGCTCCAGTTGCGGCATTATCATTGCGCTTCTTGTATGCCATCATTGGCTTGGCAAATATTGTAAATGAAAGGCAATTTAACGTTGTTGACGTTGGGTCAACCTTGTTTGCATAATTTCGTTATTATCGCTGGCTTACGAAAAAAAAAAAAAAAAAAAAAATTCGCAAGCCAAAATAATGTTGAAATCGGAAAACAAACGAAAGAAGCGCAAAAGTACACAAAGCATAGCCAAACATCCGCATTGTGCCAGCCAAACGTTTATGGCTTTTTAGAGGACAGTCAAGTTGGTGCAATTGGTCTGCTACTCGGTATTTTTATCTGTTACTTTATATAATTTTACTTTGAGTGGGAGTTGTTTCGCACATTGGGGGAAGACTTTTTAGATGAGGGTTCATTAATAGCGTCTTTTATTTTTATTAGGAAGAGTAAAGAACCATATTCGTAACATTGGAAGAAGGGTATAGTTTCTTTTGTCGTGATCGCCTTTGATATCCTGGCCACGAAAGTGTTAAAGCTTGATTACTCTAGACCGGCTCATGCAATTTGTGGAATTTAAATTCCTATAAAACTACGTAAATTTAGCTAATTGAGTTTATCTCTATAGTTTGGCAGTTTTGAAGTAAAAATTCAGGGGCGGATCAACGGGTGTGATTTTTGGGTTCAAATCCCTTCTTCGCAAACCAAAAAGTCATACTTTTCAGAAACTTTGGATTAAAGATTTCGTCGAAATTTAATTTAAAAAAATTTTGCGCCACTCCCCCCTTTCCAAAATCCTGAATCCACCACTGAAAAAAATTATGTCAGCTGTAAAGCTTAAGGGACTCATTCTGTATTACGAACGAAAGCTCAGACGAACGATTCGTCTCCTAACGATTTCGTCTAGTAAGCGTATTCTCTATCATTTTCGTTTGCCTATGAGTTTTCGACAACTAATTTATTTTGAGTTTTTTGAAAAAATTGTTTTTTTGTTGCTTCGATCATCTTACATATTGCAAACAGACGAACGATTCGTCTCTGAGTCGAAACGAAAGTTCGTTTCGTGATAGCGAATGAGGCCCTAAATCTGCAATGATGTACTAATACAAATTTAAATTAATTTCTATAAATTTTGCATTATATTTCGCAGTTTCAAAAAAAATAATAATTTTCAAAAAAAATGTATGCACAGTCTAATATCCATTAAAACATAAAACATATGTACCTTTGTATATTCGGTATAAAGTTTCAGCTCAAACTGCAGCAATTGTATATTTTATAAAATTTACACTACAATGCACCCTGTACCACAAATTTAAGCTTACAAAAGTAAAGATCGCAATCACACGATCAGCTTGAAAGCTCAGCGCTAAGCTTTTTTTGTAATGTAAACAAAGCAAGCTTGAGGCTGCAACTAAGTGCATGCGCTTTTTTAAAATTTGTTTGCCGCCAACTAAGCAAACCGGAAATGGAAGAAAAAGCTCAAGAAAGCTCGCTTGCGCTGAGATACCAGCTGACTGCTGTACCATTTTTTTCAACGCTTCAACTTAGTACGTAAATAGTATGTATGTATGTATGTAGGATTATTTGCCAAAAAGCTCGCATTTTACATTGGGTATGATAAAACAAGAAAACAACAACAAAAATGACAAGTCATTTGCGCCAATTAACGTAGAGCGGAAAAGCCAGACTGTTTAATGTGAAGCGCTGTGATGCGATGCGATGCGATCGCGTCGCCTCTACCTTTCGTGCACGTTTAGATTTAGCCAAGTTAGTAGATTTTGCTGTTCTCAGCGTAGACAACTAGTAATTCAGTCTTAATCTGAACAGCGGTTCAGAAACACACGCGCGGCTTAAATAAATTGAAAACTGAAAACGGCGTCACTAAAAGGTGTTAATAAAAGAATCAAAGAAACAACAACAAAAAATTAATTAAATTCATGCATGCAAATCAAGCAATTACAAAATTGTGTAGACAAGCAGATCGAATTCGATTTATGTGTGCGTAGAGAACTAGTTTGTTTAATAAAAAAAAAAACAATTTTTTTTTCTGAATTTAGTTTGGTAAATGGCTTTTCCGTGTTGCGATGTGGAAAACTATCGCAATTTTTTTTAATTTCAAATCAGTTAACATTTTTTTTTTTCAGTTGCAATTTTTTTTTATTCTCAGTTAAAATTTATTTGTCAGTTTTGAATTTTTTTTTTCTTTTTTAATTTTTTTTTAAATTAAAATTTTTTTTTTTTTTTAAATTTAAAATTTTTTTTTTTCTACTTTGCCTTTGCTCTAGTGCTGGCTGCTTCCATAATTTTTGTTGCAACATTGTGTGTAGGAAACAAGTCGGACGTGTTTAGTTGCTGATACGAGATTCTTTTAAGCCAAAGTGCAAATACACAACAACAAATAGCTGACAACAACAAACATCTCACAGCAAAAAAAAATCTAAGCTTTTGTTTTTGTTGTTTTTTATGTGCCAATCATCGTGATTTTGTGCAAAAAGCGTGCAAACTACGAGAATTCATAAGCAAAACAAAAACAAACAAAAAAGCAAAAAAAATGCAAAAAATAATAAAAATCCAACCAAATCAAAAACCACAAAAAAGCGGTAACTACTATTAGTTAGTATTATTTTTATATTTGTGCGCTCACAACAAGTTCCTGATTCATTGTTTACGTTTAGCAGCGAGGTCGTGTTATTGGCATAACACTTCTTTGCGGTTTCAAACTAAATTTTTATGGCGAACAAGAATTCTTAAATATTTAATAGTAGAAATCGTTGTTCTTTTTTTTAAATTTATTTACGGTTGATAAACTTT